>CM060654.1:3493744-3636244 GCA_030686955.1 Odontamblyopus rebecca | reverse complement strand
GGTGTCCAGAAAAGTGCCGTACAAAACTGATGCATTCTTATTATTAATTGCATCCCTATTGCCTGCGTGTCAGATGTGAGCCGATGTTCTAACTGGAAGGAAGGAAGAAGTGTGTATAAGGGTGTAACAAGTCTCACGATACGATACGGTCACTGCCTGAACCTCACGGTGCGATATCGTGGGAAAGCTCATGATATTACGATATTCTACAGAATAACAAGACTGACTCTAAAACGCTTTGCCCAGTCATTTGGTGCAACATTTATTGTCATTAGGGATGGAACGAAATCCAAATCTCTCTGGACGATATTTTCACCATAAACATCTCACTGTACCACATTTATTGCAATATTTTGTGTAGTTTTTCCTCTAAAAATTCCTTCACAAGACTAAATCCAAAGAATGAATATTTCTAAGTGCTGAGAACAGTTATTTCTTCATGTCGTCTGCACTGAAACGGAGCAAAGGATCATGGTCTATGTAGTTCCCTCTGTTTTTTGTTTTGTTTTGTTTTTTTTAGCCATTTCAGCATCAGAACTGTTCATTTAAGCAAAGAGACTTCGATATATTGTGATGGTGATAATATAATATTGTGAAACCTTTGACGATACGATATCACCAGATTTACGTGATTGTTCCATCTCTTGTATATATTTCAATTGAACTACTTCTTTGCTCTTTACAAACCTGATGCTGGTCGCCCTCTTTCGTGCCTCGATTCGCCGGGAAACAAAGGAGCTCATTGGTCACACGTAACTCTAAATAAAATGATAACCAATTTCTTTCCCCTCTTTTTTCCCCTCTTTTTCCTCGTAATGAGCCAGACGGACCATGTTTGTGCACCTGTCAATCACGCCCGTCCAAAGTACTGAAGAAGTGTGTATTCTGGAACCTAAAAAAAGCTTTAAGTTCATATTGCCATGGAAACAAAGGCAATGTCTGAAGAAACGTGCATGGATACGGCGTTTTATAACAATACATTTTATTTATATCACACTTTTCAGGACGCTTTACAAAACAAACATTAACCCTCGAAGTCCTAAGACATCATATACGATACAGAGGAATATGTTTTCTATAACCGCGCAGAACTTTGTAAGTGTAAAAGACAGAAACGTCCTTTTCCCCTCTGAAAGTGCAGACATAGAGGTTTCCGTACATTTCTGCGGCTTTATCCTACGTCACACTCACGCTGTGTGATGACGTGAGCAAAACGAGTGTCCAACAGGAACTTTGTTTTCCCCAAACTCATGCGCTCCGTCCATTTTGATCGAGCCAAACTTTGCCAAAGAGTGAAGTGAGTCAAGATGGTCGACTCCTCTGACTGTGTGTGTTTATAACGAGGGAAAAAGTCGCTCTAAGTGGAGTTAATTCTCACACACATGGAAAATGACACATCTTGGTGTGTGTAATTGTGCATCTCTTTCTATTTTTATTTAAAGGTTTATTTCAGTCCAAATGAACAAATCCAAATGTAATTTCCACCCTGGAAATGCAGAAGTGCTGTGGCTCTGGCCCTGGACCTGACAGGAGCTGTTTCCAGGACTGGACCAGGAAAGTCATGGAGCCACTGCACTTTTTTTGTTTTTAGGGCAATAAGGAGATTTTTAATTTACTTACAGACTTGAGATTTTGCATTTTTGTAGCTAAGGCCCTAAATTAAACATTTTTTATGTCCAAAAAGTGTGAATTTTATTTTCAGTTTTTTTTTTTTTCCATCTCTATTTCTGGTCCTGTAGCTTTTCTCACAGCCTCATGACACAACTACAGCAGCAGATTGTGAAATAACAGGTTGGACTGAACAAAAGGAGGTAGAACACTTCATTAGGGGTAAAAGGGGCAGTTTTAAAAGCAAAATTAAGAGAAAAATCCAGGCGAGGAGAAATGTACTTTTATTGCCCTCAGGTCTTCAGGGGGTTAAAACAGTCAAAAGAACGACAGACAAATAATACCGGAAAGATAAAAACAGTGAAATATACAGTGAGCATTTGTGCCCTTTCCACGAAAAACAAACGGAAACACCCTGCACAAAGAACTCATTTATAATTCCGTTGGTTTTCCTCGAGTCCGACACGATAAAGCTCCGCACGACACGTCTTACATAAACACGACAGAAGAGTGGTTTTACAGGGCCCTTCCACAGCTGCCCGTGAAAGCCTTTCCCTGTAGCTCACCGGCGACATGGCTTATTCAGTTTGGCAGACGGCGCTCGCATTAAGCCCGGGGCCTGAACGCCGACAGGTTTTCGACGAGCGCGGCGAAAAGGGCGCCGTGAGTTACGATGTCGTCGCCGAGGCCCGAGCGGCGCCTCCGTCTGCGAGAGATCGCAACCGACGCTTCTTTGAGTGTCTGACGGTCGTTTCGCCAAATTAAGAGTTGATTTTAATTGCATTTGCGCATGTCGGAGTCGGTTTTGAAAGGTTCGTGAAGTGCCGCGTTCGAGGCCAATGACGCCGCGTCTGTGCAGACTGAAGGTGAGCGCGGTTTTAACGGCTCAGGGGTCACGCCGCGGTCAACCACACTTTTATTACTTAAAGGTCCTGTAGTACGTAAAATATTATGGAAAACTGACTCTTGTGAGGTGAAGTCATGATCTAATGTTGTTCCCTCCTCAGACACAGAGCTGGACTTGTTTTGTTCCATCTGCACTGTCTACATCTCCAATGCTCTGTTCCACCTGGTGATGTCATGAAGTGGTAGTTTCGGTAAGTCAGATATTTATTTACATGTTCACGATACGATACGACCACGGTCTGAACCTCACGGTACAATATTTATATATATATTGTACATAATAACAAGACTGACATTAAAAAATGACCAGGACTAAACCAGGTCTAAACCAGGACTAAAACAGGTCTAAAACAGGTCTAAACCAGGACTGAACCAGGACTAAACCAGGACTAAATCAGGTCTAAACCAGGACTGAACCAGGACTAAACTGGGAGTAAACCAGAACTAAACCAGGACTGAACCAGACCTAAACCAGATCTAAACCAGGACTAAAGCAACTCTAAACCAGGACTAAACCAGGACTTAACCAGGACTAAACCAGGACTGAACCAGGCCTAAACCTGGTCTAAACCAGGCCTGAACCAACTCTAAACCAGGACTAAACCAGGACTAAACCAGGACTGAACCAGGTCCAAACCAGGACTAAACCAGGACTGACCAGGACTAAACCAGGACTAAACCAGGACTGAACCAGGACTAAACCAGGACTGAACCAGGTCTAAACCAGGACTAAACCAGGTCCAAACCAGGACTAAACCAGGATTATTGTTACGTCCTATTAATTGTGGATCCATTGACTCTAATCGATGGCGTAAACTCCCGACCGGAGCGCGTGTCCCTGAACACGTCGTTTCGAGTCAGTGGGGAACAGAAATATATACCGGGGTGAAGCTTTTATCCACACTCAAAAACACAGTTTTTTTCTTCACATAATCCTGGATTCTGGGCTAAATAATGCAAAGGAAACATGAACGTGTTTAACCCTTAACTAAAATGAATCTTGTGTAAGTGTAAAACTAAAAGCTTGTCACACTGGAGTCTGGGCCTATTCATGTCGCTTTTCCCTTTGAGCCGGATCGTGCCTGACAGCCCAGGACTGAACCAGGACTGAACCAGGACTGAACCAGGACTGAACCAGGACTGAACCAGGACTGAACCAGGACTGAACCGGGGCAAAACCAGCAATAAACCAGGACTGATCCAGGACTAGGCAGGTCTTTGATGAGAGAAAAACGTTATTAAAAAGTTGATTTTGTATAATACCCCATAAAACCCCTGGAATGTTTCACAGTTGCTATGTTTACATGAGAGAATAAGAATAATTTAATTCTGAATAAAAAAACCATGTTAACTGTTAATTCCTAATGAAAATTATTATTCTGAATCAAACTTAATCCTGAAGTCAGTGGGTTTATTCCGATTTTAAAGCCGAATGAATTTCTTCCTGGATCACGTAAACGTTTCTTCTTCTTCAAAATAATCCCGGTGGTTGGTGCTCGTTGGCTCGTCCTTCGATCCGGCTCCTCCAGTCGTCTCTCGGGACTTTCCTCCACGTCTCTTTGGATTTGTGAGCGGGATGTGGGAGTGGGCTGAGGTGTGGCAGCCTCAGACTCAGTTTGTCTTCTTCCTCCTTCTCCCACACTCTTCCCTTCTCCTCCTCAGCTCACAGACGGAAAGCGTGAGGAGAGAATTCTCCAGCTGCTGCTTCATTATCATCGGAACCACTGCGGAAAAAGTTTGGATCGTGTTTGTGTCGGCGGCGAAACGACAAACGGAGATGACAGAAAAGCCGGGAGCAGCTGAAGTGTGGGTTTTCTTCCCACAGACGGAAATACGTTTGTGTCGCTGTCCAATCAGCACCTTCCCCACCCCCAGAACTATTAAATAAAGACCATTTAACCTGTTTCCATAGAAACCTCAATTGACAATTATTATTTTTATCTAAAGTCAAAGGAGAATATTTTAATTCCGAAGTATTTAAGTCAGAACAATTAATTTGGATTTAAAAAAACATCATGTAAACGTTCCCAGTGTGGCATTAAACAGATCTGGTCAGATCTGTGGAGAGGCGACCCCACTCACAGTCAGAATTCCTGTTTTTCTAGTTATTTTTGAGCTATAAAACCACCTGTAATGAATAAATGTGAAGTAGAGCTATTAAATGTCACACTGTGGGACATTTCAAGCAGAGCAATGATGTATCCATAGAAAAAAGTAGGTAATGGACCCTTCACCAGAAAAGTTACAGAGCGCCCCTTTATTTGGATGTTCAGACGGGATGAGATTGTACTTTTATAGGTTTATTACACAACACTTTACAGTAGAGAAAGCAGCGCACTTTCATTTATTATTTTGATCCAAACGGAGGTATTTTAATGAGCTCTCCTGCAGTGAGGGAGCCGCACTTCGTGTTTTCCTTCAGACAGACTGTAAACAGGCTCCCGGGGTGTGAACGTGCGGGGTGTGTGTGGACGTGCGGGGTGTGTGTGGACGTGCGGGGTGTGTGTGGACGTGCGGGGTGTGTGCGGACGTGCGGGGTGTGTGCGGACGTGCGGGGTGTGTGCGGACGTGCGGGGTGTGTGCGGACGTGCGGGGTGTGTGCGGACGTGCGGGGTGTGTGCGGACGTGCGGGGTGTGTGCGGACGTGCGGGGTGTGTGCGGACGTGCGGGGTGTGTGCGAACGTGCGGGGTGTGTGTGGACGTGCGGGGTGTGTGTGGACGTGCGGGGTGTGTGCGGACGTGCGGGGTGTGTGTGGACGTGCGGGGTGTGTGTGAACGGCAGCTCATCAGATCCTCTTCCATGTGTTTGTGATGCAGGTTCATTAGAGACGCCTGATGAACTTCCCAATCAATATGTAGATGCAGCCTTCATCAGAGCGGCGGCGGCGGTCTGCTCCTCATCAGAGCGGCGGTGGTGGTCTGCTCCTCATCAGAGCGGCGGTCTGCTCCTCATCAGAGCGGTGGTCTGCTCCTCATCAGAGCGGCGGTCTGCTCCTCATCAGGGCGGCGGCGGTCTGCTCCTCATCAGAGCGGCGGCGGTGGTCGAATGTTGTTGCCTCCTCAAAAACAGACCTGGAGTCGGGTTTCGTTTCATTCGCACGTTTCAGTAACTCTTTACTATTCGTCCATCTACATCTCCAAAGCTCAAAATGCTCTGCTCCACCTTGTGATGTCATTCTTCGTTCTTTTACGTTTGTTTAGTTGAGTCCGATCTCGAAAGCTGAAAATATCCAAATAATTCTACTGAAAATGTGTGGGGTTTAAAAACACAACATCCTGAATTCTTACATGACATCACAAGGTGGAACAGAGTGTTTTTTTTTTGTGTTTTTTTTAATGATCTTTTCATGTTTGTTTTAAGTATTTGTTTAATTTTCTAAAACCTGGTTGGGACATTAATCTAAGTTCTGAGTAATATGAAGTGAACAGAAACAAACTGTTGTGTTTCTTTAGATTTTTAATGCATATTGATATTTTCTTTTGCTCCAATATGACAGTCGCCTGCTTGTGTTTAATGAACAAACTACTGCCCTGGAAAATGCTGAAAATGAAGAAAAATGCCTAAAGAACCGTTCACCCAAGTCGACTTTGTCTGTTATTAAACTCCAGCCACAGAATTCCTGCTGTTATTAGTGGCACCACATGATGCACGGTCGCACCACATGACATTTTAACACTTTAAGGACAAAAAACATGCAGAATAACTAAGGTCAGAGGTGCTACAGAAATGTGATGAATTATTATGAAATTTGAACCTTTTAACTGAGGAAACTGCAGTTAGACATAAGATTTAGGCGTCACATCCTTGACCCATATATATATATAAATAGATAGTAAACAAGATAAAGCAGTAAACTGTCAGCCCAGTCTTAACTCAATATGTACAAATACAGTAAAGTTAGAAAACAACAGCTGTTTATTCAACAAAAACACATGTTGGATCAGAATACCTCAAACCAGGTAGTATTAATGTTCAAGTCCACAGACCAGTGAGGTATAAAAGTATTTACTCATTATCGCTCTGTATCTGACTGTATTGAGTGTTTTCTGTTTGAGAGCAGAACTTTGCACTACATTTTTTAACTGAAAAGTAAAAGTATATTTCATTATGGGACCGATGAGACCTGCTGAAAAGGCCCAGGGTTGATTTTTAATCCAATATCGTCTGAGCAAACAAAAGTTTACGCATAATAAAAAAAGTGAGGGGAAAAAAATCAATATCAGGTGTTTCTGTTGAAATTCAGCACAAATGTGTTCTCTAAAATCACTACAGTTGAAGTTTCATAACACCTCAAAGCTGCAGGAAATACATGGAGGAGGCAAGGCACGCTTGTTAAGAGGAGGAGCCGGGCGAGGAGGAGGAGACCGGGCGAGGAGGAGGAGCCAGGCAAGAGGAGGAGGAGCCAGGCAAGAGGAGGAGGAGCCAGGTGAGGAGGAGGAGAGTCAGGCGAGGAGGAGGAGGAGCCGGGCGAGGAGGAGGAGACCGGGCGAGGAGGAGGAGCCAGGCGAGGAGGAGGAGGAGCCGGGCAAGGAGGAGGAGCCGGGCGAGGGAGGAGGAGCCAGGTGAGGAGGAGGAGCCGGGTGAGGAGGAGGAGGAGCCGGGCGAGGAGGAGGAGAAGGCCGGGCGAGGAGGAGGAGGCCGGGCGAGGAGGAGGAGCCAGGTGAGGAGGAGGAGCCGGGCGAGGAGGAGGAGCCGGGCGAGGAGGAGGAGTCGGGCGAGGGAGGAGGAGCCAGGTGAGGAGGAGGAGCCGGAGGAGGAGGAGCCGGGCAAGAGGAGGAGGAGCCGGACGAGGAGGAGGAGCCGGACGAGGAGGAGGAGCCGGACGAGGAGGAGGAGCCGGATGAGGAGGAGGAGCCGGATGAGGAGGAGGAGCCGGGCAAGAGGAGGAGGAGCCGGGCGAGGAGGAGGAGCCGGGCGAGGAGGAGGAGCCGGGCGAGGAGGAGGAGAGGGGCGAGGAGGAGGAGCCGGGGGGGCGGAGGAGGAGGAGCCGGGCGAGGAGGAGGAGCCGGGGAGGAAGCCGGGCGAGGAGGAGGGGAGGCCGGGCGAGGAGGAGGAAGCCAGGCGAGGAGGAGGAGACGGGGAGGAGCCAGGCGAGGAGGAGGAACCGGGCGAGGAGGAGGAGGCCGGGCGAGGAGGAGGAGCCGGGCGAGGAGGAGGAGCCGGGCGAGGAGGAGGAGCCGGGCGAAGAGGAGGAGGAGCCGGGCGAGGAGGAGGAGGAGCCGGGCGAAGAGGAGGAGGAGCCGGGCGAGGAGGAGGAGGAGCCGGGCGAGGAGGAGGAGCCGGGCGAGGAGGAGGAGGAGCCGGGCGAAGAGGAGGGGGAGTCGGGCGAGGAGGAGGAGGAGCAGGGCGAGGAGGAGGAGCCGGGCGAGGAGGAAGACCCGGGCGAAGAGGAGGAGGAGCCAGGGGAGGAGGAGGAGCCGGGCGAAGAGGAGGAGGCCGGGCGAGGAGGAGGAGCCGGGCAAGAGGAGGAGGAGAGTCAGGCAAGGAGGAGGAGCCGGGCGAGGAGGAGGAGCCAAGCAAGAGGAGGAGGAGCCGGGCGAGGAGGAGGAGCCGGGCGAGGAGGCCGGGCAAAGAGGAGGAGGAGCCAGGGGAGGAGGAGGAGCCGGGCGAAGAGGAGGAGGAGCCGGGGAGGAGGAAGAGCCGGGCGAAGAGGAGGAGGCCGGGCGAGGAGGAGGAGCCGGGCAAGAGGAGGAGGAGAGTCAGGCAAGGAGGAGGAGAACGGGCGAGGAGGAGGAGCCGGGCGAGAAGGAGGAGCTGGGCGAGGAGGAGGAGCCGGGCAAGAGGAGGAGGAGCCGGGCAAGAGGAGGAGGAGCCGGGCAAGAGGAGGAGGAGCCGGGCAAGAGGAGGAGGAGCCGGGGGAGGAGGAGGAGCTGGGCAAGAGGAGGAGGAGCCGGGCGAGGAGGAGGAGCCGGGCGAGGAGGAGGAGCCGGGCGGCGAGGAGGAGGAGCCAGGCGAGGAGGAGGAGCCTGACGAGGAGGAGGAGCCGGACGAGGAGGAGGAGCCGGATGAGGAGGAGGAGCCGGATGAGGAGGAGGAGCCGGGCAAGAGGAGGAGGAGCCGGGCAAGAGGAGGAGGAGCCGGGCGAGGAGGAGGAGCCGGGCGAGGAGGAGGAGCCGGGCGAGGAGGAGGCCGGGCGAGGAGGAGGAGACCGGGCGAGGAGGAGGAGCCGGGCAAGAGGAGGAGACCGGGCGAGGAGGAGGAGCCGGGCAAGGAGGAGGAGCTGGGCAAGAGGAGGAGGAGACCGGGCGAGGAGGAGGAGGCCGAGCGGGGAGGAGGAGCCGGACGAGGAGGAGGAGCCGGGCGAGGAGGAGGAGGAGCCGGGGAGGAGGAGGAGGAGCCGGGGAGGAGGAGGAGCCGGGCAAAGAGGAGGAGCCGGGCAAGAGGAGGAGGAGAGGAGGTGGAGCCGGGCGAGGAGGAGGAGCCGGGCGAGGAGGAGGAGGAGCCAGGAGAGGAGGAGGACCTGGGTGAAGAGGAGGAGGAGCCGGGCGAAGAGGAGGAGGAGCCGGGCAAGAGGAGGAGGAGCCGGGCAAGGAGGAGGAGCCGGGGGAGGAGGACCCGGGCGAAGAGGAGGAGGAGGAGGCCGGGCGAGGAGGAGGAGCCGGGCGAGGAGGAGGAGCCCGGGTGAGGAGGAGGAGGCTGGGCGAAGAGGAGGAGGCCGGGCGAGGAGGAGGAGCCAGGCAAGGGGGAGAAGGAGCCGGGGGAGGAGGAGGAGGAGGCCGGGCGAGGAGGAGGAGGCCGGGCGAGGAGCGGAAGCCGGGCGAGGAGGAGGAGCCGGGCGAGGAGCGGAAGCCGGGCGAGGAGGAGGAGCCGGGCGAGGAGCTTAGGTCGGGCGAGGAGGAGGAGCCGGGCGAGGAGGAGGAAGCCGGGCGAGGAGGAGGAGGCCGGGCGAGGAGGAGGAGCCGGGCGAGGAGGAGGAGGCCGGGCGAGGAGGAGGAGGAACCGGGCGAGGAGGAGGAGCTGGGCGAGGAGGAGGAGAGGGGTCCAGCTGCCATCAGGCGTCTGAAAGAGTTCCACTCCACAGGGGGAGTGGGACAGGGGACAACATGTGAATAGCAATGAACAAACTACAGATGAGAACATAGTGAGTGATGCTGATGAGAAAAAAGGAGGAAACAGAGGACAGTGCTCAGGTCGCCACACTTCCCCCAGCTTGTTAAGTGGTGGTTTTATGGCTCTAAATTACATTAAAAAAACAGGCATTCTGACTGTGAGCGGGGGTCACCTCTAACATCTCCACGGACAACACCAGAAAAGTTACACAATGTAGCTTTAAGTGACAAAGTGGAGTCCTTCTCCCACTGTCCGGAGTTTTTCCTGACAGCGTCCAGGGCCTTTAAAGCCACTGATGTTCCACGAGCTCATTACGGGCCTCCTCTGCATATTAAGACACAGATTAACTTTATTGGCCCCAGGGGAAATCAGCCTGGGGTTCACTGCCCACAGCTGCTCGCGCAAGAATACACCACACACACACATGCGCGCACACACACACACACACACACACACACACACAGACACACACACACACACACACACACACACACACACACACACACACACACACACACACACACACACACACACACACACACACACACACACACACACACACACACACACGACTCAACCAGAGACAAACAGACGCACAAACCACAGCTGGGAACAGACACAAGCGTGAAGTTACTGTAGACTGGATATATGTAGATGGACGCAGCTAACCCGAAACAGGAGGTGTGCATGGGGGCTCTTCCGGCTCCATCGACTCTGGCCCCAATTGTCGCCCCTCTCTCTGTAACTGCAGTTGTGAGCCTCTTAAAATATGCACACTAACCAGCCAAATGGAAGTGTTACGCAGTCATTTTGGGACTAATTAAATAAAAAATTGTAAAAAAAAATCTTCTCATGTTGAGGTGATGTGGCACACGTCAGAGTCCTGCACAGGCCCATTTCTGGAGACCCGCACCGGCACAGTACAGCACCACACCCGCCCATAAACCCGTGATTATATCAAAGTTAAACCCACACCCGCCCGGACCCGTGATAAATCACACACAAATTAGAAGCATTCGAACTGACACATTTTCTTCGATGCGCATCTCAACAAACAACAACGCCGACTACTAACCCTAACGAACAAACAGCAATAGCAGGTCGCCGCTAAGCTAAGCTCCACCTGAGCCCTAAATCGCACAATAACAAGGAAACAAACAATGAAAAAAACAACCGATGTCAGTTTAACACAAAATAAAAGCCTTGATTTGATCTGACCCAGGTCACTGTGCTGGAACAGTATCGTCCTCAGTCCAGGTTTCAGCTGCGTTCTGTGTCCTGGGATCACAAATCCAGTGGAGGAAAAGTCTCTCACTGCAGCGCTGGATGTGGGATTGGGATCACACTGAGATCACACTGAGATCACACCGTGCACTGATTCACCTGACCCGCCCGTGTGGAATCACTACCCGCCCGAATACCCGGCCGTCAAAAATTCCAGAACATTAAAACCCGCCCATTTCAGCAACTATTTGCGGGCACCCGACCTGGTGCAGGACTCTGGCTCAGGCGGAACATGCAAATGGAAATGGGGGACCTCACACATAACAGTGTGGGGCCTCCCCCAGACTCTGTCAGGTAGGACTAAAACCACTGAAGTGCTGTGTCTGATAAGCTGCATTCGTTGTCTTGTTTGTTTTTTCTACAAATAATCTGCTTTTTATTGAACAGTGTGACCAACTACTGTGAGCCTCGTCATCCTCTGGTGTTAAAATGTTCGTACTAAGCAGCTCTACATGATCCTGGTGTTTATATGTCATTATTTTATTATTCCTAATATGGAACTGGCTCCAAATGGAAGCGTTGTGCAGTCATTTTGGGACAATTTAAATAAAAAAATAATAAATAAAATTAAATAAAAAAATTCAGTAAAACATCTTCTCGTTCACAGCCAGGGTATTGATTGCGACTGTTGAGGAGGTGGTGATGTGGCTGGATGATGGTGTGTATAAATGGAAAAGAGGCTGGGACCTAGAACTGACCCCTGGAGAACCCCCAAAGGTAACAGTGCTGTCACGACTTCCCCCAGAGCCACACACTCTGTCAATCAAGACCAAAATCACTGAAGTTCTGTGTCTGAGAGGCCAATTTCACTGTATTTACTGCTTTTTATACAAATAATCTGCTTTTCATTGAAAAGTTTAACCTGCTGCAGTGAGAATTTTTTTTTTTTTGTATCAATCCGCTCGACATGATCCTGTTGTTTTATTTCACTATATTTTGACTCCTAACATGGAGCTGGCAACGTTTCATAGTCACTTTGGGACAAATTCAAAGGAAAATACAAATCTTCTAATTAGCAGTCAGGGTGTGGATTGTGAAGGTGGTGAAGTGGCTCAAGTGGAGCATGTAAATGGAAAAGAGGCTGGGGCCAAGAACCGACCCCTGGGGACCCCCACAGGTAACAGTGTGGTACCACGACTTGGCCTCTGTCAGTCAGGACTGAAACCACTGAAGACCTGTGTCTGAGAGGCCAAAGTCACTGTATTTTTTATTGCTTTTTCTACAAATAATCAGATTTTTATTGAACAGTTTGACCTTCTGTAGTGAGACTCATCATTTTGGTCTTAAAATATCTGCATTACCCCCACTCTACATGATCCTGGTGTTTTTATTTCTATTTTGTGCAGCAGCTTTACTTCTGCTTATATTTAGCACAAAGAAAATCAGGACAGGATTTGGTTTCCGATTCTCCTCTGTGTACAACTTGTTACCAGTTCCACTTAGAGAAGATGCCGAGAGGCAGACGGCTCCCAGAGGCTCACAAACAGCTTCCGTCTGAGTTTATTCTGCCGTTTTAGGAGAAATCAGATGGAATCATGGTGAACAGAGGTGGGAATTTATCCTCAGGGACCTGCTTTGTCTGTTTTCACTGTTAAAAATACTTTATTTTCTGATCTGATCCATGTTACAGTGGAGTTTCCTCATCACAAACACACCCGGAGTTGTGTTTTGTTTCATTCGCACATGTTTAAGACACAAACCTGCAGATTTAGCTTTAGTTCTTCTGCTCAAACACTTTTCCACCTTATGTAGTCACGCAGGAAGAGCTCCACTGTGTTTTGAAACTCCAGACACCTTCACTAGAATCACTTGGATCATTTCAGCCACGGGAATTGTTAATCTGCACTGTACTTAAGTTCAAAAGGAGCTGTTCACTTTAAAACTACCGCGTCATGACATCACAGAGCGTTTTGAGGTTTGGAGACAGACTAATAAAAAAAGAGTTACTCACGTGTAAATGAAACAAAACACAACTCCAGACAGGGCTGTGGAATTAATCACATTTTGATCACGATTTCGTTTTGTGTGTCAAACGATCTCCAAACTCATATAATCGAGTTCAAACGATTAATCGTGTCGTAGACCGGCCTCGAGACCGTTTTTTATGGTCTTGGTCTCGTCTCGGATTCGACTGCGTTTGGACTTGGTCTTGAAGGTGCTTGGACTCAGTCTTGTCTCGGTCTTGAAGGTGCTTGGTCTCGGTCTTGAAGGTGCTTGGACTCGGTCTTGTCTCGGTCTTGAAGGTGCATGGACTCGGTCCTACCTCGGTCTTGAAGGTTCTTGGATTCGATCTTGTCTCGGTCTTGAAGGTGCTGGGACTCGGTCTTGAAGGTGCATGGACTCGGTCCTACCTCGGTCTTGAAGGTTCTTGGATTCGATCTTGTCTCGGTCTTGAAGGTGCTGGGACTCGGTCCTGTCTCGGTCTTTAAGGTGCTTGGACTCGGTCTTGTCTCGGTCTTGAAGGTGCTTGGACTCGGTCTTGCGGTCTTGAAGGTGCTTGGACTTGGTCTTGTCTCGGTCTTGAAGGTGCTGGGACTCGGTCTTGTCTCGGTCTTGAAGGTGCTTGGACTCGGTCTTGTCTCGGTCTTGAAGGTGCTTGGACTCGGTCTTGTCTCGGTCTTGAAGGTGCTGGGACTCGGTCCGGTCTCGGTCTTGAAGGTGCTTGGACTCGGTTTTGTGGAGGTGAATGATGAGGAAACATAGATCAGAAAATAGTATAAATATGAACTCTTTAATATTTTCTGTAATGACTTGAAATTATGAAATGAACTTGAACCCTTTTTAAAGCACCATTTAAAATATAATCCACAGCAGTTAGTTTGATTGATATGGAGCTCTGAGGCCCACCTCCAGACGAAGTGGTGAGTATTTAGGGAGCCCTGTCCTCATGTCCTTCCCGGCGCCCCTGCCCCGGGTCACTCCATCACCCACCGCTGACAGGGGGAGCGCTCCGGGGCCTTCATCTGTCTGGAGCTGAGCTGAGGCCCCGGGCGTCATTCTATGCAACTACTCTGTTAAAAATGGACTAAAATAAAAGCTTTTCCCCACTATTGTGGCTGTGTCTGTGTCATCATCTCTCAATCGTTCAGGTTGGAACCAGAGCAAAAGAAAAACTCCGTTCTGTTAACTGGACAAAAGTTGTTCTTTTTGGGAGTGAAGTTCAATGGAGGCGAAACGGTAGTTGTTGCCTTTATAACTACCACTAAATTACATCACAAGGTGGAAGAGACCAGTTTAAGCTTTGGAGATACAGACATTTAAATAATCAAGGATTCCTCAAACATGTGAATGAAATAAAATGCAACAAGTTCCTTTTGTATAATATAGAACCTTGAGAGAATAAAACTGACTTTTTGAGCTTTTGACTGTGTTAGAATATTGTATCCTCATTCAAAACAGACCTGGAGTTGTATTTCACTTCAATCAATCAATCAAACTTTATTTACAGAGCACTTTTCATGCAAAAAATGCAACACAAAGCGCTTTACAGTGACTAAAAAAGGACAAATATCGTCTATGTCGTCCACAAAAAGATCCGCCAGACAGATAACGCGCCACTTATCCCAACCGTCCATCGTGTACCCCGCAGGGAAAGTTCTGGAAGGACACCCGCGTTCGCCCAATCCTGAGTTTCTCGTTGGAAAAAATAATGTCAGTTGCGTTGAGTGACCAAATGATCAAATCCATAGTTAATTCGGGTTTGGAGAGCAGAGCGCAGAGAGTTTTTCAAAGTATAAAACAGTAGGCGAGACAGAGCTTCATCAGTCAGTTTTATTCTTGTCAGTCTTAGCCACGATTCCAGGAGTTCAACAACAATGCGATTTGAACTGACTTTGGCTTCAGTAATCCTCTGTAAAAAGTCATTTACCTCTGAGCCTCACTCGACAGTTTAAAATTTCCCATGATTGTGACGTCACAGGTAGAGACCCTGTGCACTTTATGTCCATAAATCAACACCACATTTTTTTTGAGCATTTTTTTCTGCCAATCTGTGCTCATTACTGCTGCGTGTTTACATGAGCATATCCATCATGTTCCCCATTATGCAGTTTAATTGTTTATTTAACTGCACCAGATCAGAGTATACCAAGCACTCAGGCTACGAAATTATGTCTACACACAGCAAAAAGTGGAGTGTCAAAATTGACTCTCTCAGAATTAATTTGAATATTTTCTCATTTTCTCAGGAGTCCAGTCTGTTCGAGAGTTAACTTAACATTTTTGGAAATGTTAATGAAGTAACACTGGACCAAAGTTCCTGTTTAACTCCAAAATCAAGAGTTATATTAATGTTTTGAGAGTAAACGGATAACACTTCAAAGGGTTATCCTGATTTATCTAAACAGCACACAGGTGTTTTATTTTTAGTTTAACTATTTTAATTTTACTATTTATTTTCGTTTAAGATTAAATCATGTACAAAACTGGTTCTTTTCTGGTGGGAGTTTGAAGTGGGGGTGCTGAATTAACACTAGTGGAATTTAAATTAACTTTAACTTTCAAATTTAACTTTCAAATAGTTAAAATAACACTTCTTATGTTAAAAACAACTCTGAAATTTAAGCCCTCCAGTTTTTGCTGTGTATTTTTTTGATTAGGCATTATTTTAAGTTCTAAGTCATGAAATTCCAAAGCAGATGTCCTCAAGGGGAAGTTTAAAGGCAGATAACAATACAAAATAATTCATAATGTGTATTTAAAGTTACAGACTACAGCGGTTTCTTTTTGCTCTCATGCCCTGACTGGAGCTGTGTGCCATTGTCAATGTGCCACAAATCTCCTGCAGAGGTGAAATAGTGCACCCTAATGCGAAAGTGATGCGAGTTTATGAACAGACCCGATCTCCGCGAGCTCCTGTTACTCCAGACTCTGCACCCGCCCCCTGCCCGTGGCCCCGGTCACTCCATCACTTGCCGCTGACAGGGGGGAGCGCTCTGTGGCCTTCATCTGTCTGGAGCTGAGCGGGCGGCTGGGTCTTCATAACTCACGGTCAGAGGAGGACGGGGCGAGGGCCGGGGCGTGACCACGGACGGGATATAAATGGACACGGCGAACCCGCTCTCCGCCACGTTCCCGACAGGAGATGAACACGGGGGCGTTTCCGGGGCCTGAGAGCCTGACTCCAATTGGCTTTTTTACATGGAAATATCGTCTCCCCCTCTATCTGACTGCTGATGCAAGCCTCGACATTTTGGTCTTAAAGTGTTCGGATCTACATGATTCAGGTGTTTTTAATTCTTTTTACTACTCTAATTACCCTCATAACATCTATCCTACACTCTGACTTCTGACACTGTTCCCTCCTCATTCAAAACTACAGACATCACTCCGATTATCAAAAAACCTGGTGCAACTGATTGCAACAACCTACACCCCATATCCAATCTTCCATTAAAGTTGAACTCTCGAACGTTTGAAGCTAAAGTCCGTTTCTAGAGGAGGTGGAATTCTGTCAGAAGCCAAAAAATGGCACAGATAAGTGTTTCCTCGGCGGAGATCTGACTGTGGCAGTGAGTCTGTCAAGGCAACAAACTAGTGTAGTGATGGGGGCAAGTTCTGAACTTCCACGTAAAACACCAATTTGCTTCACACTGAAGAAGCTTAACACCACTTTAACCCATCTGACAACAGCCACGAGTCTAACAAACCAAACGCTCTGCCTGGTTCACTCATTAGTGTCTGGAAACGTTAGAAAACAACTTTATAAGCACCTCACACTTCCCTCTGCTTATTTCCCACTGCACAGGCCAAAGCCCAAAAGACTCGATCGCCGATGTCATTTCTAATCTCATTTATTTACCAGTGAATTATATTTTTTGAAAACATTAAAAAAAAAATTCCTGAACCATTTTCTTTCAAGAAGTTTCAGTTTCTCTTCTTCTTCACCGTCAGTAGTCGATTCTCACTATATATATATATATATATATATATATATATATATATATATATATATATATATATATATATATAGTTCTACAGTCTGAGTCGCCCTAAATGAACACAGACCGGAGCCTAAATGCACATTTTCTGTGGTTCACATCATCGATGATGTTTCAACTCAAAATGCGACACCCTCAAGCCTCTTCTACAGGTGAGAAAAGCCAACCTACCATGCTAACTATGCTAACTGTGCTAACTATGCTAACTCTGCCCTGAGTGTTTTCTCTGTGTTTCTGTTTATCTCTACAGCTTTAGTGCTTTAGAGCAGGTGTTTGAGTTTCCACAGAAGCTTTTGTTGTGTCGGCGACTGTTGGATGTTTTGGTGTTTTATCCTCACGGTTTTGTGCGTATTGTGACTAAAGTCATGGCCGCTGGGTTAAACTGAGCATTACGTGTCCGTGTATAAATGCTTCATGTGGCGTTCACAGACTTGTGCTCCTCAGTCTATAAGCAGCGCCTCTTTGGCCATTTTCTGAAATGAGCCACGGCAAAGTTTCAAATGAGCTTCTAACTCTCGACTCACACCTTTATCTTCAGCGCTGTCACGTGTGAGAGCCGCTCCAGTCCAAATGCTGTTATTTCAAACAGTGAATAGATCTACAATAGATTTTAAACTGAAAGGTTAAACAATTTTAACCGGTTAATGAGGCTCGGTGGTCGGTCATGATTTTTTTTTAGTTTTCACCATCTTTAGACAGAACAAAAACCTGACTGAAACTTTTTCTGGGAGAATGCAGATGGTCCTGGATTTGGGAGGCGACGATTTTTCCTCTGATTTTTGAGAGGAAAGGGAGGCTGGAAATTGGCCGGTGGTTAGAAAGCAGTCCAGGGTCGAGGGGGCTTTTTGCAGGCGTTTAATGAGCGGATTTCAGAGCTGATGGAAAAGGGCCAGATTCAGGGAGCAGTTAATGATGGTCATGATGAGGGGCTCAGAGGAAGAGTGTGGGGCCTGGTCAGTGATGAGGGAGGGGACCAGGAGACAGGTGCAGGGTTTGATCCTGCGCTGTGGGAGTAGGGAACTCGGGAGCTGGTGAAGCAGGTGTAGAAAATGGAGAATGGCTCATGTTTATTATGTGTGAGCCTGGGTGGTCTGAGCAGATGATTTCCTGTTGTGAATGGGCCCGTCACAATGCACGGTGAGTGGGGGTAATGTTCATCTAGTCCTCAAAAAACATCGACAAAAGCAGAGTCTCTAGGTGCATATTGTGCTAAAATTACTTAAAAGAAACAAGTCTGAGTTCGGCATGGACTCCAGGGCCCAACGCACCTCCTGTGGACAGCTGCCTTAGATTATTTTTTCATTTATGCAAATATGATGCTGCCAATTAAGAAAATAAAACTGGAAAACGAGCAGAGCAGTGGGCGTGTACTGGCGGCAGTGAAAATAGGAGTTGATCTGCAATAGTGACGGGTCGGTCACAAAGAGCCGGCTCCTTACTGGGCTCCTTACTGGGCTCCTTACTGGGGCTCCTTACTCACCCGCTGTGTCACTTTTTTCTCTTCACACTGATGATGATTGGTGGTGATTGGTCGATATGTGTTTGTGCTGAGCAGAGGAGGGAGGGGCAGTAGTCCAACAGAAGCTGACAGACAGAATCTGACCGCATCAGCGCATGAGCATTTTTTTCAGCGCTCATACTATATGCAAATGAGCCATGCATTTTTAAGTTTCATTTCTGTAAAACATACACAAATGTGCACAAAACTGCATTAAACACATTATTACTCGTGTATATGTTGAGCAGAGTAATGGAAAAGTTTGTAGAGGTGGGAGAGAGCATATATATATATATATATATATATATATATATATATATATATATATATATATATATATATATATATATATATATATATATAATAAAAAAAACATGTTTACATTAGTAATTCATTTTGTGCATAGTTTTATATTGTTGATCATAAATTAATTAACAAAGCAACAAGCAACATAACAACCTGAAGAGCCGCTTGGGAGCCGAAAGAGCCGGCTCTCTAAGAAGAGCTGGAATTCCCATCACTAATCTGTAAAATGTTTTTCAAAATAAGTGATTAAAGATGCACAAATTACTCCAGATACAACTTCAGAGGGTAAAAGAGATCGGAAAATATTATAACGCGGTTAAAAGCTTTTGCATAATCGGTCGCTTTAAGTTGGTTTGCGATGAACATTGTGATTTAAAATGTCCGTATTATAACATAAGCATCCACAGTGTCACGGACTATAACTATGCAGCAGACAGAAGCACAACAGCTCTGCTTTAAAGTGGCGGCAGCATTAGGAGGAACTTTAAAGTGCCCAGAGGTGTGTTGGAATAGTGTTTAAAGTACCTCAGATTGAACCCTGTGATAATGATGCTCCATAAGAGACTGTCTGCAATGCAAATGTCTCTATCTGCCATTTAGAGTCAGTAAAATGTGTTTTTATGGACACGTCCAACTCTCTGTGGTTCTGGCCTCTGTCAGTTTAAGAGGGAGAGGGTTGGGGAAGTCTTTTTTCATGGCTTTATAATAAGGCTCCAAAACTAACAGGATTACTGACAACTCATTACTCATTCTGAAATCAAATCGCTTATAAACTCTGAGTTACGTTATTTCAAAAGTTATGCGAGTATTCATTACCATAAAACCTCTGAAACCAACTGGTACAAAGTCTGAATTCTTTACACTTTGTTATTGCAGCAGCAGCAGAGGTGACACACTGTCCTCCACAAACCAATATTTGTGTGGTTTTGGTTCACAGGTGATGTGTGTCTGACACCCGGAGATGATCCTGTGATACGGGGAGACCTGTTTATCCTTTTTTACAACACAGGTCTATAAAGTAGGTAAGGCAAGTTTATTTGTACGCCACAGTCCATACGCCAAGTAATTCAAAGTGCTTTACAGAATAAGAAATACATTAAAATCACAATACAAACAAGTTGAAACATAAATAATCATCATAAAATTAAAAAGAGAGAAAGAGATATTAAATTAGAGAGAAGAGTGCAGAATGAGAAATAAAATCCTTTCAGTCAGAACCGTTTTGAGTCAGAGTCTGTCTCACATGTTCAGACTGTTCCAGGTTTTAGCTGCATGAATCTGAAACTCTGACTCCCCGAGTTTAGTCCTGACTCTGGGACCAGCAGGAGGCCGGGACTAAACCAGGACTAAACCAGGACTGAACCAGGACTGAACCAGGACTCCAGCAGAAGGCCGGTCCCTGAGCTCCTCAGATGCAGATGGTTCATGTGGCTCTAACATGTCACAGATGAACTTTGGTGCTTTTACACTTTGGTTTGGGAAAAGGTTCAGTCAATAGGGGAAGTAACTGTACACCAAGAACTGTATTTTTCTGACTATAAGTCACATGGTTTTCATGGTTTGGGGGGTCCTGTGACTGCTACTCAAGTGTACTCATGTTGGTTATTTTCACACTGACAGGGGGCGCTCTAGGCTTGTGTGCTGGTATCTGCTCTGCCTCAGGCTTTTCCTCCTGCACCACTGTCACTTCTCGCTCTGCTGCGCATGTCTCCTGCACAAAGAGCCGCTGTCCTGCTGCAAGAAGTGAAATCTGCAGCTGAAAACAGAAAAGTTTGGAGTGAGCAAGAAACTTGTGTTTCTCTGGAGAAAAGTGGAGGAAACTGGAACTGCAGTGAAGAAAACAAAAGCTCATTGCAGACTCAAAGCTGGATTTAGGTGGAGTTGGTGGAGTTGCTCAGAAGTGACACAGAGGATGAAGAATTCAGTGGATTTAGTGATTTGGAGCGAGATGGAGAGTTTTGGAAACTTGTTCTGTTGTTTCTGCTCGAGTTTTGTGAATAACTGTTCATATGTGAGGTGAACTCACCAGACACATGTTCAGCCTGTTCTTCTCTGTTCTGTTGTCATTACTATAAGTCGCCTTTAAGAGGAAATGTCTGTTCCTGGAGTCTGATTTTATCAAATACATTTCCCCAAAAAATGTGACATATATGTTTTTTTCTCCTTCATTGTGCATTTTTTTGGCTGGTGCGACAAATATAATACAGTACTTAAGTTTCATTTATAACTACTAACATTACTGTGTTACTAAAACAGTCATGTGATTGCACTAATCCTTTACGTGGTAATTAGCTACTTCCCAACACTGGGCAGGGATGAACAGTTCACAAAAATGTGCAGGAAATCTGGTGGAGTTTTTGAAAGAAGAAATGCTCTTTCTCTCTGTCTCTACGAGCTCGATCAGGAGGCAAACCCCGGGACCTCACTGCTGTGGGGCTGAAGTTCTAACCTGTGCAGCCTGAGGTCCATCCACATGTGACCTGAACCGGGGCCAAAGTGGAGCTCTTACTGATCTAGTCCTGCACATATCAGTACTTACAGGCCTAGTTTAGTTTGCTTGTTTATCTGTTCGATCAGATTTCTGCCAATCCCTCTGCAGCTTCTGTTACAAATAAAACTGAACTCAAAATTACAGGCCCCTGCTGTGTGAGTGTGGAGTCTGACAGTCGGTGTTTAACAGAATTAAAAGTAAAAGCCCACACTTCCCTGCACCGTTTTGATGACTTCATACCCGGACCAAAGAGCGCGCGATGCTCCACAAACCTGCGTCAGCTCCGATAAAGGCCAGGATTAGTGGAGCTTGATAATATCACCTTAAATTGGAGGAAACTGTGATGAGCCGGAGGGAGATGTGCTGCTTAATATAAACAGAGAACTCCTGTCTGGGCACATTACTGTCCAGAGAAACGGCACAGCAACAGAACGCAGAGCCCAGTTTTACTTTAACCACAGATGACAAGGTCCAGATGCGGTGAGACGGCTCCAATAAAGCCAAGACACAACACGGTTAAATATGATGATCCAAATGGAAAAGCTCTGCTGAGTGCTGCTGGCGGTGTGAGTAAAGGGTTATTACCTCCTTATCATCGCAGGTTTGCTCCTCAGCTTCGACTCTTAGCAGAATGCCGCCCACCCCTCTCTGAACATGATCGATGTGCAGTAGTTTCATTAGCGGGATGAACGCCGCGCTCTTTCAAATCACTTTTAACTGAACCTGAGACAAAGTCATCAGTCTGTAAGTGCTTTACTTGATTCTTTCTATGATGTGAATGTGTGAGGATGTGCACATGTTTGTTATTGTTGAGCTACAGAGCTGTGCCGATGTCGCCTCTTGGCCAGGATACTCTTGCAAAAGAGATTTTTAATCTCAATGAGTTTTTTTTTAAAATCCTGGTTAAATAAAGGTAAAATTAAAAAATTTAAAACCGCTGATCTTGTTCAGACTAGGGTTGGGCGGTAATACGGTATCAAAAAGTAGCATAGGTATCAGTTTCACTACCATCATTTTAAAAATCTGCTTAACAATCCATCCAGACAGCTATAGATATGACTTTGCTCTGCTGCATGTTCAATCAATCAAACTTTATTTATAGAGCGCTTTTCATGCAAAAAAATGAAACACAAAGCACTTCTGTTCCACAGTATGACATAGAACAGATACCTTCCATTCTTTCAATTACAGGTGGTTTTATAGCAAAAAACCCCCCCAAAAAACAGGCGTTCTGATTGTCAACGGGGTCGCCGCTCCACAGATCTGACTTGCAACTTGGTCTGGTTTGGTCTCCTTGAAGATTCTGTGACGCATTCCAGATAAAGCAATAACGTCTGCGTGGGGAAAAACATTTGACGGACCAGAAAAGTGACACAATGCAACATGTATACGGGTCTATCTCGAGTATTAGTAGTAAATATGTATTAAAAGACCCTTAGTTGGAAAAAAACCAATATTAATTTTTTGTGTACTGTATTTTCAGACAATAAGGCGCACTTAAAATCCTTCAATTTTCTCAAAAACGGACAGTGCGTCTCATAATCCGGCGCCATGTGTATCAATTCTGGTTTTGCTTACTGACCTCGAACCGTTTTTATGTGGTACACTGCGCTCGAAAATCTGTCAAAATGTTTTAGTACGACTTTGTTAAGGTACGAGGCTGCACCGCTGGATGGATTGTCGGAGCATTAGGGCGACTGTAGTCTGGAACCTCGTGGAGTAACACATACTGTGCTTCAGCATCATGTTATGGTGTGTATGAGGAGCCCAAAATGGCCCCTGACTCACGCCCAAGTGAAGCAAACTAACTCGGCGCTGTCGTGATTCCGGGTGGATTAACCAAAGAACTCCAACTGCGACATATTGGCGTCAACAGGTCATTTAAAGTTAAATTCACCAGGACAGAGAGGCGACGCTGGGCGAGTTATGGCCACGATCTGCCACTGGATCGAGGATGCCTGAGCTCAGGTTTCAGTCTCACTTAATGCTCCTTTTGTATGAAAATAGACCCATTCATTGATATTGCGCTTTATAATCCGGTGTGCTTTATAGAGTAGATTACATTTTTATTTGCACATAAAGTTAAAACAATTTCGCAATACTAAAAAAGAGAAAACATCTGAGTGCAGCAGGGTGTGAGAAGAGCATTAATGGTCTCATAAGGGCATCTCCCCTAAAAACATTTTCATTACATCATGAACAGAAGATCACATTTATGAACACTTTAAACAACACTGTACATTCAGATGAGCAGCATTTGTTTCAACTGTCTTTTAAAAGAAAAAAGAGTGGAAATAGACTTTAGCACAGGGGATTATTCGAGAGGACGGGGCCTCTGAACTTGAGTGTTCTTTGGTTGATCGATGTTCTGCACAAGAGAAAAGTCTCCGCAGTGTCTTGTAGAACAGGTGATGAGGACATGAAAAAGTTCTCAAAAACTCTGGGTAAAACCTGGGACATGTGGACAAACTTAAACATAAACAGGCAAATCCAATATATGTTGACATTATATATCGTCAAAATATTGCATTTACGAAACAAAAGAGCAGAGGAAGTCAGTCTATTTGAATAATTCATAATTCTAAGAAATCTCTTTTGTATTGAGGTATATCTTCAAGGTGTTGCCCCAAACCAGATCACAATATCTGACATGTGGACAGATTAAACTGTAATAGTCTGAAAAATGCGGTAACACCCGACTGGCAAAGCAATAAGTCGGTGACAGACCTTCCACCTGGAAAGTTCCAGTGTGCACCTTCAACTAAACACATCTCCTTCCTGTCTCAAAGTGGAAGACCATCAGCCAGCACCACTCTGCCCCCTCCCCCTCTTTCCCAGTGCACGCTAACAGGAAGCCAAATCGTGTCTGACACATCCGCCCGGCGCCCGAGGCAAACCCAGCCTCCTCCAGATCTGCTCCCTTCTCCTCTCAGACTTAGACGAACTTTATTGATCCACAAGGGAAATTAGTTGGACACAGGAGCTCACACATCAATATATTATAATAACAAAGAGTAAACGATATAAAACATGGTCATAACACTTTTAAATAAGTGGAACGATACTGGTGTAATTAGGATTAATTATATAAATGGACAGTAAGTGAGGAAGTAAAGTTTATTCATACAGAGCTTTTCACGGACATACTGAAGGTCCCAAAGTGCTTCACATACAAAAGATTAAAAAAACAGCATAAAATACATTCATAATAAATCAGTCGACCACTTGTTCAAAGAGGAACGTTTTTAGTTGCTCTTTAAAAGACAGAAATCAGCATGAGCCTGACCGTGTAATTCCCTAAAGATCAGCTCCAGGATCTTGTAGGAGACACAAAAAACAAACAAACAGGGAACTCAAGTAAATAAGGACGTAACAATAACGTAAATCTGGTGATATCCTGTGGTCAAAGGACTCAGTAATATCGTGGAGCATCACAATATATCGAATCCCAAGTCTCTTTGCTTAAATGAACAGTTCTGATGCAGAAATAGCTAAAAAAAAACAGAGGGAACTACATAGACCATGATCCTTTGCTCCGTTTCACTGCAGACGACATGAAGAAATAACTGTTCTCAGCACTTTTACATCTTCATTCTTTGGATTAAGTCTGTGAAGCGTTTTTGGAGGAAAAAGGAGCAGATTCAGTTTTGTGCCTCCACAAAATATTGTAATAAATATGGTACGGTGATGGACATGGAATATGGAAGAAGAACGAAAAAGAAAGAATGAAAAAAGAAAGAACAAAAGAAAGAATGAACAGAAAAGAATGAAAGAAAGAACCAAATGAACAAAGGAAAGAAAGAACAAAAAAGAAAGAATGAAAGTAAGAAAAATATGATGAAAATCTGGTACAGAGAGATTTGGATATCGTTACACCCCTCGTATATGTGTGTATATATACTGCACAAGTAAGTGAAAAGTAGAAAGTAATAGTTATTTACCAGAGGTCGTGGGGAAAACGGTGCTCAGATGATGTGATGATTCACAGAGGTGGGTAGAGTAAACAAAAATAGCTATAACTCATAAAAGTGCAAAGTGGTCCAAGAAATGACTCAAGTGGGAGTAAAAGAACATATTTGGGAAACATTCAAATAACAGAAACTGAAAGAGGATCCGTCAAACTTACGGATTTGTGATTTAACGTGAATGTAATTTGAAGGACAAAACATTAAATAAAGCAGAAATTATGAAGAATGAAAATATATATATATATACAATTCATTCTAATTATCTAATTGTGTCTACATAAAGCTTGTAGTCACTTGTAGACTTACTCACAGTGGGAAGAAGAACTACTGTTACACCTAAAACATTTTAATTAAGTAGGTGTAAAATTATGGGAGAGAAAAGTACAAATTCTGTTAAAGATTTTAGATTTGACTTCTATTGGGTTTGAACTGCAAACACATAACACATTTAGATCAAGATGTTTTATACTTTTGAAAATGCTGTATTCACCAGAGTCCTGCTTGAGGCCTGAACCTGCCCGTAAACCTGTGATTATGTCAAAGTTAAATCCGCACCCGCCCGGATCCGAAACAACAACGAACAAACAGCAGTAGTAAGAACCGCTAAGCCGTAAACTAGCAACACATGATATACTCCTTTTTTTTTCTTTCCACTTTAAGTAGCCTAATCACGTGGAAATCGCACAATAACGAGACAAACAATGAAAAAAACAGCCAATGTTAGTTTAACACAAAATAAAAGTCTTAATTATAGCTAACCCAAGTCACTGTGCAGGAACAGTGTCGTCCTCAGTTCAGGTTTCAGCAGAGTTCTTTGTTCTTGGATCACAAATCCAGCGGAGGAAAAATCTCTCACTGGCAGCGCTGGATGCAGGATTGGGATCACACCGAGATCACACTGGGATCACACCGGGATCACACTGGGATCACACTGGGATCACACCGGGATCACACTGAGACCACACTGGGACCACACTGAGACCACACCGGGATCACACCGAAATCACACCGAAATCACACCGAGACCACACCGAGACCACACCGAGACCACACCGAGACCACACCGAGATCACACCGAGATCACACTGGGATCACACTGGTATCACACTGAGACCACACTGAGACCACACTGAGACCACACTGAGACCACACTGAGACCACACTGAGACCACACTGGGATCACACTGGGACCACACTGGGACCACACTGGGATCACACTGGGATCACACTGGGATCACACTGGGATCACACTGAGATCACACTGAGACCACACTGAGACCACACTGGGATCACACAGAGATCACACCCACTGCACTGATTCACCTGACCCGCCCGTGTGGAATCAGTACCCGCCCACATACCCACCTGTAAAATTTCAGAGCGTTAAAACTCGCCCGTTTCAGCAGCTATTTGCGAGCACCCGTTGGGTACCTGACCCTGGATGTATAAGAGCTGGATAAGGCCCCGTGTATCCGTGACCGCAGACTGACGTGTGGCCGAATGAGGGACTGCAGCCCAAGAAAAATTCCCCCATAGAAGCACAATGCATTTTTTGCGAAATGCTCGTGTTCAGCTGACAGGGCTTCCACAGCTTTCATAAAGGTCGGATTTTGTAGGGATTCTTTTTTTTTTTTGAATCATCAAAGTGCCTAAAAATCTGATTTGTAAAAGTTAGCCTCGCCCCACTCTGAGCCCACGCTAGCTCCGCTCTAGCAGCTCGCGCTCCGATTGGTCAGAACTGCATTTCTTTGCCCGACGTCACACGTTGGGCTGCAAACAAGGAAATAGTAAGTATAAGTATAGTAGTAAGAAAAGTAAATGCAGAAGTGAAAATCTTTTTTGCGGTCATGCGCCAATGAGCACAAGCCACTGAAAACAACAGGGCGCCATCTTGGAATCATCTTCCAGATTTTTATTATAGTTCTATGTACCTGACCCAGTGCAGGACTCTGATATTCGCTAAAAAACGTTAACTTCTTACAACTGCTTTTGCTGCTCCCTTTGCTCCCTGCTCTAAGTCACTCCCCCTTCAGAGCGCTATCACAACACAATCAGCGTGCATCCTGCTAATGAAACTCCTGGTTTGTGACGTAAGCGTGAATAGAGCCTAATGTCGTGTGGAAATATGGGTGACGTAAGATTGTGGCTTAGCTTGAGCCTTGTACAGAATCTTCCAGGTCACCATAAGGAGGGTTTGAATAGGGCCTGGGACAGATCGCTGGATGACTCAAACATGCATGGATGACGACTAAAACATGTTTTTAAGCAATACCATGGTTGAAAGCTCAAAAGAAGTAGATTTTGCATAACGCCCTCCCTTTAAAAGTTGCTTGTAAATGTATCTGAATGTCGAGTCCCTCGCCCCTCCCGCTCAGTGTGGAGTGTGGGTTCAGTAGAAGAAGAAGAACCGGCGTCTGAATCCTCGAGTGCTCAGTGCGATTGTAAACACGCCGCTCTAACTCTTTCGGTAAGCAGAATGTTTGCATAAAGGCTGAGCGCGCAAAAAGCAGATGTGGTGAAAGCAAAATATTCCATTAGCAAAAGCTCATCTAGAGAAGCCGCCACAAAGAGCGAGATGGAAGTGGGGGGCTGGACGCGTCACTCAAGAGCCAGTTTAGCGGCCGCTTTTAGCCCGGGCTCAGTGCGCTCAGCTGGGGACAAATACTTTCACTGAGTGGGGATTTCAGAATGCATTATTCATCCTCTCCTCAGTAACAGTCAATGGGCCAGAAAGATGGAAATGTGGCGACCGATCCACACACACACACACACACACACGTTCAAGGGCTTAAAGAGGGCGTGCCATTAAAAAAGCCACTTTTTGAAGCGTTGTACCATGTTATAATGTTGCTTCCTCCGGTAATTTGGTGATTTCTTTATTCAAAATTGACAGTTCTGAATTTTGGACATAGTTCCTCATGTCCTGGTGATCCAGAGTGTTGGAGACGTGTGTTTTTTTTAAATCTTCCTCCAGTCTTTGTATTTGCAGAGGTTGCTGGTGCTAGGCTAGTGCATGTCAATAGCCACAGTCGTCCTGCCACTAAAAACATGCAAAACTATTAGAACTTCAGACTGTCCATGTGAATTGTTACGCCCCGGCTCTGTTCGGGGCAGGGGAAGGAACAAAAAAAAAACCAAGATGGAAAATGGAATAAAGTAATTGAACAGGATGTACACAAATCAAACCATGCTAAAATATGTACACAACATAAACTAAGAAAACAAAATAACAGGATAAACCTTTAATAAGTCATGTGGCCTTACAAAAAAAAAAAAAAAAAAAAAACTAAACTAAGGGATGCAAACAAAACTAAATCACATGTGTCCCAAAGTAAAATCATATAAACCCACAAACAGAATCAAGTGACAAAACAAAAGGCACAAAACAGAACTAAAGTAACTTGAGTGTCTGAACACAAACAAAGTCAGACGTGTAACAACTCACTGCTGCTCAGACAGAAATCCTCCAAATGCAACGTTTGGTTTGACTCTAAAATGGGGCACAGGGACAGTCTGGAGTTCTAATAGTTTTTCCTCGGGTCTGTGGAGTGGGTCAGACTGTTTTTAGTGGCAGGACGACTGTGGCCATTGACCTGCACTAGCCCAGCACCAGCACCTCTGCAAATACAAGGACTGGAGGAAGATTTTAAAAAGTGTCTCCACACGTCTCCAACACTGTGGATCACCAGGAAATGAGGCCCTGTGTCCAAAACTCACAACTGTCTCTTTATGGTTGGCAGCACAAACTGTCCAAATACAGAAGCAGGATATGAAACTCTACACCAAAGCTCTCACAAACCTGACGTGATGTGCAGTAGTTTCACTTGTGAAACTCCATTGCCTTGTGCACGGTGCGTTTTATTTATTTGTGTCATTTCGTGAAGCACATCATTTGTATTCACCTTATTCTGTAAGTTGCCGTGGGGGCCACCATAATCATTTGGGTTCTTTTATTTCGTATGGGGCCAATCTTGACAGCAAATAAGTTCAGTACGGACTATAAAGGTGCTTTAAAACCTCCAAGAGAATCTGTGCATTGGGACCTTTTGGTCACACGAACACTGAACATTTTACACAAGTGAACTGACTTTATGTCATATTTAAGATGCAAAACGCTTCCCAAATTCTGCATTAATATGAATGATCTCCCTGTTTAACCGAAAGTGTCACCGCAAAAAAAGCGGTTTAGGAGCATTTAGAGACAAACGTGGGTAAGGTGGATAGTATATTTGGGAGTTTTTTTGGACATGAACAAAAAAAAACCTGAAGAAATCTTCTATATTCTGTCCTTTTTGTGCATTTAAAATACATTTTTAACACAATTTCAAGGAACCCTCTTCCTTACCCAACACCAACCATCACCTTAGACACCAAGAATACAGGAAAAACAAACGGTTCATTTCACTTTATCCATCAGCCTCTGACTTGTGTCCTTCGAGCACATGCTTCACTTCTTAGTTGGTTAAAATCCCATGATGATGTTACGAACTGAGCTAAATAAACAAAACGTTTAAAAAACCGTTCAGCGTGTGAGCCAGAGCAGCCAACCAAGTTTTCTTAACTCGATCTATTTTACAAACCCTGATGTGTTTGTACATTTGCATTAATCAGTGCACACAAGTCCCAAACTGGCGCTGCTCTTTAATGATTCCAGCCCAATAAAATCAGTTTATTTTGACATCTTCTGACTTTATGGAGACAAATGCAGCTCCTCCAGAGTCTGGAGAGAAAAAAAACAAACTTCAACGCATCTGATCAAAGCTGACATTTGGTACACAGCCTCTAATCACACACGTCCGCTCTCTTTATTAAAATTAATCACACTCCTCTCGCTAATTTCAGGCTTATTAAGAGCTCTACCTTAAAGTCACTGGCCCCGATGTGAAGGCCCTGGTTCCGACTGATGTTTGAGGAGTTTACACAGACGTGAAGGAGAGACAGATGCTTCAGGGACGCCTCATTTACACGACATGATTCTGCTGCTCTTCTCCTAATTTAGCCTGTCCAACACCGCCCTGTTTCTGTTTTCTATTTAAAGGTGCGTATTCTGAGTCCAGGTCTTTTGTCCCTGAGCTCAGACGGGCACGACTGACAGGTGGAATAACCAGTAATTATTAGAAGTCTGTATTTTTTCATGGAGGTACAAATTCATGTATTTGAACAAAATCTGCCAAGTACAGATATACAGTTTAACCCCTTAAACACCAGGTGGAGGTGTATATTTTGATAAATAACCACTGGTTCCAAATAAACGGAAAACAAACCAAGGAAGAAGACATGAGCGCTCATGCCGCACGTTTTTCTTCTTCGCATGTTTTGCTTTGTTTTTCATAGCCAATTGTACTTTCTTTCAGTCTTTGAACATATTGTTGACCGCCATGGCTCCAGTACAGCAAAAGAATAATAAAAAAAATACAGCTTAAAATGTTAACTTTCTGTGGTAAAATATGCAGAGGAAAACTCAGGAGAATATTATTTGAGTTTGGCAATTCGGAAGAAGCAGCAACGTCACTGTAGCTGCTGTGGGGTAAGAGGAAAGTTGCGGCAAAGGGGCAAGGGAAAGGCCAGGGACGAGGCGGCAGGAATCGTGCTGACAAGGTAAAGGCAAAGTAGTCACCAGGCCATCGTTTAACGGCGCTGCGTCCTCCGAGGTGTGCGGTAAAAACTCTAAATTATAGTCATACCCCGTGGTGTCACTGGTGATCCCTGTGGTTTTAAAAGAGCAGCTCTTCAGCTCAAAATAAGTCCGCTGTGTGCTGTCTGCATCTCATTATAAAGCGTTTTACTGTCCAAGACTGAAGTGAGCCTGTGAGCTTTGGCTAATGACCACAGACTGTACATATAAATGGACAGAGTGAACCTGCTGGACGCCATGTTCCAAACAGGAAGTGAGCATGGGTGCACTTCCGGCTGCATCGACTAATTGAGTTCACATGGAACAATCGTCCCATGAGGTTCGATTGGTCTTCTGATAATTTATGGTATGAAGTGATTTTTTTCAGTCCAAGGATTTGCTTTCATACCCGACATTATTGACCGCTCAATTGTCTTCAACAGTCTTCTTCAGGGTCACGTGATGTTGCTGTGACATGTCCGGTCAAAACCTGTATGAATCAGCTGCCCGGACACGTCACAGCAGCATCATGTGACCATTCTGAGGCCCCATCCAGACTCGTACGTATTTGAGTCATTTTCATTATGGATAATAATAGTAATTATTATTACATTTTATTTGTTAGGCGCCTTTCAAGGCTCTCAAGGCCGTACATCAAGGACATTAAAATAGTACAGTACAAAATAAAACAGTGTTCGTCCACACTATTCTGATGGAAAAGGCTCCAGGGACGGAACGATCTGGTGCTGCCAGCTCCTACGACTTCTTCTGAGCACAAATCTGATCCGGCACCGCGTGGACGCCTGAAAACGTTGATACACTGACGTAGGAGCTCTAGTTGACGTCCTTATTGGACCAGGTCACTGTGACTTGCGGGTTCCTGATTCATGCGACACTATTGCGAAAAACAGTTTAAACAAACCGGAGACAAACGGGAACAGTGTCGCTAGAACTGCTTTCTTGTAGGCCGTGGAAAACGAGGAACAACCCTGGATGTCTCTGCTCTCTCATGCTGCAGTTAGTGCAGCTCACCGACGCACTTCGCAGAACTGCTACGACATACATGACGAGAAGGAGACAGACTCTGCAAAAAAGACACGGTGCTCCACTTTGTTTTTACCACCCACGTGATGCCGTGACATCGTGACGCCAGCCGAGTCGTTGCAGTTTCACGTTACTGTGGGGACAGGAAAGGCTCAGATTATGGATACAGAAACAACGTGTCTGGACGCAAATCGTTTCTGATGATGATTCGTTTTAGTGTAAATGTATCCAGAGAAAGAGTGAGCAATCGACAATGTCAACTCTTGGTCTGAAAAAATATAATTCCATAAAATATCTTAAGACCAAACGGACCTCATGGGACTGTTGTTCAATGTACAGTGATTTGGAGTCAAGAGTGGACGGAGCTGGAATAACAAATTCAATACTATAAATTAGATAGAACAGCGTAACCTCTCTGTAATGCTGCTGTGAGCCTCGACATTTTGGCCTTAAACTGCTCATATTAACCCGCTCTACATGATCCTAACATTTTTTGCGCTATTTTTTCCGTTAAAAAAATCGTATTCATAATAGAGAATAGCTCCAAGTGAACTCTTATAACCTCACGAGCTTCATTTAACTGGAGCAGAACGTTGTGGGTCTTTATGCAATATATATTAATACATTTTTGGCAAATACAGCATTTTCAGAACAATAAAAGGCAACACGGTGATCCAAAAACTCGACATGTCGGCAGTGATTACCCCACAGATGTGTAATACTCCCTCTTTTATGAACAGTTTAGAAAGTTATGTCACATGAACCGACTGATGTAAATTCACTTTTCACAAACAAAAAGTAGTCTCTGAATATCTGCTCCTCTCTAAAATAAGCAGCCCAAAAATACAGCCCGAAACACTTTGATCTAAATATAAGAAACACAGATATACAGTGGGACGGCTCACTGTGCAGTATCAGAAGTCCACTCACATTATCCATTATTCATACAATTCATAATTTATACGTTTCTCTCTTTATGTAATACTTGACAGTAATTCATGTGGATATTTTTGAGTTTTATTTTTATTAATTCATCATTTATTCACACGAGGATATGAGCTGCAGTTGCTTGAATTGTAAATAAAAGAAAACATAAATAGGCCGGTGATGCTCCTATGTTGTTTTGATGGGCAGATGCTGGTGTCAAATATCTGCGTCAGTACTAAAAAATCTGGATCAGGTGGTGATACTTTGCAGCTGTCATTAACATTCCCTCGCGGTGTGATGCTAACTCTAGGCTCTGCTCTGTCTGAACCGCTGTTGATTTGCCATATGCAGGTTCAACACAAGGTCGACAATGCAGTGAAATGCTTAGGATGAAAAGAACCGTTTGACTCGCTAATATTCAACAAGTACGAGTAGCTGCAATAAATAGTACTAATAAAAAAGGGTGTGCAAATACAAGGGAAATTAAAGCTGCAAGCGGCATTGAACGGCCCTCGGGGGCCACGCATCGCATTCTGCCGACCAGGCGCTCCCCCGGGTGGCGCTGATGAGCCTCTTGACAGGCAATGACAGATCCAGACCCGGTCTCGTGTGGACATCTTGATCCCTCCCTGTGAGCAGAAGTCATTCAGCTCAAGTCAAGAAATAGCGTGCAGAGATTTACAGGGAAGTACACAGATATTGGACAAACTCAGTCCATAATCACCTCCAAAACGAACAGAAGAACCACACGAACAGATTTCATCAGGTCACCTGACCAAACGTAGGTCAATGAGCACAATGATTAAATCACCCCTCCAGATGAGCCACAGACGCAACAGAGCGTAACCGGATGGTTCTTCTCCACAAAGTCTTTGAGATATGACATTATAAATATACAATTTTGATATGAGACTTTGTGTACTAATAACTGGACAATGGTTTAATTTAGGGCCGTCAAACGATTATTTTTTTTTAAATCGCAATCTCAGAAATTTCATAGTTAATTAAAAAAATTTATCGTTTGACGGCCCTAATTTCAACCATTATCCAGTTATTAGTACAAAGTCGTGTATCAAAATTATATATTTATAATCGCATTGCATGTTTAAGTGTTATTTTCAGTTTTAAAGCCATAATGTAAAGCAATTACCACAGTTTAATTGAGAATTAAATAAACACAAAGAAAGAATTTCCTTTTTGACCTTTCGTTTATTTTCTTTCAGAAAAGTGCAGAGGTCAGAACTTTGAGTCAGATTACACTCTTATGCTTATTAAAAAATAAAATAGCAACATTACAAAAACATACTTCTTAGCTTGAAATAAGAGCAATGAACTTAGTAATATGTAACATCAGTGTATGAACAGAGTGAGAAAAGTCTTTCACATGGCACCACTGCTGCAGGTGTAGCCAGAGATTTGTTTGCCAGAGGTGCCGAGCTCGGGTCGACTGCTGTGTGTTCAGTCCTCACCTCTGCACAGAGCCACAGTCCTGTCACATTCTTCATCTGAATCAGCCAACAGGAGGTTTATGTTATTTGTAGGTGGATCTGAGTCCATTTCCCTGTGAGAAGCAAACAGCCTGAAGCTTCCAGACTTCCTCTTTCAGATCTCGGGAGGCTTTTCAGGTCCTTAAATCTGGGGTCAAGAGCCGTTGCCATTTTTGACCACTGGACATTGGCGCTTTCCTTCCGCTTTGACAGGTCAGACGTGAAGGCTGCTTTAAACCGGAGCACATGGTCTGGGCCGTCGTCTCCATCACCAGGAACAAACGGCACAGTGCAGGAGATGCACTGTTCACCACCCGAAAGCTCAGCCACACACCTGCCATGAAAAACCAAAAAGTGCCATTAATAAACAGATATAAATATAATAAAAGTAATATAATTATATAAAGAGTAAAGTTATGTCCTGTACATAAAGTGCCAAAGAAATAAAATGTAAACACTGCATGATGAAAAAGAGGCCTGCACACGATTAAGCTCCAGAGAAACTATTGTGTAGGTTTTCCTCCTTTGCATAATTCATAACCACTACAACTGTTAACTACAACAAAATTATCAATTTTTTGCAATAAATTACCAACAATCAAAGAGAAAATAATAAATCATGTAAAAGAAAGATAAATTCTAAATATGTGTTATTGTTAAAGTAGCCCTACCTGCAGGTTCAACAAGTGCTTCAAGCTTTTCCATCTTCTCCAGTTCAGCATTAGTCGGCGTGTCCAGCGGCGTCGTTTCTGAGGAGACCGAGAGCGAAGTTTCACCATCTCCACGAAACTAAAGATAAAAAAAGTAGTAGTTAACCCTCAAACCACCACTGCATGACATCAGCAGGTGAACAGAGCACTGGGCTTTAGAGACATACACAGGCGAATAATAAAGGGTTTCTCATGTGTGGATCATGATAAAGGCGGTGGTTTTATGCCAAAGCAACCCTCTCCATTTGTCCAGGCTGGGGACTGGCACAGAGGGGCACAGCGCCCTCTGTGGCTGGATTACCCACCGCCCGTGTTTAAGGTTAGTGTGTTAGTAAGTGCACAGATACTCACCACAAACAGCCTCTGGGACCTGTGGAGACTCATTTAACAGTTTAGACAAAACACTGAGATTTCAGAAGTGTTAGAATCAACAAAATGGCAATAATGACCCACAACATTAGTAAGACACTTAACCTTGTGTTAAATCAGTGTTCAAAAAGAAATGTCAACAGATGGTTTAAAAGGTCAATTAACAATGCAAACCTGAGGAAGAGTTTGAGATTAGAAGAACCAGTATCTCAGTTCAGAGCCATCGCACTCTAAACCAGTCCAAATCTGGCACATTTACGTAGACCAGTTCAAACCAAACTAAACACATTAAAAAAAAACTAAGATTGTCAAGTTCAGACCTGGTTTTCACACTAAATGAACAAAAATCAGTTAAACCTGTGGAAGTGTTAAGACCAGAGCAATTACACTCAAACCAGTCCAAACCGGGCACATTTAGACCAAACCAAATACAAAACACACGTATTAAAAACCTAAGATTGTCAAGTTCAAACCTGGTTTTGACGCTAAATGAACAAAAATCTGTTAAACCTGTGGAAGTGTTAGTTTAGAATAACCAGTCTCTCAGTCCAGTGTAAGGCTTAGGACCAGAGTTATTACACTCAAACCAGCCCCAAATCTGGCCCAAAGTTAGACCACCTCAGACCAGACCAAATACAAAACGCATTAAAAACACAAAGACTGTCAAGTTCAGACCTGGTTTTCACGCTAAATGAACAGAAAAATCAGTTAAACCTGTGTTAGTTTAGAATAACCAGTTTTTCAGTCTCATGTAAAGGTTAAGACCAGAGTTATTACACTCAAACCAGTCCAAATCTGGCCCAAAGTTAGACCAGTTCAGACAAAATCAAATACAAACCATCACATTCAGTAAGTCGAGGTCAGGGTCTTGGCCTGGAACTGACTAAGCAAAGTAAAAAACAATGGTTAAACCTGTGGAAATGTTAGTTTGTAATCGGGGGTTTTATAGTCTCAGACTCATGAGACCATCACACATCAGTGCTTAAACCTGTTTCACATTTAGATCAGACCAAGGAGACCAGGCAGTCTCCAAAACTGTGCCAATGTTTAGAATCTGACACACACCAGTTTAGGCCCAAAACCAAAACCTGACTAACACAAATCCTCAGCATATTCAGACCTTGTTTTGAGATGACACAAGGTTCACAGAGAACCTCAAACACCTACCGAGTTTAAGTCTGCAGGGACAGACCTCAAATACCTGCAGAGTTTAAGTCTGCACAGACAGACCTCAAATACCTGCAGAGTTTAAGTCTGCACGGACAGACCTCAAACACCTACCGAGTTTAAGTCTGCAGGGACAGACCAATAAAACCTGTGAAACCAGCAGCAGGAAGAAGGTTTGAACCATTACACTCAGCCGCCCGTTTTTGTAAGGTTAGTGTGTTAGTAAGTGCAGATACTCACCACAAACAGCCTCTGGGACCTGTGAAGACTCGTTTAACAGTTTAGATAAAACACTTTCAGATTTCAGAAGAGTCAGAATCAACAACAAACAAAACAGCAGCAATGCCCCACAACATTAGTAAGACACTTAACCTTGTGTTAAATCAGTGTTCAAAAAGAAATGTCAACAGATGGTTTAAAAGGTCAATTAACAATGCAAACCTGTGGAAGAGTTTGAGGTTAGAATAACCAGTATCTCAGTTCAGAGCCATTACTCTAAACCAGTCCAAATCTGGCACATTTATACCAGTTCAAACCAAACTAAAACACAAAACACATTAAAAACCCAAGATTGTCAAGTTCATACCTGGTTTTGACGCTAAATGAACAGAAGAATCTGTTAAACCTGTGGAAGTGTTAGTTTAGAATATCCAGTTTTTCAGTCTCGTGTAAAGGTTAAGACCAGAGTTATTACACTCAAACCAGCCCCAAATCTGGCCCAAAGTTAGACCACCTCAGACCAGACCAAATACAAAACGCATTAAAAACACAAAGACTGTCAAGTTCAGACCTGGTTTTCACGCTAAATGAACAGAAAAATCAGTTAAACCTGTGGAAGTTTTAAAACCAGAACAATTACACACAAACCAGTTTCAATAACCCAAAATTGTCAAGTTCAGTCCTGGTTTTGACGCTAAATGAACAGAAGAATCTGTTAAACCTGTGGAAGTGTTAGTTTAGAATAACCAGTTTTTCAGTCTCGTGTAAAGGTTAAGACCAGAGTCATTACACTCAAACCAGTCCAAATCTGGCCCAAAGTTAGACCAGTTCAGACAAAATCAAATACAAACCCGTCAAATTCAGTAAGTCGAGGTCAGGCTCTTGGCCTGGAACTTTTAACTGCAAAGTAAAAAACAAAAACAGTTAAACCTGTGGAAATGTTAGTTTGTAATCGGGGGTTTTATAGTCTCAGACTCATGAGACCATCACACATCAGTGCTTAAACCTGTTTCACATTTAGATCAGACCAAGGAGACCAGGCAGTCTCCAAAACTGTGCCAATGTTTAGAATCTGACACACACCAGTTTAGGCCCAAAACCAAAACCTGACTAACACAAATCCTCAGCATATTCAGACCTTGTTTTGAGATGACACAAGGTTCACAGAGAACCTCAAACACCTACCGAGTTTAAGTCTGCAGGGACAGACCTCAAATACCTACAGAGTTTAAGTCTGCACAGACAGACCTCAAATACCTACAGAGTTTAAGTCTGCAGGGACAGACCTCAAATACCTACCGAGTTTAAGTCTGCACAGACAGACCTCAAATACCTACAGAGTTTAAGTCTGCAGGGACAGACCTCAAATACCTACCGAGTTTAAGTCTGCACAGACAGACCTCAAATACCTACAGAGTTTAAGTCTGCACGGACAGACCTCAAATACCTACCGAGTTTAAGTCTGCATGGACAGACCTCAAATACCTACAGAGTTTAAGTCTGCACGGACAGACCTCAAATACCTACAGAGTTTAAGTCTGCACGGACAGACCTCAAATACCTACAGAGTTTAAGTCTGCAGGGACAGACCTCAAATACCTACCGAGTTTAAGTCTGCAGGGACAGACCTCAAATACCTACAGAGTTTAAGTCTGCACGGACAGACCTCAAATACCTACAGAGTTTAAGTCTGCACGAACAGACCAATAAAATCAGCAGCAGGAAGAAGGTTTGAACCATTACACTCAGCCGGTGTGTGGCCCAAAAGTCAAGGTGATAAATGGCTTAAATACAAAGAGTGAATTCCCCTCACAAGGGAAAGTAAACATCAGCTTGATTGAAAATGTTCAGGTTTGAACATTTCTCCATCTTGTGCGATTCTCTCAGCCTCCAGCCTTCGTCTTTCCTTCCTTTGGGATCCCAGGACCAACATTCAGACTCTTTGTGCCAGGTTAAGACTCCTTTCCTCCAGATCAGTCCCAGGACATGTTTTGTTTGTAGGTTGTCCACAGTGAAATCCATTTTTCAAAAATGTAATTGTTTAGTCACTGTTCAGCGTTTGCACTTTTATAGATGCTCCTCAGGGCTCCATTTTCTTTAACTTTGACGTATTTGGGCATGAAAGGTGTTTTCTTTCTTTGGGTGAATCAAGTGTGTATCCATTTTAAATGATATATTCTCTTCATTCATTCCATATTTTTGGGTATTTTCTCCGATTAAAAAGAAAAAGATTCTTGATTAGTTCAGTAGTTACTTCATCTCTTGAAGTTTTCTCCTGGGACCTTTTTTGCCTTTTTGACTTCAAATAGAGGTGAACGTTCATTTCTCAGTAGTCCACATAGCCCAGAGCTCAGCGCTACCTGTGAAAGGTTGGATTAGCATGTTAAGGTTAGACACCACCCACCACCACATAATTTAGCCAGACTACAACACATGTTTTAGCCTTAGCTGTATTCAAATAAACTAAAATCTGTTATAGTTGCAAGACAAATGCTTAAATCAACATGGCAATGATAAAACTGCTCCCTGTAAAAAAAAGGTTAGACGCCATCCTAAAACCAGAAAATGTTAGTAACATAATGGCAGACATGTTTTAACTTTAGCTGTATTTGAATAAACTAGACGTGAATTTAAGTAGATTTAGTTTGTTATGGACAATAAATGCTTAAAACTGCTCCCTGTTAAAAAAAAAAAAAAAAAGTTAGACGCCATCCTAAAATGAGAAAATGTACAGGTTAGTCGGTACCATAATGGCAGACATGTTTTAACTTTAGCTGTATTAAAATAAACTAGACATGAATTTAAGTAGCTTTAGCTTAAAATCAGTGATACTAAAACAGCTCCCTGTAAAAAAGTTTAGACACCACCACCACCACCACATGCAAATTATGTCACAGTAGCATTTAGCTTAGCAGTACAACTAAACCTAGCATAGTTTAACTTAGCAATGTTCAAATTTAAGGGCTAGTCAGTAACATGACATGTTTTAGTCTTAGCCGTGTTTAAATAATAAACTAATAATGAACAGATCCTCCGCTGCAGTTGCTGCAGATGATCTTTATGCCTCGCAGTTGCAAGACATGAGGGAGATTTAGATTTGGCTAATTTAAACGCAGCCAAAACTAAAACATGATAAACTAGAAATGAATTGGAGATTTAGCTTTAGACCAGCTTTAGTTATGTACAATAAATGCTTAAAACATGACAAAAAAATTGTTGCCTGTAAAAAAAAAAAAGAAAAAGGGTTAGACGCCATCCTAAAACCAGAAAATGTACAGGTTAGTCAGCAGCAGGCATCATGTTTTAGCTTTGCATTATAAACAAGTAGCCTAAATGTTTAGCAGTTTGAAATGAACATGACAATAAATCTGATCCCTGCAAAAAAAAGTTAGATACCATCTTAAAACCTGAAAATGGACAGGGCAGTCAGTACCATAATGGCAGACATGTTTAACTTTAGCTGGATTAAAATAACAAATTCTTATGTTATGGACAATAAAATCAATGATAAAAACAGCTCCCTGTAAAAAAGGTTAGACGCCATCCTAAAACCAGAAAATGTTAGTAATATAATGGCAGGCATCATATTTTAACTTTAGCTGTATTTGAATAAACTAGACATGAATTTCAGTAGATTTATCTTATGGACAATAAATGCGTAAAACATAATAAAACTGCTCCCTGTAAAAGGTTAGACGCCATCCTAAAACCAGAAAATGTGTTCGTCAGTAAACTAGACATGGATTTAAGTAGATTCACAGCATTAGCTTAGGTTATAACAACAAATGCTTAAAAATCAACATGGTGATAGTAAAACTGCTTCCTGTAAAAAAAAGGTTAGACGCCAGCCTAAAAAAAAAGCGTATGGGTTAGTAATATAATGGCAGACATGTTTTAACTTTAGCTGTGTTTGAATAAATAGTTTTAGCTTGTGGACAATAAATGCTTAAAAAAACATTACAAAAAACTGCTGCCTGTAAAATAAGAAAAAGGTTAGACTCCATCCAAAACCTGAAAACTAAATGGTTAGTAATTAATTGTCCCAGTAGCGATTAGCAGTGCACTACTAGTTAGCACAGCAAGGTTAAAAGTTCGATGGCCCATAGAACTATAATAAAATCTGGATGAATCCAAAATGGTGCCATATTGTTTTCAGTGGGCTCTGCTTTAACTTCTGCAGCCCATTGTGATGTCAGAAACGTAGTTCTGACCAGAGGAGCTAGGCTAACCATTACAAAGCTGATTTTTAGGTGCTTTGATGATTTCTTCTTTTTTTTTTTTTTTTTTTAAGTTCTTATTGTAAAAATACATTATAATCACTACAAAATTCAACCTTTATGAAAGCTGTGGATGCTCTGTCAGCCTAACACGAGCAGTGTGATTTAGCAAAAAATGCCTTGTGCTTCTATGGGAAATTGCGGGCATAGAACTACGTGGCTGCGGGCATAGAACTACGGGGCTGCGGGCATAGAACTACGTGGCTGCGGGCATAGAACTACGTGGCTGCGGGCTGTATGCTCAATGTACAGAGTTGGGGGGTGGTGGGGGGGTCAAATGCAAAAAATTCCATCGTAAGAAATTCGTCAAGTATTAAGAAATTCGTTAAGTGCGCCTACCTCACCTGCTCCTGGAGCACTGGCAATGGTGAAAAATGACTCGCAAGAAATTAGTCAAGTGCGCCTGCCTCACCTGCTCCTGGAGCACTGAAAATGGTGAAGAACGATCAGAAGAAATTCGTCAAGTTCTAAGAAATTCGTGAAATGCGCCTGCCTCACCTGCTCCTGGAGCACTGACAATAGTAAAGAACGGATCATAAAAAATTCGTTAAGTGCGCCTGCCTCACCTGCTCCTGGAGCACTGAAAATGGTGAAAAATGACTCGCAAGAAATTCGTAAAGCCTGCCTACCTCACCCATAGAACTATAATGACCTCCCTGTTTACGGCATTAATCGTCAAGTAAAAACGGCAAAGGGTAGAGTTCACTTTGTTAAGTGGACAAGAACAGAAGAAACAGCTGGATGAGCAGTGAAACATCTACCAAACTCTTTATCCAGTTGATAAATTGAACTCTACCGGGCCTCGTTTTTCTGAGTATCGGGTTCTGGCCTGTTTCATTTCTCAGTGTTCACTTACCTTTTTCCAGAAAATTTCTTCATGTTCACTTACCTTTTTCCAGAAAATTTCACGACATGTTAAACCCCCATTTTCCCCTTATATTTAGACGCATCTACACTATGAAAACACAGTGTTTCCTCTCAACAAAAGCATTGCCACAAATGCCATATGAAAGCGCAGCAAAGCGTTATTAAAACCACATTGCGTTAAAAAACCAAGCAGAGCGAAAAACAGCGGCAGCACGAACATTATTCACCAACACTGCGACAAAAAACCAAACATTGCAATAATCGGTCGAGTTCACCAACGGGTGAAGTTGCGATAATCGGTCGAGTTCACCAACGGGTGAAGTTGCGCGACCAGCCAAAACAGTCTAAAAACATGTCACTAAATGGATTATTGTACCGCAAAGAAATTCAGTTCAGTTTATCCAGTTGGCAAAAGCCCAAGTGATATTTCCCCTTTATTATGGACCCCACCGGTATGAGGGACTTCAGAAACATGTAACTGTAACAGGCTTTATAAAGTAGTAAAGTAGTAAAAGTGTGTACGGTTGGGTCTCGGCTGGTCAGGCAACAGGTAAAACCATATTGGTAAATCTTATCTGGTGTTGGCTTCTTCGCCTGGTTCAACATGCTGACGCGGTGATCTGGACGCGCTGCGCCGTCTCCGGTAGCCCCGCCGCTGCGCCGTCTCCGGTAGCCCCGCCGCTGCGCCGTCTCCGGTAGCCCCGCCGCTGCGCCGTCTCCGGTAGCCCCGCCGCTGCGCCGTCTCCGGTAGCCCCGTAGCATGGCGCTGCACGTGCTGTGGCCAAATATGCGCCTTTTCCAGAGTTTGCGTCCTGGAGCTGCACGTGCTGTGGCCAAATGCGCGCCTTTTCCAGAGTTTGCGTCCTGGAGCTGCACGTGCTGTGGCCAAATGCGCGCCTTTTCCAGAGTTTGCGTCCTGGAGCTGCACGTGCTGTAGCCAAATATGCGCCTTTTCCAGAGTTTGCGTCCTGGAGCTGCACGTGCTGTGGCCAAATATGCGCCTTTTCCAGAGTTTGCGTCCTGGAGCTGCACGTGCTGTGGCCAAATATGCGCCTTTTCCAGAGTTTGCGTCCTGGAGCTGCACGTGCTGTAGCCAAATATGCGCCTTTTCCAGAGTTTGCGTCCTGGAGCTGCACGTGCTGTGGCCAAATATGCGCCTTTTCCAGAGTTTAGCTGTTCTGGAGCTGCAGCGATAAACTTTCGCATGTCCATGTTGCTGGGGCTAAATGCGCGTTAGAAGAGCGTAAAGCCGAAGCGCTGCTGTCACAAACAAATCCACGTATCCGCTGCTCCCGGTGGAGCTCCCGGTGGAGCTCTCCTCTTCTGCACATATCCCTGTGAGCACCGGGGCGCCTAATTATACACACCTGTGCTACTTAATCACACTCACCTGGCGCTAATCACCAGGTCACGTGTTCTAAAGCTATTGGTGGGTTTAGGGGCAGGAAGTGTTTTGTGCCCCTTCAAAACACAGCACCTCGTCCGGGGTGCGCCCTCAAGCGGCTGGTTAGCTCAATGGGTTAGTCACTGCACGTTCCCATGGCGGTCCTGGGTTCGAATCCCCCCCGAGGGCGTTAGGAGCAAAACCAGTGTGGATATAGATATAGATATATATATATATATATATATATATATATATATATATATATAAGTAAGTGGTAAGTGATTTGATTGTGACAAGAGCGCTTCGGCTTTACGCTCTTCTAACGCGTATTTAGCCCCAGCAACATGGACATGCGAAATGTATCTATAAAAATGTATCTATGCCCACCACTAATATAGATATATTATAAATCCAGCCTAAGCTGTTGCTGGATTTCAAATGACATCGTAACTTTCTATAGGCCATATATAGCTAAAAATATTATTAAAATGACATTTTGTTTGATTGTAATCCAGTCAGTTCTTGGGTGTATCACTAATAGAAACACACAGGTTCCACATTTGTGCATTTACCTTTTAGATATTTCAGGGCAAAGTACAGAAGTCTAGAATCTCAAAGGACAGAGTTCCTTCTATTGTGGTGGAAAAATAAAGTTTTTTTATTGCACTGCCAATGAGCAGTTTAAAAAAATCACACAACTAACCAATAAAGAGGGAGTAAAGGTGCTGAACATTCCAGGCAAAGTATTAACATCCCCATGGAGAAAAGCAGGTGCAGACCCTCCAGAAAACTGCACACCAGAATTACTACCACTAATTACTGACTCCCACTAATATTCATTTACAGCCACGTGAAAACTCCTGACAGGTTTATTTTTAGTTCTACACTGAGAAGAGACAATAAATTAAGACCACATTTGTAAATATTGTGCCTTTTATTACCAAAAATATGAAATTATCTTCACAGAAAGTAGAATTGGACAAAAACACACTTAAATAAAGATGAGTCCGAGCCTCAAACGAGGAACACAAAACTCTGGCAGCCGCTTTGAGTTTGGGCAGAGGAGCGGCTCATTGTGTCTGGCACTGGACTCCTGACTGTGGGGCGTCTTCCTCCTCCTCGTAAACTCTCCCTGGTGCTTCCTCTGCTGGGCCTGGACCTCCACCTCCACCAGGTCCACCTCCTCCATGTGACCGTCAGCATCACGTCCTCTCTGGGAGGCAGTCGTCTCTCCAGCTTGTGCATGAGGTGTTTAGCTCGTCTTTTTCTGGGAATTCAGTCTGTAAACAAAAGCAAATTTAAGAACTCTGCCCCTCAGACGAAAATAGGACATGTGATGGGTTTAAAGTGCTGTCTGTTATTGAGAAGCTGGAGACACAGTTACTGTCAGTAATGTACCAGGTGTTTTAGTTTGAGAAGATTACCGTATGTTCTGGACTATAGAGGCACCTGCATATAAGCCGCATCCACTTTATTTTAAATTTTTAAAAAAAGATATACAAGTCGCAACCGGGCTATAAGCCGCTGATATCCATGCTGAAAAATGAGATATTTACTGCATATACAGATCGATTTTGTACTGTAAATGTACATTTATGTACCTGAACAGATTCTTTCTGAACAGTGCCTTTTAACACGGCAGCAACTGTGCTGATTAAAATGAGGTCAGAAACAGAAAAGAACCGGTAACTGACCTTCATTTCTCCTGTGCAGTGAAACCACAAGTCACTTTAATCATCTCTGCTGAAACCACTGGCGCCGAGCTTACAGCAGCAGCAGGTAGAGGTCTGCACGGGACACAGTTTTCAGTCGTGCTCCTGCTCGCTCCCGTAGTCTTCAGTCCCGCTCCTGCCTGCCCCCACAGTCTTCAGTCACGCTCCTGCCCGCCCCCACAGTCTTCAGTCCCGCAGTCTTCAGTCCCGCTCCTGCTCGCTCCCGTAGTCTTCAGTCCCGCTCCTGCCTGCCCCCACAGTCTTCAGTCACGCTCCTGCCCGCCCCCACAGTCTTCAGTCCCGCAGTCTTCAGTCCCGCTCCTGCCTGCCCCCACAGTCTTCAGTCCTGCTCCTGCCTGCCCCCACAGTCTTCAGTCCCGCCCCCACAGTCTTCAGTCCCGCTCCTGCCCGCCCCCACAGTCTTCAGTCCCGCCCCCACAGTCTTCAGTCCCGCTCCTGCCTGCCCCCACAGTCTTCAGTCCCACTCCGCTCCCACAGGCTTCAGTCCCACTCCAGCCGGCCCCCACAGTCATCAGACCCACACCGGCCCGCTCCCACCGTCTTCAGTCCCGCCCCCACAGTCTTCAGTCCCGCTCCCACAGTCTTCAGTCCCGCTCCTGCCCGCCCCCATAGTCTTCAGTCCCGCTCCTGCCCGCCCCAGTCTTCAGTCCCGCTCCTGCCCGCCCCCACAGTCTTCAGTCCCGCCCCCACAGTCTTCAGTCCCGCTCCTGCCCGCTCCCACAGTCTTCAGTCCCACTCCTGCCCTCCCCCACAGTCTTCAGTCCCGCGCCTGCCCGCTCCCGCAGTCTTCAGTCCCGCTCCTGCCCGCCCCCACCGGCATCAGTCCCGCCCCCACAGTCTACAGTCCCGCTCCAGCCCGCGCCCACAGTCTTCAGTCCCGCTCCTGCCCGCTCCCACAGTCTTCAGTCCCGCTCCCACAGTCTTCAGTCCCACTCCTGCCTGCCCCCACAGTCTTCAGTCCCACTCCTGCCCGCTCCCACAGTCTTCAGTCCCACTCCTGCCCGCCCCCACAGTCTTCAGTCCCACTCCCACAGTCTTCAGTCCCACTCCTGCCTGCCCCCACAGTCTTCAGTCCCACTCCTGCCCGCTCCCACAGTCTTCAGTCCCACTCCTGCCCGCCCCCACAGTCTTCAGTCCCACTCCTGCCCGCTCCTGCATCGTACGGTCGCGCTCCCGCCCGCAATAAGCTTTCAGAATATGTCCCGCGCTGCACTGTTTTGTGTTGGTCCCGTGGGTCCCGTGGGTCCCGCGGGTGCAGGGCTTTACAGCGGTTTCCTTCCTGGAGCAAGATCGATGCCTTCAACTTAAAACTTGCATCATCCAAACTCCTTCATGTGCTTTTCATGATGAAGGGGCGAGGATTTGAAAATAATTACCAGTTAGTAATTTGTCGTGCGTGTTATATCTGCTAAATAAAATGTAGCATATTTTTCTTTGCATTAATTTTCCGTCTATCTTGTTTTTGTAATTCCGGTCAGAGCGCCCCTAGTGGTGGAAGAAAAATCCACATTAGCCGCACCTTTGTAAAAGCCTCATGGTTCAAAGCCTGGGGAAAAAGTAGCGACTTATAGTCATAGTTATAGGGTTCGTGCTTTAAACATGTGTGAATGAAAAGAAACAAAACAGAACTCCTGGACTCTTTCCTGCAGTGATCTGTGGAGCTGAACTTCTCCCCTTGTCCCTGGCAAAATGAGCACCTGCTGTAGATCTGCTGAATCCTGCCTGGACCCATCTGCCTTTGACCTGCGCCCTCTGCCTTTGACCTGCGCCCTCTGCCTTTGACCTGCGCCCTCTGCCTTTGACCTGCGCCCTCTGCCTTTACACGACGAGCACTTCTCCAGGACGCCTTTCTCTCCTCCGTAACCTGTGAAAGAAGATACAGAAGCAGATGAGATAAAGCAGGTAAATGACACAAAAATCATTACTGTCTTGACTGTCTTGAGTTCACTGTATTCATTACTTTTCTATAATTTATCCCATTATTTTTGACTGAAATCTAAACAGTCAGAAGCACTTCTAGAGACTGTTATCGCTTGTATCAGATTATTAACAATTTGAACATTTGTAAGCAATGTTCTAATGCTGTTACCACCTCAGAAACAGACCTGGAGCTGTGTTTTGTTTCAGTGATCCTCTGATATTAGTCTGTCTATACTGCTACAACTCAAAATGATCTGTTCCATCTTGTGATGTCATGCAGTGCTACTGTTCATGTTAACAGCTCCATTTATCTTTAGTTCAGTAGAGACTGGCAATATCAGGGCTGAAATTATCCATATGATTCTAGTTATAATAGAGATTATGTCATTTATCCTCCATGTAAATCTCTGAGTTGAACATTGACTGTATTTACACCAGGATCTTCTCTTGACACACCATCGGCATCACTGTCTAAATTGTGGCATATTTCTGTCTAACTGGTGCCTACTGGTCTTCATAGTCTGACCCACTTGCTTTATAAACCCGCTTACGCACACTCGTCATTCACCATCTCCTCGGGGTCGGCCATTGACTCCCATTGATTTCCATTCATTGTAGCAGCTATAAATATGGGCCATGCCTTCGGCCTGGGGGCTTGGATACAGCTTGATGTCAGGAGTGTGTGTGGGGGACAGGAGCACTTTGCTAACGATAACTTGTTAGCAAGAACAAATACGCATGTCCAGGATACTGCTGTAGAGAGTGATTGAGGGATGAAGTTCAGCTTTGCACTGAACTTCATCCCTCAATCGCTCAGTTGACAATGATGAATGCCTGGGCAATAGGCAATAGGTCCTACGCCCTGTAGGGGCTCGGGCCTAATAAGTAAACAATATAGTAAAAAATGCAATGAAATATAATATAATACAATACAAAGGTGCAATCTGACCAGAAAGAGCTGGTTTAGATGGAACATTGGCCTCATTCATGAATCTTTTCTTTAAAATGTTTTGTGTGTAACCATGTGTTTTTAACCATGTATTTGGTTAGAAACGTCCAAATATGGCCAATATGGGTATTATGACGTGTGAAAGGGGAGGCAGAGGAGGTCAGGTGGAGAGTGTCTACAGACTACAGCTGTTTTACAGGTTCAGCAGTGATTTCAAATGTCCAAAGTCACATGAGCACAGTCAGGGAGAGAAGATTTAAGCCAGAAACTTATTGAAATAAGCGGGCACTTTATCGTATTTATCGCACTTTCTGTGAGCATGGACCCACAGTAAATAGTGATGGAGGCTGGGGTGGGGGTGTGTGAGCTCTGGTCATGGGGGTAATGGGGGTAATGGGGGTGTTGGGTCCAGTGCAGTGACCAGGCTCAGGGCTGTGACAGACGCCCATATGGAGAGCACTGGGGCTGGGGCAGAGTGAAGCTGTTCGACCAAATCGACTCATCCTCTAGAAAACTCCTCATAAAGGTTATTGGATCACAGAGCCACATGTTTATAGGGAATCATTCAAGAAAATAACTTACAATCATGGAGAGATTTCTTTTTTTCTTTTTTTTTGTTGCAGTATCAGAGTAATAATATTCTAAAACAGTAGATTTGCTCTTCCAGAAGAACTTTTACAGTTAAATTTTGTGAATGCCAAAAATGTTCATAAGGCTTTAAGCACAAATGTGTTCGTAAAAGCATTTCATGAATGAGGCCCATTCATCTATACAATATTATTAGCCACAAGCTTCCTAGCATTAGCCAACAGTTTGTCAGTTTGTCGCTCTCACTTTTTTGTGGAAAATCAAACTCCTGTACAGGACCATGAACGCTCGGACTGACCACGCTCCTGAAAATGTGCTCTTTAAATCCATTTTGTATTTTTTCTTGAGTTTTCAAATCGTTATCGCTAAAGTGTGCGTTGTGTCACCATGGTAACGGCTGAACATTCCGCCATACAAATACATAGAAATACACCCCCAGCGTGAGGTCACCGTAAAGTATCAGTTGGTTCCATGATATTGGTGAAGTCGATATTGTCACTGAGCCCTTGGACGTAAGGAGACCATTTCCAGGCTGATTTTGTGCTCATGCGTCTCATTTTAAATCCATTATTCTTCTTTTCTTGGTGCAAAGCGGTTCTGTCATTTGAGAGAGAACTTATTACACAACAGATCAAACTGTTATCCAACTGTCCTGGTGCTTCAGCTTCATTAGTGATGGGCTTTTTGGCTCTTTGATTGGATTTGAATCTTTTGGATGAGTTAATTTCAAAGAGCCGTTCAAAGCACCGGCTCTTTTACTCGGTATTGATGCGCCCGAAGCCAAAGTGAAAACTCATTTAATCTACAAATTAAACACGCAGGAATGACCCAGGCTCCGATCTGTTTAAACTGGTTCAAACAGAAAGTGGGAGTAAGTTCACCCTTTTAATTATGAATAAAAACAATGAATAATAAATTCATTGTGTCGCTACAATAATAATCATTTATAAACTGACTAATAACACAGGGAAACTCAAACATGAATGAAACAAAACACAACTCCAGCTCTGTTTTTGTCATTGCGCAGTTGTGTTGGTCAAATGTTGAGCGACAAATAGACTGAATAAAAAAGTGGACGGACTGTGACGTCACCCACAGCGTTCGGCTCCAGTCAAATGAAGCTCATCAAGGCTTTGGAGATGCCAGAAGCAACAAGTGAGGATCGACGGGTCAAGAACAATAGAAACTGAAAGTTGTTAAAAGAAAATGGTTCGGGAATGTATTTTTTAGCGTTTTTCCAAAAATATAATTCACTGGTAAATAAAGGGGATTAGAAACGACATCGGCGATCGAGTCTTTTGGGCTTTGGCCTGTGCAGTGGGAAATCAGCAGAGGGAAGTGTGAGGTGCTTATAAAGTTGTTTTCTAACGTTTCCAGACACTAATGAGTGAACCAGGCAGAGCGTTTGGTTTGTTAGACTCGTGGCTGTTGTCAGATGGGTTAAAGTGGAGTTAAGCTTCTTCAGTGTGAAGCAAATTGGTGTTTTACGTGGAAGTTCAGAACTTGCCCCCATCACTGCACTAGTTTGTTGCCTTGACAGACTCACTGCCACAGTGAGATCTCCACCGAGGAAACACTGATCTGTGCCGTTTTTGGCTTCTGACAGAATTCCACCACCTCTAGGAACGAACTTTAGCTTCAAACGTGCCGGAGTTCAACTTTAATTGCAAAAAAAAGCCTCATTGGTGCCTGTAAGTGTCATCGAAACTGCGATTAGAGTCCCCTGTGGAAAGCTTTGGCAGGTTGTGAAGACGCTGCTGCTGAATCCACGCTTTTATCACATCCCCAGTGTCGGGAACTACGCCGGAAATCTTCATCGGCAACGTCTTCCGGTAACTGTAAATAAAGCCAACTCCAGGTCTGTTTGTGAAGAGGAAACGACACGAGAACAGCTCAGAAAACGGCGCAACACGAGACCCTTTAAGAGAACAGTTTAGTCGAGTTTCGTGCAGCAGCTTCTTCCCTTTTCACTCTCAAGTTTTCACATAAAGCTTAACGCGTGTCCTTTAGGCAAAACAAAACTTGCCCCCATCTCTACACTAGTTTGTTGCCTTGACAGACTCACTGCCACAGTGAGATCTCCACCGAGGAAACACTGATCTGTGCCGTTTTTTGGCTCCTGACAGAATTCCACCACCTCTAGCAACGACTTTAGCTTCAAACAGGCCCGAGTTCCCCTTTCACAGAACGCTGTAGTTGTGTGAGAGAAACTAAAATTCCATGACTTTTCCAAAACTTTCATTGAATTTACAAAATGACTTCCCCAGGCCTCGAACATGACATTTTCAATTCCCATGACTTTTCCAGGATTTCCATGACCGTGGGAACCCTGGAGTGAGTTGTTGCACAGTTGTAGGGAGTATTATTATATTTCAATGTAAAGTCAACTGGAGCCAGACGTGACTCCATACTCACTTTGTGTTTGGACTGCGGCGGGCATCAGGTTAGCTCTGCCCGTTTCTATACACAGCGTACGGTCTGGCAGCAGCTTGACTCAGCTCTGAGCGTAAACAGTGACACAGGCGGTAAACGCTCCTACAGCAGGAAACCTCACGCTCCGTCCAATATGCCCGCCCTGGCACGAGAGACCGAGAGGCGCTGTGGAATCTGAGGCGCTGAGGCAAAGCGACGCACACACACCACCTAAAGGACCTGATTTCATGCTTTACTGAGCCAATGCATTTATTTGTTTGGTTTTTTTTAACAGGAAATAAGCCTGGGTTTATGAATGTACAAAATGCCACAAGGGTTTATGAATGTACAAAATGCCACAAGGGTTTATGAATGTACAAAATGCCACAAGGGTTTATGAATGTACAAAATGCCACAAGGATGCTAGGCCTTAGATGCAGTGGATCTGAAGGTCCTATATTATACACAATTGATTCTTGTGAGCTTTAAGTCACGTTACTCCTCAAAAACTGACATGGAGCTGTGTTTTGTTTCGTTCACACGTTTGAGTAACACTTTGTACAGCTCCTTTTACTTTTAGTACAGTGGAGATCGGCAATTCCAGGTCTGAAATGATCCAAATGATTCTGGTGAAGGTGTGTGGAGTTTAACAACACGGTGGAGCGCTTCCTGTATTGCCACATGACATCACAAGGTGCAAGGTGAGTGTTTTCTGTTTGAAAGGAGAACTCTTAAATCCTAAATCTGCAGGGTTTGTGTGTCAAACATGTGTGAATGAAACAAAACATAAGTCCAGGTCTGTTTTTGAGGAGTAACGACATTCTAACGTGACTCAAAGCTCACAAGAATCAATCAAACAATCAAGGAGGTAACTACATTATGACATAGGTTTATATTCACACCACAGTGTCAAAAAATGCCCTGGAAGCCTCTATTTGGACACCTTTACATTTGAGTTTAGACGTCCCCGAAAATAAATGGAAGAAAAATACTTCACGCGTGTCCAGGGCATCAGCTCTGGTCTGCGAGTGCCGGATTTTCCCGTCGATAGAGTGACTTTAGTGTATTTATTTCATAAAATACATCAGCGGAGGCCGTGGGCCCCGGGCTGCGAGCTCCAGAGCCTCAGGCCACAGACAGATTTCTAAAGTGTGGATATTCTCATGCGTTTGTTTCATTCAGGACAGATTTATAAAATGTAGATTTTCTCTTGTTTGTTTTCACACGTGAAACTGTGTGAAACTGTGTGTGCTGTAAATCTGTCCTGACACTTTGTCCTTCATGTGTGAGACTAATAATCAGCACAAACTGCTCATGTCTGTAGCTGCGCTGTTTATATATATATATATATATAGATATAGATATAGATATAGATATATAGATATATAGATAGATAGATATAGATATATATAGATATATATATATATATAGGCGGCACGGTGGCTGAGTGGCAACACTCAGGCCTCACAGCAAGAAGGTTGCGGGTTCGATCCCCAGGTCGCCCGGGCCTTTCTGTGTGGAGTTTGCATGTTCCTCCCCGTGTCTGGATGGGTTTCCTCCGGGTACTCCGGTTTCCCCATCAACCTAAAAACATGCCCGCACCCCTATGAACTAACATCAAGGACCATAATGTCCACCCTCCTGTGGGCTCACCACCTGCAGAGGGGTTCATAGGGGGGTCAGGTGCTATGAGTATTGGGCAGCACGCTGCCCCGCGACCCAGCCGGATTAAGCGGGAGAAGATGGATGGATGGATGGATATATATATAATTCCTGTGGGCTCACCACCTGCAGAGGGGTTCATAGGGGGTCAGGTGCTATGGGTATTGGGCAGCAAACTGCCCCCGCGACCCAGCCGGATTAAGCGGAGAAGATGGATTGATGGATATAAATAATTGTGTTTTTCAATTAAAAAATAAACCTTACAGACATTCAAATCTATTTGCAAAATGAACAAATTCATTGTCTGTAACAGAATTGAAATATCTACGGCTGGTTCTAGACCCTCAACTAAAATTTGACAAGCATATCAAGAACATTTAAACTGCAACAATCTAAACTGCTTCAGACTAATCAGGTATCACATCCTGAGCCTGAGCTCTGCTGTACTTGCAGGGGACGATCTTTTCTCACATATACTGCAGGCAGCATGGACCAGGCAGATCCTCTGTCACAAACACATGGTCTCACTTTACAATCAAGCTGTGAAAATTATGGATAAAAAGCCAATTCGCCGCCACCACTGCAATATACTGAAGTATAATTTGCTTAGTTTTGAGAGCTTTTTTAAATGATCCTCTCTTGAGCTTATATTCAAATGCATTAAGCATTTAGCACCAGAACCTCTGTATACATTTGTTCAAAGACAAAGCAGCAACAGTCAGCAGAAGCACGAGGAGTAATAACTGTTTAATCCCACATCGCAGAACCACATTTGGGCCTCAGCCTTTTCAATTAAAAATGGTCGGCGATGGAACTCAGTTCCCACTGAACTGAAGTGTAAATCAGAGCTTAAATTGTTCACCTCCAAACTCAAAGCTTGTTTGCAAGTTTTTTAACTATTATTAGGTAAAAGCCCAACCGGGGCAGGAGTCGAAAGAGCGAATAGCTCTAAACTCTGTATGCGTCGCATCAGCTGCATGTTCTGTATGTAAATATGTCTGACTGCACTGTCCCTGTCAAATACATACAAAATAAATAAATAAAATCCCTGAAGATTTTATATTCTCTGGTGTGTTCCAGCCTTTAGCCGGGAGCTCACGCATCACAATATAACAACAATGAGTAAAAACTATAAAAATGGTAATAAACTTCTAAATAAGTCATAAAAAGGTCAGAAAATTGTGTAACATGGACCCTTTTAAAAACACGCATTCTAACAGTGAGCGTAGACGTGTAACTTGACCTGGTTTTCGGTTTATTTCCATCACACTGAAATGCCGTACCGCGGGACATGCCAGGTGAAGCCTTCCCATCCCCATGGAGACGGGCAGGTGCGCCTGGATGTAATGATGCGGCGATGTGGCGCTGGAGACGGGGCTGCAGATGTCTGTAATCACGTCTTTCGCTCCGTCTGCACTTTTGGGCCGCGGAGTCGATCTCTTCACCCTGGGATCAATTAGGCCGTTAATGTGTGTAATGACTCCCCCGCTCCTGCGCATGGTGCTGTGCTCAAAACGCCTCATCAGTTTGTTTGGGGAGGAAGGATTTGGGCTGACGGCTCCACAAACACATTCGTGAATATGTATCAGAGCAGCTTTACACTCGTTTATTTAGTCATCAGGTTTTCTTTTTGGTTTAAGTCTAGATTTGTTAGTCCAATTTAAAGGTCCTACAGTTTATTACACAAAACGAACTCTCATGAGCTTTGAGTCATGTCAGAATGTTTTTTTACCTCCTCAAAAACAGACTCCGAGTTGTGTTTCGTTTCATTCACACATATTTTGACAAATTCGTGCTGTGGTAAAGGCGTTTTCCATTTCCATTTGAGGCAAATGTCACTTTCAAGACACCATTTTGAGATCCATCCATCCATCTTCTCCCGCTTAATCCGGCTGGGTCGCGGGGGCAGCGTGCTGCCCAATACTCATAGCACCTGATCCCCCCTATGAACCCCTCTGCAGGTGGTGAGCCCACAGGAGGGTGGATAACATGGTCCTTGATGTTAGTTCAGGTGCTGCATGTTTTGGGTTGATGGGGAAACCGGAGCACCCGGAGGAAACCCATCCAGACACGGGGAGAACATGCAAACTCCACACAGAAAGGCCCGGGCGACCCGGGATCGAACCCGCAACCTTCTTGCTGTGAGGCCTGAGTGTTGCCACTCAGCCACCGTGCCGCCATTTTGAGATCTTGAAGAAAAATAATTAATCAATTTGTGAAGTTTTTGGAATACAGACAAAGGTCGGTGCTTGTTCCAGCAGATATGAACCAGACAACACAACAAAAAACTAAATCTAGTCAAGCTAAAATGACTTTGATTAAGAAAGTTTTACCACGATTTGAGTAAATTTCACTTGACAAGTAAAATGATCTGCCGGTGGAACAAGACTTTTTGTACTAAAACTACATCTGGCGACACTTAAAATAAGAAAAACAACTTTTTATACGCCCGTTGTAATAAGACGGGACGTATTATGGTATGGCGCTGTCCGTCTGTCCGTCCGCCCGTCCGTCCGTCTATCCGTCTGTGGACACTTCAAAGCTTTGTAGTGTCTTTAAGTTCTGTTGCTGCAATCTGATTGGTGGAATTCCGATTCTAGAATGTGATGATGTCATACTCATACTCCTACTGCAAGAGCCAGATTTCCCTATTGATTATCCGTCCGTCTGTCTGTCCGTCTGTCCGTCTGTCTGTGGACAATTTCTTGTCCGCGCTCTAACTCGACAACCGTCTCACCTCAGGAATGTCAAACTTCCAAACTGCACCAACAATTCATCTTTAACTAGGTCTGACAAATTCTAACTTAATTCTATATACAATAATTCAAAGTACGGGCGTATTTTGCCCCGCTGGAGGAGCTCTTGTTCCACTTAACATAAGAAATAAAATCAAATGTTGCTTGAATTAAGAAAAATACACTTATTCCACTGGCAGATCATTTCACTTGTCAAGATGAATCTGCTCATTTAAGTAAAATATTCTTCATTTAAGTCATTTTAACTCACGCAGATATTGTTTTTTTTCCCAGTGAAGTTCATATCAAAGCAGAGTGACTTTTGTTTCACACACTTGTGCTAATCAATTTACATTCAACAGTTAAAGCCGTCGTGCGTCGAAACATCTGCGTCACCGCGAACCGCCTCCGCAGAGCGACGTGCACCTCAGAAATGTTCTCGCTACACATTAAGTGAGGCGACCTTCGGTGTCCAGGAAGGCGCCGGATAAATAAAATGTAGTTTTATTATTAAAAGGATGCAGACAGCAGGAGGAAGCAGACAGCAGGAGGAAGCAGACAGCAGGAGGAAGCAGACAGCAGGAGGAAGCAGACAGCAGGAGGAAGCAGACAGCAGGAGGAAGCAGACAGCAGGAGGATGCAGACAGCAGGAGGAAGCAGACAGCAGGAGGAGGCAGACAGCAGGAGGAAGCAGACAGCAGGAGGAAGCAGACAGCAGGAGGAAGCAGACAGCAGGAGGAAGCAGACAGCAGGAGGAAGCAGACAGCAGGAGGAAGCAGACAGCAGGAGGAAGCAGACAGCAGGAGGAAGCAGACAGCAGGAGGAAGCAGACAGCAGGAGGAAGCAGACAGCAGGAGGAAGCAGACAGCAGGAGGAAGCAGACAGCAGGAGGAAGCAGACAGCAGGAGGAAGCAGACAGCAGGAGGATGCAGACAGCAGGAGGAGGCAGACAGCAGGAGGAAGCAGACAGCAGGAGGAAGCAGACAGCAGGAGGAAGCAGACAGCAGGAGGATGCAGACAGCAGGAGGAAGCAGACAGCAGGAGGAAGCAGACAGCAGGAGGAAGCAGACAGCAGGAGGAAGCAGACAGCAGGAGGAGGCAGACAGCAGGAGGAAGCGACGCAGACACTCAGGGCTGGGACTGGTCGTCTCTAACTCCGCTCTACCCACATTTCTGATACTCAGTAATGAGTCATGAATGAGTTTGTAGTTTTTAAATGTAATTCTAAATTTGTAGATAGTGTTAATCTTGTAACATTCAAATAAAACGTTTTCAATAATTATACATTTACATATACGACGCAAATACAGTAATGACGTGTTTAATGCAGCTTTATGCACATTTGTTTACATTTTACAGAAACGAAACGTAAAACCACATGGCTCATTTGCATGCAACTATAAGCGCTGAAAAAGGACACGACTCAGTGGAATATGAGTGTTCTTCTTGTGACAGGGGATGTGCTGCTGATGGTGAGTCTGTTCTGTGCTTCTGTCGTGTTGGAGATGGTTCATGTTCAACTTTTCTGAGATTATATATGAATGCACATAGATTCTCTGTAGTTTTCCACTGATTTCATAAATGCAGCACACAACAGTCTTTTGTACTGAGCAGACAGGTAAACAAAACAAAAAAAAAAGCATCCGTTTTATATAACGTTTTTTTTTGGACACTCAAAGACGCTTCACAGTTCATTCTTCATTCACTCCAGAGCCCGTGGTGTAGCCACAGCTGCCCTGGGACAGACTGACAGAAGTGAGGCTCCAATCTGCACCATCGGCCCCTCTGACCACCACCACCACTCACACATACAGCACTTTCATACCAGCCAATGTGCGTAAGAACATGACCATATTTTTTGTGTACATCTGCAGTAGCACAGACCATATATTTGAATGGACATTGATTCTCTGTAGCATTTCATTGATTTCATAAATGCAGCACACAATAGTCTTTTATACTGATCAGCCGGGTAAAAAAATATATATATACGCAGGGTTTTGTGGCTCTGGGTGTTTTCTTTTCTGTGGGAGACGGTCCCCTGGTCGACACGAACACAAAGGTTTAAATCCTCGTCTGCAGGCTCTGTGGAGGTGAATTACTTCGCCGCACATAGACCTCGGCGCAGATCCATAAATCAAAAACGACAGCGACAAGGCGACACAGAACTATAACTCGGCCTTAAGACAACACACAGTTTCTTGTGGGGGTGGGAACGGTTGCGTTTGCTGAGCCTTTACACCTCGTTAACGTCTGCTCTGGTCTCAAGTAGAAATCACGTTCATTTACACAAAGACAGACTGAGAGAAATCTTTCCACAACATAAACTTCCGTCACACAGATATTTGATCCACGCTTTTGTCACGACAACACTGGAGATTACTGCAGTGCCCTCGATGTTTGCATAAGCCGGTCCTCACAGACGCTCGCGGCTCGTCCAAAACGCAGCTGCTCGTTCACAGAAATACGACCACGTGTCTCCAATCCTATCTGCCCTTCACTAGAATTTTTAAAGTACTTTTATGTGTCTTTAAACGCCTAAGTGGCCTCGCCCCGCAGTACCTCGCTGACCTGTTGGGGCCTCACTCTGCTCAGAGCTGCTGACCAGGCTCTGCCCTCGTTCCTCAGTCCAGGAGGAAGCTCAGAGGAGACGGAGCGTTTTCTGTTGTTGGGCCTAAATTACGGAAGGAGTTGCCTGTTCACATAAGACGAGCCGACTCTTCTCGCTTTTAAATCACTTCTTAGGCTTTTAACTTGTTTTGAGGCCTTTTACTGTTCAACAACTGTTCTATATATATATTTCTCACAGTTTTTATCTCTGTGTACACGGGTCCCTCGTTTATGTTCTAACAATAACCCACAATCGGCGAAATCCGCGAAGTTTTCAGCTTTATTTTTTGACAATTATTACATATATTTTAAGGCTGTAAAATCCCTCACCACACACTTTATACACTTTTCTCACACAGGCTCCGCCATCTGAACTGAGGAACGGGCCACCTTCCATTACGCAGAACAGCCAATCAGGGAGCAGAACACAAAGAGCATGCAACATTGCACAAAAAAAATCATCTGCAAAACGGTGAGGCTAAGAAAAGGTGAACCGTTTTATAGTGAGGGACGACTGTACTGCACTTTGGTCAACTTTATTATGTTTCACAGAGCTTTATAAATAATCTGGATTGGGATGTTTGAGTCCCGCTTTATTATTAGTGCGTCTACATCTCCAAAGCTCATAATGCTCAGTTCCACCTTGTGATGTCATGAAACAGCAATTAACAGCTATTTTTTACCTTTTAGTTCGGGTAAATCTGCCTAAATCTGCAGGTTTGTGTGTTAAACATGTGTGCAGGAAACAAACCACAACTCCAGGTCTGTTTGTGACGAGGAAATGACTTCAGAACAGATCAGAAAACAGCAGAATACGGGCGCTTTAAGGGTGTCATTGGCGAAACAGCTTATTTGACACATCTGGTTTGGCGGTGACGCTCTGGTTGAGTAAACAGCCTCTTCTCTCAGAACGATTTACATAACACAGAGTGAACAGAGAAGCATCATTTCCCAGCCCCTCTGCAGGGCCTCCAGAGTCTCCTGACAGGGTGATGGACCGTGGCGGAGTCCGGTGGAGGAGTGCTTCTCGTTTGTGTCTGTGGGAGCCTGGGGAGTCCAAACTAAAAGCTCCCGAACAGCTCTGTCATTTCTCTCTGTCACTTTGTCCTTGTGAAGTGGCTGCTCGGGGCTGCACTTCTGATGATTTTTCTCCTTTGTAAGAATGAGCTTCTCGCTATTTCAACACTTTTTGGATCTTTGTAAAAGTAATGAGAGTTTATTAAGATACTCAGCGGCTGCTTTCTGTTTGTCACGTTGGCGCTTCGTAAAAACGCATTAGAGCGACACAGATTTGTGGAGTGTTGCTCCTATAGGTGTAAATCAGATTTAGAAGTGTTGTATCATTATAATAGTCCATTAGTGTCATATAAACCAGGTGCTCAAAGCTGCTTTACACTTGCTCAGATTAATCAAGAGATAGAAAAACACTTATTTTACCTCAGATGTCCTGGAACCTGAGTGAAGTCGCCCCCATCAAACGCAAACCTACACAAAAACTGTCGTTTGTGCTTCGTTTGTGCTGCAAAAAGTTTTGTTTGTGCGATTCTGGTTCTTAAGATATTTGCAGTTTTATTTTCGGCCGATGACGTCGTCCAGAACCTCAGAATGTGAAACAGCCTCAAAACAAGCAGAAAATTATAGAAAATGTTTGTATTTGGTTTGTGCTGTGACAATTTTCATTTGTGTGAGTTTATTTCTAAAATTATTCATTATTATTTCTGTGGTAATTAGAAGACGACATTTCCGCTCAGCTGACGAAACTAGTGGCGAAAACGATCTCAGGCTGTGGAAAAGTCTGTATCGGTCTTTAGTAATTTGTTTTGATTCATATTTTATAGAATAACAGAGGGACTGGACGGCGTCATCAGCAGCACAAACGAAGCACAAACGACTGACTCCATTCTGGACTGTTTTAGTGCATTTTGAAGCTTCCTGTGGGGCCGACCCCAATTTGACCTATAAAAGAATCGCTAATTTTGCCAAGAAGCACAAACGAAACTTTTTGCAGCACAAACGATTGACATAGTTTTTGTGTAGGTTTGTGTTTGATGGGGCGACTTCACGGAGGTTGTCCTGAACGGAAGAGTGGCTGCTGATCTGTCACCAGTCCCTCATTAATACACCATTATCATCTGCGAAAGGAGCTGTATGTGAGATTTTAACAATCATACTTTGAGCCGTGTCTCCAGATACCAGATAAATATGTTCAAATTAAGCCGCTTTTGCTTTAAATCAGGGGTTTTCAACTTGGGTGTCTGTGAGCCTCCCTTTAGAGAAGATAAACACAGCCGAGCCTGGGAAGGAAATGCATCTTTTGTGTTCCTGCAGTGATGAGTTTCAATAACAACTGATAATACACTTTTTTAATATTGTATTTTCATATATTTTTTAGAAGTGCATCTTAAACAATTTTTGCAACAACAAATCATTTCCAAGAATTCATTTGAGAGGGAATAAAGGGGCTATCTTTGTTAAAAAAGAGAATCCTTGAAACAGAAATGGAGGTCTGAGACTCCATCTGTCTCCATCTATATCTCCATCCTCAAACCTACATCAGAACAAATGAAGAAAACAACAGGTGTATCCGGGTCAGGCCCAGAAGTGTGAAAACTCATTATGGCCCTGAACGATTCTGCTAATTTGAACCCACACTAGGCCTAGTGAACAACGGAAACTGTAAACAAGTAGGGTTAGTTTCAGAGTAATTTCGTGGTATCTAACTCCTCCCCCTTTCAGGCAGATAGAAGTCAGTGTCCTTCAACGTCTGATCAGAACTGAAGAAGCAGCTTGGATGAGCTGAGCAACATATTCGACCAAATAAACTTTGTCCACTTGTCAAATCTGAATTCTGCCCTTTGCAGATCTCATTCGGGTCGTCAGTGAGCTCTGTTCACGCTTACGGCACAAAACCAGAAGACGTTTGGAAACACACAGATGACGACTTCCTCTGGGCTCTGTTGGTGATAGAAACTCTGACAAAATGCCCCAGTTTTCTTCGTCTAGATGTCATTGTATTCTTTCTTTTTTCCTTTTATAAATTACCTGTTCATTTGTACAGTTGTGCTCATAAGTTCACAGACCCTGACAGTATTTGATTGATTTCTTGTCCATCTTTCAGAGAATATGAATAACACAAAAACTTTCCTTTCACTCATGGTTGGTGTTTGGGTGAAGCCGTTTATAATCAAACAACTGTGTTTCCTCTTTTTAAATCATAATGAAACAGAAACTACACAAATGACCCAGTGAAGCTGGAGTCTTTTGTGATAGTTGTGGATGTGTTATTTTCTCTGATGGTAAAGTTGCTCATTCTTCTGGGCAAAAGGCTCCAGTTCCTATAAATTCTTGGGCTCTTGTCTGAACTGCAGCTTGAATCTGCCCAGAGGCTCAGTGATACTGAGGTCAGAAGAGACGAACACTCCAGAACCTTCACTTTATTCTGCTGGAGCCAGTGACAGCTCCACTTTGTGTTTTGGATCATTATCATGTTGAATATCCAAGTACGTCCCATGTGCAGCTTCTGGACCAAGAAATCATCAATTCTGCCAGAGTCTGGAAACTTATGAGCACAACTTTTGTGATAATTTGTCTATCTCAATAAATAAATAAATAAAGTCACTGTAGCCTTCTGTTATATTCAGCAGATCAACAGTTCCAACCAGCTTCCTGTGAGCGACATCGAGACACGATTAGAGTCTCGTCCCCCATGAAAAACGTTGGCAGGTTGTGAAGATGCTGCTGCTGAATCCATAGTTTTACCACATGCCCAATGACAAAAACTCCATTGGAAGACTGCAAATGTCTGTCGTTCTGGCCAAGATTAAAACTTCTCTCAACTTCTTGTTTTCAGATTTATCATCGACTTGCTCGTTCAGAGACGGCTTCATTTTAGTCTAGACGTCATTTATTTTAAGAGAACTCGTCAAGTAAAATGATCTTGCTGCGTGGACAGATCATTTTACTACTTTTAAGTCATTTTTTGATAGATTTAAGTGTTTATATCTTACATTTTGGCCGAGCTTTTGTGCCGTGAAGTCGTCATTTGCATGTTTCCAAACGTCATCCAGTGGGGCATGAATAATTCAGTAGATTTTTTCACTTCCTAAATCCGACACCTGCAGACAAACACTGATCAGTGCTAGTGCAGCCTCTTTCTGTAGGTGAAGGCGCGGGCCCAGGTTCAGTCGCGATCGCAGGACCTTTTTTTAAACCATAAGAGCGCCGGCTACTACAGCTCTTTTAACTAAGGTGAGTGACGTGTCTTGCCTCGGGCTTTGCTAATCAAATTCAAATGGATTCAGTCTTTTGTAGCGCTGCCCCTGATCTTTCCATCAGGACCGACACAAAAGAAGAAATATATGTGCACCAGGTTAGAGCAATGAGGCTAATTTCCACCGTCAGTCCCTGGACAGGTTCATGTCAAAAACGGCGCGCCTGCCAATAAAATACAATGCACGGGCGTCCGATCACTCACCCAGTCTCATCAGGTCTGTCCTAAACGCGCCGAAGAGGGTGGTTTATGTTCGGGAAGGTAATAAAAAGAAATCATGAATCATAATACAGCTTTTGTCATATGGCCCTGCACAAGATAGCGATCTGTACAGAATGGTCCAGGCCGGTGTCGAGCTGCTGTATCGAGGGATGTTGGTAAAGCTGAAATAAAAGGAAATCGCAATTTGAAAGGACACAACCAGCGAATCGCAAAGGCTGCAATTTTTGAACGACGAGCATTTCTTCCACAATAGAATCTCCCATTTTATTCTGTATGAATATGCTTACCCTGAAGTTTGCATCCTGTACAGGCGTGTTCTGAAGTGTCCCTGTGTATCAGATGCCCTCCCTATGGGTCAGATGTCTCCACGGGTCCTTATATTCGGCTAAACCTGTAGTTTAGACTGGGTTAAACCCCTTATTCCGACATACCGTCATTCTGACAACCCTCCATTCCGACACGCCCCCATTTCAACACTTTTTTGATGCCGCCATTCCGACACCTTTTATGTCGCCATTCTGACAACCTGCTCAGAGTTTCAGGACGATATTTTCATGGACTGGTGGTGTAGGGGGTGTGCGGTGGGAGGAGGTGAGGCGGCCGGAGGAGCTGTAGTACATGTGGCGTGGTTTAGTCCTGGTTGAATCCTGTTTTAGTCCTGATTTAGGGCCAATCCCATTTCTAATTTCTACCCATTGCCCCTTGAAACTGAGCAACAAGGTTTAGGAGGTGTAAGTCGACCCCTACGAATTGGGACACCCCTTCAACAATCACACACGTCATCAGAAGTCTCCTCCAGCTTTTACATAAACTAAAGGAATAACTGCGATAACTGTCAGAGCGAATGACATGCAGACCATTCAAAAAAGAACACAGCCTGAGCTTCTATAAGGGCGAAACCCAATCACAGCTTTATTCTCATGAATCAACAGATCACTGGAGTCACAAATAACGTGACACTACTCAACGAAGCACTCGCGACTTTTTCACCATCGGCGAATCACAAAGGCTGCAATTTTTTGAACTACGAGCATTTTCTTCCACCGCATAATCGCCCGTTTTATTCGGTATAAAGATGCTTACCCTGAAGTTTAAATCTATACAAACATATTCTGAAATGTCTCTATGGGTCAGATGTCTCTATGGGTCCTTATATCCTGCAAAAGAACTGCTAACCCTGTGGTTTAGACCTGTACAAACACATTCTGAAACGATTCTCGCATTAGTTTGTCAGTTCATATTTCAGTGTTTTTGTCAATTCTTCAGGACGTGTTTAAAACGTGAACTCTGAACAGACCTGTTGTGCTCGTCTTTGCTCTAAAATTATAATCTCTCACCCCTGACTCCATAAAAAAAACAAATCTGCAGACGTGTTAGAAAACTGAGAGTCCCTCCTATGGACAGCTGAACGTCACACTAGAGCAGAGCATTTAAAAAAAAAATTGGACCAAAATGACGAAGCAACACCGCCAAATCCTACAACTGTCACCCATTAAGAACATCAAACTGGAGAAGGAGAAGTGTATCGTGAACTGGTGGAGCTGAAAATGTGACTAGATCGGCAAAAATAAGCGATTACTCCATCATTAGCCGTCGAGTTCGAGCTCGGTTGTTCGATTCCATTTTCACACATTACTGCACATTAACTTTACAACAATTTTCTTCTGCACCATTTGTATTCTTGCAAAAAATGACAACAAAAAAGCTCAAAGGGGAGTGGGACGAAGTAAAACAGTTCATACTCCCATCCCCACACAGTTTAGAACACTTTTGGACTTTGCATTTGTATAAGTTCTGATAAATCACATATATTTACTACTATTATCAGTTGTTGGGCTTCAGGTGACGTCACATCAACGTCACTAAAAGCAGATGGGGTCAGAAAGTAAAGACAGATGCTCAGCCACGTTTGTCTCCACTGACTCTCCGCCAAAACGCCTAAATTCTGTGCAGTCTGTGGTCTCTGCGGCCACTCGAATCGGGAGAAAGACAAGCGTTTTTTTGTGTACCGAAAGTGCCGCATCATAAGAGAGTTAGTTTTAAAAAAATGTACAGAAAAAAGACGATAAAAGTGGATAAAAAATCTCTAAAAACAGGAGGCGCAGAAACAGACGATGCTCAAATTTGCAGCGACCACTTTATAACAAGTAAGGATTGTGTAATTCATATTTTCAAAGTTTATTTTGGACAGTTATTTAGAAAGAAGAGCGCGGTACATGACGGGAAACTGTGGCATTATAGGTCCGAACTTGTCATGCAAAAAGCTTTATGTGATGCTAATATTACTGCTGTAATTTGGCATTTTCTACCTTTTTAAATCATTATTTTATACCATTTGTAATCAGTATTTCAGGTTATCCTGGTGCAGCAGCTGATTTTAAATGTAAATAGTTGTCTCCTCCAGGTTTTTAAAGGCTTTCTTTGGCTTAGAGCAGGGCTGTCCAAACCTTTTTCATTGAGGGCCACATATTAAAACACAGACCAGCGTGAGGGCCAATCGAGGGTCATGGACTGGTGGTCAAAACAGTGAGGAATTCAAATCTGTGCATTTATAACAGGTTTGAATGACCCACTAGACCTTTGTTCAGGCTCGGACCCTCAAAAGGACTCACTACATTTGCTTGACCAAGACGGATTTCAAAAACGTGCAGTAAAAAGTACTACTTGTGGTAATATGAAGCAATTCACCTGAGGGCCAAAATTATTGGTCCACATGTGGCCCCCGGGCAATAGTTTTGTACTAAGACATGCCTGGCTTAGTGTAATACGAGGTCTGCAGCACCAGATCATTTATTATATCCATCGCCTCAACCCCGGGAAAATCCTCCAGATTGTGTGAAAAGTCTGACTGCTCCACATCGTACGGGTCATAATCTATATTTAGACTTATTTTTTCACGATAGCAGCTCTGTGCCGGCCCGTTCAAACTTTTTGCGTAATCGCTGTGACGTATTGTGCCGTTTTGAAGCGGAGCAAAACACTTCCTGCCCACATCTGAATCAGCAATAATAATAATACACACAACAACAACTCTGTGAATCACTCCAAATACAATCCCAAGTGACTAAATGGTGATGGGAAACAACTATAACATGGCTAAAAGCTCTGAAAACATCCATTTTGCTTTAAAAAAATGATTCGAAAATCAAAACTCCGTCGTCATGCATGTTATTCTCAGATCGTATCCACTGCCGCCTCGGTTAAAAACCCAGTTAAATGACTTGTCTCACTGAATCTTTCACTCCTGAGCTTCATGAACTCCCATTGTCACGTTTGTTTGGAAAATCAATATTAAGCCTGATCCAGAACGGCGGGTCAGGGCGTCGCCGGCAGTCCATTTCCAATTTCCAATCACTCCCAAACACCACACGATAAAACCCAACACGACCTGCTCTGCTTTTCCTCTATTTTCAGCACCATCTCACAAAGGCGGCCGGAGCTTCACCTGTGCCCCCTCCGCCGCTCGCCCAGCTCCTCTTTAATAACGCGATGGAGTCTTTGGCAGCCATTCGGAAACGACTTGATGAAGAGGTGTTCCAGCGGAAGTAGATTTGATGGAGGGCAGAATGTGAGTGAAAGATGGACACGGAGGAATGAGGCTCGGATCGGGGGGCTTTCCGGGACCTGCGCTCCGGTGCTGTGGGTGGAACGGAGCCAAAGAGCAGAGCGTGCGATGCAAATGTAATTCGGTAAAGGAGGAGAAGAGGGAAATGGAGGAGTGAAGGATGATCAGGAGGAGGTCAGGAATGAGAGGCTCCTTCTGTCTCTGGTCATTTTTAAACATTTGCGCACTGGATCTGAAAATAAAATGAATGACGAAATATTGTTTAAGACGGTTTAAAAATGTCCTGTAATTGTTATAAACCTCATATATATGTATTTTTAAAAATCTACAATAACACAAGATTAGAAGTTCATAGAAAGTTAGTTACTCAAACAACAGTAGGGGTGTAACGATATCCAAGTCGCACGATATGTGTCACGGTATGAAACTCATGGAAACCCGAGGGAAACTGTTAGAACTCCAGACTGTCCATGTGCATTTGCATTTGAAGAATTTCTGTCTGAGCAGCAGCAGTGTGTTGTACTTCCTGATAGAAGCTCGGCAGCAGTGGACTGATATATGAGAAAATAGTCCCTCAACATGTGACGATTCAGGCGACGCAAGGTTAGTTTGATTTCAGACATGATTCTGTGACACAGACGTTCACAGGGACAGTCTGGAGTTCTAATAGTTTTTCCTCGGGTCTGTGGAGTGGGTCAGACTGTTTTTAGTGGCAGGACGACTGTGGCCATTGACCTGCACTAGCCCAGCACCAGCACCTCTGCAAATATAAGGACTGGAGGAAGATTTAAAAAAAGTGTCTCCACACGTCTCCAACACTCTGGATATATGTCCAAAATTCAGAACTGTCCCTTTAATTGGCACTTGGCAGAGGAAGGTCATAGTGTTCCACGCTCAAATTACCTAACACATCGCTCCTCAGTGTTTAATGCTCACTAGTTTCATGCTATTAACGTGTTATTCTTTGTAATCCACACATAAAGACATTAAACTGTGGAAGTCCTTCAATTATATTTAGATTATATGAATAATATAGTCATAATTCAGGGCTTTTTGGACATTCAGAGATGCTCTTACATTACATTATTCATTCATTCACACCTGGTGGTGTTGAGTACTACAGCCTCATCTGTCCTCGGGGTAAACTGCGGGAGGTGAGGCTGCCTCTGACCAGCATGAATGTTCATCAGCCAAAGCTACAAAGGCAAACAAATACATACATAATGAATTATAAGTAAAATGTGCTGGTCAAAAGTCGGGATGGGCAGGATTAGTCGATTAATTGATAATTGATCATTAAGAATTTCGTCGATCACGTTCATTTTAATCGACAAACCGAATGTAGGCGTCTGTGCGTAATGTAGCGTGAGGAGTCGAGGTCTGAGCACAAACACTGGAGTTACAGCCTCACAGTCCCACGTCTCAGCTCCGGCTCCTTGGAGATCACTATATCCCTCAGAGTGTGTTTACCTGCACATCAGTGTCCCGGGTATGATCGTTTTTGTTTTTTTTTTGTTTTTTGAGTCTCCTGGTTTCGCATGTTTACGCAGCATCTCCAACGCGACATACGCACAGAACAGACTCAGCACCAGCAGAACATCCTCTGTCACAGAGAGAACACTCATATTCCACTGAGTCGTGTCCTTTAGTCCAACAGAAGCTGAAGCAGCAGCACAAGGAAAGAGCTGCTTTTTTCACTTACTGTTTATGCAAATGAGTCATGTGGTTTTAAGTTTTGTTTCTGTAAGACGTAAACAAATGTTTAAAGCTGCATTAAACACATTCTGATCTCACACTGATGAGGCTCTGCAGTGATTATGGTTTATATGTTGTAAAGTTGAGTTTATTGATGCAGATTAGTAATAGTAATAATAGTAATAATAAGTAGTAATAAGTAATAATTATTCGAATGCCCGTCCCTGGTCAAAAGACTTTAATCCTCAGCACCTTTCACACATCCACAGTGGAGTTTAATGCTGTGCACTCCCATAATCCACCCTTATATCAAACTCGCTTTAAGCCATAACACGTAACTTTTAGACTTTTAGGAGGAAAAAGGACTAAAACAAATAAAAGCAAAGCAACTTTTTCTGCTGATTATTGCAAAAAAAAAGTGTCCTCACTGTGAGCATCTTTGCGTCTCCACAAACCCGACTCTTATGTGACCCGTTTTCACCGTAATATTCCACCGTAATGCAGAAACGTATCTATCCCTGTGGAGAACGTTCCGAGGTATAATTTTCATTTTCAATTTCCGTGGAATGATAAAAGTTCCATACTGTAGTTTTAATAACACTACGCCATAAAACAGACGAGTGTTTTCCTCTTATGTAAGTGTCTTCCCTGAGCCCCGAACCTCCTCCTGATGCTTTCCGTCTTATCCCCGTCTCTTTTCTCCCTCCTCCGTTTCCTCTGTTTCCTCTTTTTCCCTCCTCCCTCTCCTCTGCTGCCTGTTTGTTTGTGCTCACTTGCTTTTCCCATTACGGTGTTGAATAAGCGTGCGGGGGAGGAGATGCGAGGGGCTCTTCTGAAAACACATTTCCATCATGGCTACAGCACAAATGCACCGCTCCATTAATATTTCACAAATCGCCCTTCCAAAGCCTCTTTCTGTTAAAACAGCATCGGAAATGAAGGAGGAACTCGAGTGTCCCCCCAGTTAACGGTTAAAGGCTTCATGAACACAGGCCGGGACGGAGGAGGAGACGGATGGAGGAGGAGGATTGGGTGAGGAGATGAAGGAGGAGGCGTTTGAACCTCATCCACACACAGAGCACTTTCCATTTGTGATTGTTTGTGTCAGCAGGAAGCCACATGTAAATGAGATACGGCCTGCAGCGGATGGAGCTTTATTAAACCATCAGCGGTAAACTAAATCAGCAGGACTTGTTCTGTAACATTACGCATTTCAGGGACATTCTCCATTCTGTAAAATCCACTTTTGTAGAACTTTTAACCCGTGTTGTAGCTTTTCCTTCTCCAACTTGCCTATAGAATGATTCATGCATTTTTCAGTTCACTTTATTCTCCTGGATTCAAGATGTCATTGCACAGGTCTATGTCCATTTTCACCTCCGCTGGAACACGCCCACTGTGATGTACTTACAGTTTTATTCACCTTAACCCTCACATAGGATTTGTCAGCGTTGTTCAGGCATTTTGGTACAAAGGAAATCTGCCGCTCACTGGCGAGAACTTGCTTAGGATTCAGAACAGACCTTTTTCACGTAAGCCGGAAGTCTCGCTAGAACGGAAGCCGGTGGGGCTCAAAACAAATACAAACGCCGCAACACAACGAAAAGTCACAATGAAAGTGGCCGCGGGGCTCTATTTTCCGACGGACAGAGCGAGAGGATCAAGCTTTTTGTTGTAGCTTTTTGTTGTGTTTCAGCGTGTGCCTTTGTTCTGAGCTTCCCCGGCATCCATACGTTAGACAAGTGTGTTCTGTGAACATCTTTCGCATTCGAACTGCAAAAATCTACCTAACATTATGCCGATCGGAGACACACATGGTCCATCCGCATTGGAAAGAAATGAAGGAAAATATTTAACAGGGGGCTGAAAAACCTAGCAAATTTCTGTAGAATTGATGAGCGAAGCACTAAAGTTTAAATGTCAGCGGGACTTATTCCTTTACTAAGTCTTTCTCTGCACGGTCGCTCAGGTCGGCAGGTCAGCGGATCATTCTCGGTCCAAAATCCAACAGGAAACTTAAAGGGGACAGTTCCATCTCTGTCGTGGGTCCAAAACTGTGGACCGCACTGCCCCTGCACCTCACACACGCTCTCACTTTTGGTTTTTAAACTCGCCTGTTCACTTTTGGGTTTCTCTGTGATGAACGTTGACTTTTTAGGGGCTGTTTACACAACAGCGGTAACAGGTGGAAAACACAAAACATTTTGCCAGACGTCCATATCGTTTAAACAGCAACGGCGTTTTGGGGACTCGAGTCGAAAAGTGACTCCACTGATCACACACAGTCACTCGGAGCGTCATAACTCCACCAACTTCATGTGGACGGAATAGGGGGCAGCACCACCAAGACCAGATGCCTGAGTGGTGCTGCCCCCTATGCTCTGGGCGTGCAAACTACATCGGCAAACTGCAAGTTTTATGTCCCCGTGTGCAGCAGAATCCCCCAAAACCCTTGTGTAAATGTGGAATAAGAGTGAGAAAACGCACTTTTGTGGTTTTGCTTCAGACCGTTTCCATGTAAATGTAGCCTTAGTGTCTAGTGTGTTTTTATGCATCTCATGTTTTTTGTTATCTGTGTCTGTTGTATTACCTTTTATAATTATTGTTGTACTGCACTTTGGCCAACTGTGCATTATAAATAAAGTTGGATTGGATTACGTGAATATTGTGATTTAATATGTCTGGTTTATGACATAATGATCCATGGGCGTCATAGATTCTAACTGTAGAGCTGCTTATGTCCTCTTTAAATAATGAAATGCCCTAATCAATACGTTTAGCTCTCCATTTCCATGTGTGCTGGGAAATTATTCTTATATTTTGACCTCAGGAGCTACTTATCCAACACATCTACACCGGGGCAAGACAAAATTTGCTCAAATACAAGAGGAAACGTCATCGGGTCCAGAACCGCTAATGAAATATTGAACAAAATCCTACATGTCCTAGTTTTTAGGACCAGAGTCGTGTAGAGTGTAAATCTTGGTGTGGGTCAGAGCGCTGAGGCCGGGGGACCGTCGTCTATTGACCACACGGACTTTTAGCTGTGATCGATGTTCATTGGATTCTGCGCCTTCACTTGAGTCCTGTTTAGTCAAGTAGTGATTTAAGGATAAATCTAAAGCGCCTTATCAATAATTGTGATCGGTTAGCAAAATCCAAAGTAAATGTTGAGTTATTGTATGTTTTTAAGAGCAGGTGGGACGGTGTTAAAGCTTGAAACTACTCAAAAAACACTCTCTGAACTGGTATTATATATTTGCTAAATTAAAATTGTAATTTCTAACCTCGCCCATTGATTTCTACCATTAGCAGCGAGCAGATCAATGCTTCCGATGACGACAATTTAAGACCTGATCAGAATGAGTTGTGCCCATAAACTTTTAGCTTCGGCGATACTGGCTCCAATACACTTTCTGTCACCGCTCTCGGTAACTGCTGCTGTCAGACTCGTCATGTTGATCTTAAAATGTTCACGTTAACCTGCTTTAATCAGACATAGAGGCTTTTATTTCAGCAGCCACGCTCCTTATTGGGTCTTTGGTTGCTGAGATAACCACGATCCGAATTCCAAATATGGAAATTGTAAAGTAGTTTTGGGCATCTGGAAAAATGCTATGTAAGAAGTATGTATTATTATCACAGTTTCCCCTCATCCCAAGTGTATTTAGTTTTATTTTGGTGGTCCAGGTGCACGTAATGACACTCCAACCCCTTATAAGCAACTTTAGTTCTGGTCAGACGCTGGTGGACACTGCCTTATAGATCCTTTTAGTGTTCGTAAACAGTGGTGACGTAGGCTCAGTTGTGCATTTTGGCAACAGAAGTACGGCAGAACTCGGCAGTTTGTCAAGCTCGGCAAAAAGATTATCGTCAGAAGATCGAGAATATTTCCTCAACAAGCTGAACTTTGACAAATGGTGTCGACTGCCAGATCCTCGTGCGATCAGTGAGTGAAACTTTAAAACTTTAGTCCGCTGACAGAATACTGATTCGGTCAACCACACACAGAACAACCGGACATTTTGGTGCTGGAAATGTTTTTATCTCCGTCTTCTTCTGTCCGTGTTCAGTCTGAATGAATCTGAGTGAACGGGGAACAATGACACTTACGTTGCCAAAATGCATGCAGCTTTTTTTTTTTTAAATTACTTACGCACTAAAAGGTTTTATATTTGCCTGAAAGAAGGAGCTAACTACACTGAAACTACTCTGAAACTAAGGCTGCACTCAGACCGCAGCCTGAAGTGACCCAAATCCGATCTTTACGCCTCTATGCGACCTGTATCTGATCTTTTAAAGACACAGGTTAGATTTTTTTTCAAATGCGACCTGGGCCACTTGGATATGTGCTCCTAAAACCGATACAGATCAGATCTTTTGACATGTGACTTCAGTCTGAATGGCCAGGACACATTCATCCGACCTACACGTCATCAACAAGCGAGAGTTACTGTGCTGTAACAAGCTCCTGTTGTGAGCCAGTACTGCCCAACGCCGACACAGCTGCTCACTGATAAAAGTTCCTCCTGAGAGTGGTACGACAGCAACTTTACCATTTCCAGGTGCTCAATGCAGAGTCCACGTTTAGGCGACTTCTGTAAACACTGACTGTGCTCGCTAGGGTTGGGCTGGAATCCGGTATCGCGCAGTATCAAAAAGTATCCGTGGTATTAGTTTTATTACCGTCATTAAAAACAAATCTGCATAAGGAGCTAAACCCACAGCAGGACTTTCTCCCTCCGCTCTCTCTCCTCTTCAAACGTGGTTCCGCTCGGAGATTTCCATCCACACGCAGCAGGAAGAAGAAAAAAACCTGACTGACGCTTCGTGTGTGACGTTGAGCCCAAAAGTTTGTGATGGAGACGTTTTATTGAAGCCGAGAGTCGAGAGGGGACGAGGCTGAAGAGGAGAAAGTTCCTAAGGGCGAAGTCAGACTTTCACAGAGAAAGAACAATTTATGGTTCTGATCCAAACGTGTTTGTGTGGATGTGCGGCTCCTACGCACAGCGTCCGACCTGCACCTCCCGAACTTTCTAAAGACGCCTCAAAACGCCGCAGACATAAGGGCTGTGATTGGTCCTCTGCACCGCTCTACATTTCCTCCTCATTCTAGACTTTGAGTAATAATGTGTTTAATGCAGCTTTGGCACATTTGTTTACATTTTACACAAACCAAACTTCAAACCTCATGGCTCATTTGCATACAGCTCATTTGCATACAGCTCATTTGCATACAGTATAAGCGCTGATAAAAACAGCTCGTGCTCTGATGCTGATGCGATCGAACGCGCTGCAAAGTTTGGTTTGATCAGAACTTGTGCCTCATCTTAATATATAAATATAATGCCACGACTGGTACAAAATTATCCTTAATTACTTAATTAATTAATCCTTAGTCACGGTAATACTACTAAATTGCATTTAATTGGAAATGTGAACAACCTCACAAAAAAATCAGAATTGAGCATTAAGCCCTGCAGTCTGAACATATCTTTTCACATACATTTGCTCACACTTAGAGGCACAGCTCACACTTAGCGAGCTCTATTGAACTACACTAACAAACAGAAACTGCCATCTGACCAGAACTGAGGAAGCCACTTTCCTCCAGTTGACAGAACAGATTTATTTTCTTTTGCCGTGGATCCAACCTGGACGACTGCGGGATTACACCGACGCGCCAACCCCGGTCCTGACCCATCACCCGGCTTTCCGTCTGACAGTAAAACGCCACTGTTCTGTTCTGTTCTGCCGCGTTTTTGCTGACCGCCGTGGGATTTCTGCTGCATTAAACACGAGCGAAAGTCTCAGAAAGTGTCTTGAGGGGGTTCCCATAGATTTTGCAGGTGGATAAACATTGTGCGATGCGGCGGCGCTGACCCCAGTTCAAACCGTGGACACAGCTCCGTGCTCTGCTGACAGACACGCCCAATGTGATCGTCGATAATCCCAGCAGCTCTTTAGCCCCGAGCGTTCACTCCGCACACCGATCAATTAGTAAAGAGCTAAGTGAGCATTTCTACGCACGCCTGAATCTGTAATAGCAAAACATCACTTAACTGTCATTATAAGGAACGCCTCAAGGCCCGTTCGTGTCAGCTACCGCCATTCTTTAGTATCTGCGCTGGAGAGATCATTCACATGCAGGCAGGATGTCTTCATTTTAGCTTTTAAACGTCCCGTATTACGCAAAAATGGAAATGTGTTTTGTTTAAGGTGATCAGATTTTCCTCATTCTAAACTGGGACACACTCGGGTTTGGATGTTTGGTGTAAATAAAATAGTAAAAAGAGTGTAAGATTTTGCGTTCTTGTGTCAGTCGTGATCTGAGGGACTTTATGGTCGTTCACAAACACGGATTTCTGCGTTTTGGCGAAACAAATGACAATTTATGCTCCTCTTTACTGTCGGCAGGATCAGATTATTCAAGAATTGTGATCGTCCTGGTCTTAGTTTAGTCCTGATGTAGTCCTGGTTTAGTCCCGATGTAGTCCTGGTTTAGTCTTAGTTTAGTCCTGATGTAGTCCTGGTTTAGTCTTAGTTTAGTCCTGATGTAGTCCTGGTTTTAGTCTTAGTTTAGTCCTGACGTAGTCCTGGTTTAGTCTCAGTTTAGTCCTGGTTTAGTCCCGATGTAGTCCTAGTTTAGTTTTAGTTTAGTCCTGGTTTAGGTCTTAGTTTAGGTAAGACTACATCAGGTAAGTTACCTTACCTGATGTAGTCCTGGTTTAGTCTTAGCTTAGTCCTGATGTAGTCCTGGTTTAGTCCTGATGTAGTCCTGGTTTAGTCCTGATGTAGTCCTGGTTTAGTCCTGGTTTAGTCCTGATGTAGTCCTGGTTTAGTCTTAGTTTAGTCCTGATGTAGTCCTGGTTTTAGTCTTAGTTTAGTCCTGATGTAGTCCTGGTTTTAGTCTTAGTTTAGTCCTGATGTAGTCCTGGTTTTAGTCTTAGTTTAGTTCCGATGTAGTCCTAGTTTAGTTTTAGTTTAGTCCTGGTTTAGGTCTTAGTTTAGGTAAGACTACATCAGGTAAGTTACCTTACCTGATGTAGTCCTGGTTTAGTCTTAGCTTAGTCCTGATGTAGTCCTGGTTTAGTCCTGATGTAGTCCTGGTTTAGTCCTGATGTAGTCCTGGTTTAGTCTTAATGATGATGTTTTCCAGTCAGGTTTTAGAGCCACCGCAGCACTGAGATGCTCAGATCAAGGTGACAAACGACATTCGTCTGAACACTGACGCAGGAAAAGTCTCAGTGCTGATCCTGTTAGATCTGAGTGCTGCTTTTGACACTGTTGATCATGGGATCCTCTTACAGAGACTAGAGGACTGGGAGGGCATCTGAGGTACTGTACTAAACTGGTTCAAGTCCTATCTAGAAGACAGGAAGTATTTTGTTGAAATTGGAAACTGTGTGTCAGATCACATGGCTCTGACCTGTGGGGGCCCCCAGGGGTCGATCCTGGACCCACTTTTGTTCAATCTGTACATGCTGCCCCCTACAGGCCAGTTAATACGCAGCACTAATGTGTCCGACCACAACTACACAGACGATACTCAGATCCATGTCTCACTGCAGCAGGACTATGGACCAGTGGACTCACTCTGCCACTGCTCCAACAGATCAGTGTGTGGATGAAAACAACTTTCTCCAGCTAAACTCAGACAAGACACAAGTCCTAATGTTTGGCCACAGAAACAAAGAGACAGTGTCAGCATCACCTCCAGTCTCTCTCTCTAAAACCTTCAAATCAGGCTAGAAATCTATGAGTAATAATGGATTCAGACTTGAACTTTAACAGCCACATCAGATCAATAACATCTGCACCTTTTACCATCTAAAAACACAGCAAAAATCAAAGGTCGACTGTCTAAAGCACCTGGAGAGACTTATCCATGCGTTTGTCTCCAGTAGGTTAGATACTGTAACGGCCTCACTGGCCTCTGCAAACGAGCTGTAAAACAGCTACAGAACATCCAGAACACTGCAGCTCGAGTCCTGACTCGAACCAGGAAGTACGAGCACATAAGTCCTGGTCTCAGGTCTCTGCACTGCCCCCTGTGGCTCAGAGACTTTAAAGCAGCTCTGCTCCTGCACAAGTCTCTCCAGGACCGAGCTCCAAAGTCCATCTGTGACATGTTAGAGCCGTATGAACCATCTCGTACTCTGAGGAGCTCAGGGACCGACTCCTGCTGGTCCCAGAGTCAGGACTAAACTCGGGGAGTCAGAGTTTCAGACTCATGCAGCTAAAACCTGGAACAGTCTGAACATGTGAGACTCTGACTCTGTTTAAATCCAGGATAAAAACGGTTCTGTTTAGCTGCAGATGACTGAAAGGTTTTCATTTTCCATTCCGCACTCTATTCTTCTCTCTAATTCTCTCTAATTTAATGTAGCATCTTTATTTAAAAATTTTATGATGATGATATGATGATTATTTATGTTTTAATTTGTTTGTATTGTGATTTTAATGTATTTCTTATTCTGTAAAGCAGAAATACATTAAAATCACAATACAAACAAATTAAAACATAAATAATCATCATAAAATTTTAAAATAGAGATGCAACATTAAATTAGAGAGAAGAGTAGAGTGCGGGATGTGGGGGTACGTTTTTAATGCAGCAAGAAGGTTGCGGGTTCGATCCCCGGGTTGCCCGGGCCTTTCTGTGTGGAGTTTGCATGTTCTCCCCGTGTCTGGATGGGTTTCCTCTGGTTTCCCCCATCAACTCAAAACATGCAGCACCTGAACTAACATCATGTTGTCCACCCTCCTGTGGGCTCCACCTGCAGAGGGGTTCATAGGGGGGGTCAGGTGCTATGAGGATTGGGCAGATGCCCCCACGACCCAGCTGGATTAAGCGGGAGAAGATGGATGGATGGATGTAAAGCACTTTGAATTACTTTGTGTACGAATTGTGATGTACAAATAGCCTTGTCTTAATTTAGTCCTGATGTAGTCCACCAGAACAAGAAAATCTATGCTGTGTCATTAGCAGCATATGAATATATACACGTCACAAGCGCAGAGCCAAGAACCAGGACTAAACCAGGACTAAACCAGGACTGAACCAAAACGTAGCCTTAAATTGAAAATAAAGCCACACATTCATTTGTGCTGAGCAAACACATTTAGGGATCAGTAAATTCTAATATTATATTAGGTCCTTATGCAGATTCTTTTAATGACGGTAAAGAAACTGATACCGACTTTTTGATACCTCAGGAAACCTTAATATCTTATTACTGCCCAACCCTAGTGGCCTGTTGATACCTTATGTTACTGAAACATTTCTGTACTCACTGGTCACTTTAAGAAACAATAGCAAAGAAAATTCAAATTAACTAAAAATAAAAAAATGACTAAGAACAGTTGTCAATGCAGTTAAAACACCATAAGCACAGTTTAGTAGAGCCCTGTTTAAACGGACTTCAATTACATTTTGTAGTGCTACGTTCCCCATTACACATTATGGTACTCTGTAAATCCTTAAGTGCCCCAAAAGTGTATAAAACCCTGAATAATGTATGGCACCGTTTAAAAGCCTCGTTTAGGTCATAACACAAACACCAAATGTACTCAGCACCGCTTCAGACCCATGAAAAGGCCGCATTATATGAAATTAAATCGGGATCATTTGCAGTCGCCGCGCACATAAATCCGGCCTGATGGATAAATAGTGTTTGGTCCTTTCGCACCTTTACAGAGATTATTGGGATTTATGGACTTCCTCTCTGGTGACCTCCATGTTTTCCGGCTGAATATTCGCCACAGATCTTCGGCGGATTGTTTCTCTGATGGACTCGCGCCGCAGATAAAACAATGAATTTGGCTCTGATTACTTGTGTGCCATTACGTTCTCCATTACGGGCGCCCCGAGGATTCGTATTTAACTATAATAACCTTTCATTTGGCCGCCTTCTGCTCCCTCTCCTCTTGTATCTGAAGCACTCTCATCAGCGGCACAGACCGGGGACAGCACAAAGATCTGTGGGACAAAAGCCACCATTTTGTTAAAGTTCTGGACTTATTAAAGCCGCAGTCCTTCAGTTGATTAAACGGTCGATGGCGTCTTCGTCAACCAACAGATTTACTGCTTTAGTATTTAATAGAGTTCAGGGATTTATATAGAATTGCAGCAGCTACAGAAAGGTACATGTGTAGAGAGAAACACTTTATTGATCCTGAGGGAAGTTCAAGTTTTGTTGCTGGGACATTTACGCAGTTCGTCTCAGTCCCTTTGTGTCTCAGGTCAGTTTATCAGGACTGGTCAGGGAGGGTCAGCAGGAAAGGCGTCACTCCTAGGGCCAATCCCATTTCTAATTTCTACCCCTTGCCCCTTGAAACTGAGCAACAGGGAGTAGGGGGTGAAAGTCGACCCCTACGAATTGGGACAACCTTTCACCAATCACATAGGTCGTCAGAAGTGTTGACCAACTTTTACCTAAACTTACTGCCGGAGCAGAATGTCACGCAGACCATTGGAAAGAACCCAACCCGAGTTTCTCTAAGGGTTAAACCAGGGGGTCGGAAACCTTAAATACTCAAAGAGCCGGAAATCAATGAAATGCTACAGAGAATATATTATGACCATTCATATATACGGTCTGTGTGTCCTGCAGACGATTAAGCTCTGAAAAGTTTCACATGAACCATCTCCACCAAGATAGAAGCACAGACCAGACTCACCATCAGCAGCACATCCTCTGTCACAGAGAGAACACTCTTTTAAGTTTAGTTTCTCTAAAATGGAAACAAATGTGCCAAAGCTGCATTAAACACATTATTATTAAATGTGTATTTGAGTCCTCGTAGGAAATAAAAATCCAAGATTAAATTATCCACCCGCAGCAACTATAAATGCGTCTGCTTCTCATGTACTGGAGCATTAATGAATCTGCTCATGCAGCATTAAATGTTCTGTTTTCTTCAGAAACTTTTTTTTTTTTGGATTTGTCGATCATTTACCTACAGGGGTAAAAAAAATCTCAATAAATCCTGCTGCTGGTGCAGGTGCGGTGAGTCCGGGCGGGAAACGTGTCGGTGTCGCACATCGCGGCTTTGACGCATATTTTGAGCAACAAAAATATTAAAGACGTTTTATTTGACTGTTACAAGACCATTATCTACACATTTAGAATTACATTTAAAAGAAAGTAACTAAAATAAAAATACAATGTAATTAAATACTCATTATTTATTTTCCAAAGACAGAAGGACGAACGAGCCGCAGGTTTGCCGACCCCTGATGTAGAAGTTTTTCAGATTATAAAGACATTTGCCCTTTTTTCATGAACCTGTTGATCAGTCAGCATATTTTAGTCGAATAATTGATTGGTCAGCATGTTTTTAGTCGATTAATTGATCCGTCTGTTTTTAGTTGGCCGAGAATTTCTTTAGTCAGCCACAGCTGACCTAGAACTTATTATTATACATTTACGCCTCCTAAGCTTCCTATGCTTGAACTGTTCCAGTGCCAAAGACCAAACTCACATCTGATCATTTCTCCAGTGTTTTGCCTTGTAAATTCCAGTCCCTTATTCATAGCACATGACAATAATGCTGTTGATTGGTTAGATTTACGTCTGTGTAAGAGAGTATAAAAGCCTGTAGTCTGAGCTGGTCGGGCGGAGGACACCTGGACCACTCTGAGACAGTAAGTGAAGCTGTTAAATAGTGATTGGGAAGCCGCCTGTAACATGCCTTGTGTATGTCCGGCTCGGCTCACAGAACATAAAACAGTCATAATAATTGCAGTGGTTTGATTCCAGTCGAGCGCACACAGATCTGCACCGGGGGATCAGCTCCACGCCCTGGTCCAGCTCATCCCGGGGCTAATGGGGCAGCACTAACTCACCCGTGTGCGCTCTGGAGGCGGTTATGGTTTCACTCAGCAGCCGTGGATCATGATGCCAGCCGGGCACAGTCAGGTCCTGGCACGGGGGGGCTCAGTACGACTGCAGTGTTTTACATGAAGTTGGAACAATGGCGCCTTTAAAAATGCGTAAATAAAAAAAAAAATCCAGAATAGTGGAACCTGGAGGCAAAAGTGAAGTGGAACATAATGTGATTAAAATTACGAAACTGGGGTTAACCTCAGAATATCACAGAATATGAAAAATCCAGTGAGATGAAGTGCAAATGAAAACCACTCAGACACATGTGAGTGATATCAGAACCTGGTTTAAAGTAGTACTGTCAAAAATATTGTGCTATTAATGCGTTAACTCAAAACAATTTTAACAGTGATATTTTTTTATGGTGAGATTAACGCTCTTTGTGACTCAGTGGATTAGTTTTGCTGTGGTCACTGCTGTAACATTAGAAAAACTACAGGATCTGGCTGTAAACAGGAATGAAAACAATCTGTACGAAACTGAGAAGTTCCGGTTGGAGGAGGTCGGCCAAAGCACGCCGATGCCGCCCACCCAGGAAAACAGGAAACAAAGTCCGCTTCAAAACATACAGCGAATCTGTGACAAGGACCACGGACAGCGACACAAACACACGGAGGAGCAGCAGAACCAACACCCGCCCCATCACTCTACAGACACCTCATGCCACAGGACCCACCCTCTCCACCAAAACCACCAGCTCCACCGCACGACCCGCAAACAGCGCCGTGCGATGCCCTGACCGCAGCCCGGCAGGTGCGAACGCGTCCACAGAACCACAGACAACCAACCCCGAGCACGGCACCGCCCAATAGTCCCAGCGTGAGTGCACCCCGAGTACAGCAGAAAAACACAGTCACTGTAACTGCAGATCACTGGACGTCCCTCAGTCATGAGAACCACCTCAGGTCACACACATTATTTGACCCGTTATGTGACTGTTCTGAAGACAGAAGAGACACTTCACTCACACTGATGCAGAGCACAAAGTCTCACTGACGACTGTTCTGGTTTGCAATGAAAATTTGTTTTTAAAGTATTAAAATGATGATTCAAGGGACAAAAAATGTGTGATTAATTTGTGCTTAATTTGTGATTATTGTGACCACACCGGTTTGTCAAAGCCTGATCCCGTCAGATCTCAGGAGCTCAGCAGGTCCGGGCCACAGGGGGGCGCCAGTGGCAAAAAAAAAACTGTTGTTGTGTCCTCAGGCAAGACACTTCACCCACACTGCCTCGTATGAAAGTGGTGTGTGCAGGGCAGGACTCCCTTGAAAAACAGAGTAGTGATGTCAATGGGACTTCCCTGGGTAAATAAAGGTTTAAAAATACTAGTCAAATTTAGTAAAATACTAGTTTAAAGACATTTATAATTATGTTTTACGTTGTTTGTAGCAGTGTAACGATATCCAAGTGTCGGGATAGGATACGGTCACGTCTGAACCACACGGTACGATATTTATTGCGATATCATGGGAAAGCTCACGATATTACGATATTCTACATAATAACAAGACTGACTCGAAAATGCTTTGACCAGTCATTTGGTGCAACATTTATTGTCATTAGAGATGGAACGAAATCCAAATCTCTCTGTACGATATTTTCACCATAAACATCTCACCGGACCAGATTTATTGCAATATTTTGTGGAGTTTTTCCTTTAAAAATGCTTCACAGACTTAATCCAAAGAATGAATTTTTCAAAGTGCTTAGAACAGTTATTTCTTCATGTCGTCTGCACTGAAACGGAGCAAAGGATCATGGTCTATGTAGTTCCCTCTGGTTTTTTTTTAGCTATTTCTGCATCAGAACTGTTCATTTAAGCAAAGAGACTTGGGATTCGATATATTGTGATGGTCCACGATATTATTGCGAGACCTTTGACGATACGATATCACGGTATTTCGGTTATTGTTACGTCCGTAGTTATTTGTAAATTTAAGAAGAGTTTATGATAATCCAAAACTGTTTTCTCCGAGCACTCAAAAGTGCTGCATTTGCATTTGTCTTGTTCTGTCGCCTCACAGATAAAACTCCCGATTTCTCCTTCGCAGTTTGAGTCTATAAATCATCGCCGCACTCATCCCGCAGTCAAACTGTGTTCACAACAAAAGCGTCGCTCCATTAGTATTCGCAGAGATAAGGACTTTATTTACTAGTTGTTGTTACCGTGACAGCGAAACTCACCTCTTCTCAAATTCGTGACATGTGCATATAAACTCTTCACTGTGAATAATTTGGATGCTCCGAGCAGATAAGGTAAGTGAGGAATAACTTTGGACCGCTACAAACTTTTAAAAATGAAATCGGTTTGTTTCTCGTGATTTTAACCCTCGTAGACCGATGGTTTCCACGCACGACTTCTCATTACCGTATCTCCGCAACTACTTTCGCTATCGAAAAAATTCCAGCAGTTCCTGAAAGCAGAAGTTGCACTTTCTACCCATATTACGGTAAATTTCTGCAGCACAGAGCCTGTAGTATCGAGTGCAGAGTGGCAGAGATCTGGAGAGAGCGGTGGGAGTTTACAAGTGTTTTTTTGTGTGCTTTTTCATTTTTTTGTGTGTTTTTTTTCTTCTCTTTTATTATTTTTAGTATAGTTTGGTTTAGTATCGTTATTACACATTACACATACAGTGATGTTGAACAACTGGAACACAAAAAAATCCAGGTGGGATTTTTATGCATGGAAATAACAGGGCTAAAAGGGTTCAAAGTAAAAATCGGGGTCTGTCAAATACTTTTCTCCTTTGTCTGGAATGTTTCACAGTGTGGCTTTAAACCTTTCTAACTTCACGGAGACCAAACCAAACTGAGTTCCAGGTCAGATCTGTGGAGAGGCGACCCCGCTCACAGTCAGAACGCCTGTTTTTTTTAGGTATTTTTGAGCAATAAAACCACCTGTAATTGAATACATGTAAAGTAGAGCTGTTTAAAGTCACACTGTGGAACATTCCAGGCATAGAAACGAGCAGGTGAAGAACCCGGAAACCAAAACGTTACACAGTGCAAATGTAAAGCTTGCAGTACACAGGACATTTTCCATACGGCGACAGTTAAACCTGATCTGATCGAACATCATAAAAACCCGATTGTTTCTGTGCCGTGTTTTCACCTCACACATAAGAGTCGTTTTGTGTGTGGATGTAGAGAGCAGAAATGAGATTCTGATAAAGTGTATGTCCGCACATAAAGATAACCACACGATAAAGTCTGTAGTATGTAATGGCCGAGTACACGGGGCTTTCACAGTAATTGAAATTGTAGCTTTCAGCAACAGCAGTGACGCGCGACGGCATAAAACTGCACCAAGAAACCTGCGCAGACATTTATCTAAAGGACGTATGTTACTTCTATAGCCTGCGACACAGCATGTTTAAATCACAGGTTTCCCTTTATCGATTTGAAAATGCAGTATTCGCAAAAATCTGTGTATTAAAGAAAAAATCCAGCACGTTTGAAGCTAAAGTCCGTCACTAGAGGAGGTGGAATTCTGTCAGAAGCCAAAAAACGGCACAGATCAGTGTTTCCTCGGTGGAGATCTCACTGTGGCAGTGAGTCTGTCAAGGCAACAAACTAGTGTAGTGATGGGGGCAAGTTCTGAACTTCCACGTAAAACGACAATTTGCTTCAGACTGAAGAAGCTTAACTCCACTTTAACCCATCTGACAACAGCCACGAGTCTAACAAACCAAACGCTCTGCCTGGTTCACTCATTAGTGTCTGGAAACGTTAGAAAACAACTTTATAAGCACCTCACACTTCCCTCTGCTGATTTCCCACTGCACAAAAGCCCAAAAGACTCGATCGCCGACTCCAGAAGAAACAAGTGAAGATCGACTACTGACGCTGAAAAAGAGAAATTGAAAGTTGTTGAAAGAAAATGGTTCGGGAATGTATTTTTTGGCATTTTTCAAAAAATATAATTCACTCGTAAATAAGTGGCATCAGCGATCGAGTCTTTTGGGCTTTGGCCTGTGCAGTGGGAAATCAACAGGCTTCAAGCTTCTTCAGTCTGAAGCAAATTGGTGTTTTACGTGGAAGTTCAGAACTTGCCCCCATCACTGCACTAGTTTGTTGCCTTGACAGACTCACTGCCACAGTGAGATCTCGAGTCTCGTACAGAATCTTACAGCTAACTGTAAAAAGGGTTTGAATAGGGCCTGAGAGAGATCACTAGATTACTCAAACATGCATGGATGACTCTCGAACCTCTTCAAGTGAACATTACCTCTTTTGATGAACAACAGAACATGGTAGAAAGCTCAAAAAGTACTTTGTATGACACTTTTTCTTTAAATAATTCAGTATTTTAGCAGAAATGTTAAATATTATTGCCTTTCCTTGAATGTTCCACATTGTAGCATTAAACATTTAGATCCAGCGTGTTTCCATTGCTCAAAAACACAATAATTCCTCGTGTTAATAGGGACGACTCCACAGATCTGACCCGTAATGTAGTGTAGTCCTGCTGCTCGTCTCCCTCGTGATAGATACTGTTTCATCTGTACTGTGGAACATTCTGGACAATGCAATAACGTTTCCATGGAGACAAATAGGTGGCAAAACAAGGTAACGTAAGATTATTTTTATAGCTTTGCAAAAGAAGAAATACATTAAAATCACAATAAAGACAAATCAAAACATAAATAATCATCATAAAATTGAAAAAAAGAGAGAGAAAGAGACATTAAATGAGAGAGAAAAGTCCAGAATCCACTAGAAATGTTACAGAATGCACCTTTAAACTCCGTTTCCCCTGCAGTAATCTGGCCGACTCAGCGCTCCTGACCGTTTAGTGACCGGTGTCGTACTGTAAAAGCTCCGGGAGTTCAATCACGGCGCCCGGACGTCACGAGCGCTGTAAAAACGCACACACATTTACGGCTCTCAGAGGAGTGTGTGACCTGTGGCCCACGATGCACTGCAGCAGCTGCTCCAATCACCGACCCAAATAATCCAGCTCCTCCGGCCGGGGCAGGAGGGCTGATTAATGCCAGGGCGGCTCCCAGCACGACACATTTACACACACACACACACACACACACACACACAGACGCATAACAGACGCACACACACACACACACGCACACAAGTAAACACTCCAACTCACACAGGTACACACTATCACACACACATGTACAACAGACGCACACAAGCATACAAGTACACACAGTCACACACAAACACACGCACACATACTGCCACACACACATGTACAATAGAAGCACACATACACACACTCAACAACAAAGTACACATGTACACACAGATGCACACAAGCACACACACATGCATACATGTACAATACACGCCACAAGCACACACTCACACACACACACATGTACACACAGACACACACACATGTACACACAGCTGCACACATATAATCACACACTTACACAGACGCTCACACACACAGACGCACACACACACATGTACACACAGACACACACACACGTACACACAGCAGCACACATATAATCACACACTTACACAGACGCTCACACACACAGACGCACACACACACACAGACACACACACAAACACAGTCAGTCACACACAGACACACGCCAGCACACACTCTCACACACACATGTACACACAGACACACACACACGTACACACAGCTGCACACATATAATCACACACTTACACAGACGCTCACACACACAGACGCACACACACACATGTACACACAGACACACACACAAACACACACACATACACACACAAGCACACACTCTCACACACACATGTACAACAGACGCACACGAGCACACACGTACGCACAGATACACACACAAACACACATGTACACACAGTCACACACATACACAAACGCACACGTGCAAACTTATACACACACACACAAATGCACTTACACACACCTACATGTACACAAATGCTCAAACTCACACATAAATGGATACACACACTCGTGCACACAGACCACAAATGCATACACGTGCTCAAATACACATATACACACAAACACACCCCCACACACACACGCTCATACACACAGACATTCCCACACACACACACGCACATACACTCATGCACTCTCACTCACACATACACACCCCACAAATGCATACACACACTCAAATACACATATACACACAAACACACTCACACACACCCACACATATACACATATATCACAAATGCATACATTCTCTCACACATACACACACACACACACACACTCACTCTTACACACACATCACACACACTCACTCTTACACACACACACACACACACACACCCCCCTCTCTCCCGGAGCGCGCTCAGACCAACATGGCGGCTCATTGTTGGCGTCTCTTTTCCCCGCGGGCCACACACAGAAAATAACTTTCCCTTTCCCCCCGTCCTCTGATACGGAGCTAAATGAAGACGTACGGCCCCGGGCCCCGGGTCCAACGGCTCCAGCGGGTCCAGCGCCGCTCAGGGTCACCTCTGCTGTCAGCGCACACACCCAGGACAGAGTGTGAGTGTGTGTGGATATAGGTGAACGTGTGTGTGTGTGTGTCTGTGTGTGTGTAATTGTAACTGAGGAGCTGTGGTCGGTCAGAGGAAACTCCACACACCTTCACTAGGATCATTGGGATAATTTCAGCCCTGGAGTCACCAATCTTTACTAAACAAAAAGTAAAAGCCTCCGGGCACTCGCCATCGAGCACCTACCCCAGGTCCGGCTCTGGGGTGGGGCCAGTCTGGGCCACGTGACTGTCCTCTGTCCTCTGAATGTGGCTCACCATGTGCTCTCTGTGTAGCTTCATATTTAACTGTACTGTACTACATCGCTTCTGTTTTTGTTGACTTTTACGTGAAGCACTTTGTTCAGCTGAAGTCGTTTTAAATGTGCAATAGAAATAAACTTTGAATTTAATTGAAGAAACAACAATTATAACACGACTTAAAGCTCACGAGAGTCACTTTTCCACAGCACAGGAGTCGGCTGAGAGCAAATTCTCATTTACAACAACTTAGTCAAGACAGTTCAGCGTGAGGAGCTCACAAACAGCAGCACAGTAAACACACAAATGAAATCTTTCACTCATAAGACGATTTACTAAACCCGTCACAATAACAAATACTGAAGCAAGTTTAATGCTACAGAGAAAAACTGCGAGAAACTTCAAAATCTGTTCTCTAAAACCACTACAGTCCCGTAAACACCCCGTGTCACATTCAGGAGCTCGCGGAACGACTCGTGATGGACTACGGAAAGTTTACAGCAGCGGAGGATAAATATAAAACACTTTACGACATCGGACAAACTTTACAAGAACGACTTCTGCAGGAAAAGGCGCCTGGAGCAGACGCCAAAGTGAAAGTTAAATGTGAGACTCCACAGAGGCTGTATGAGAAAAGTACACAAATATGAAGCTCTGGCGACTTTACGTTGCCGCTGATGCTCCTGGTGTAAATTCCGGGTAACAAAAACCGCAAGATAATCCCAGTGAACCATTTTTATATCGACAGTATCAGTAAAAAGGCCTGAGCTGCGATAAATAAATGGCAGAACCCATCAATATTTAGCCACAGAAGTGACTTATTCAACGTTTTACAGCTCAAATCTTATCGTATTACGACAAAAATACCCCACATCTCCTCACTTTACAAAGGAAATATACAGATGATAAACACCGAGCCACAAACTATAGTGTCGCTTTCTTAAATTGAATCATAAGCCGGTAGTAATTACAGTGACAGGGCTACGATTTTGAATATAAAGGCGATATGAAAGAGCCACTTAAAACCAGGTGCACTCATCAGAATCTGAGGCACTTAAGGAGGATTTAAACGCAGATAAAAGGATCAAAGTATAAAGCTCATTTGGCAGCTTATCCCAATCATGAGGAGAAGCAAAACAGAGTGAGGAGAAGTGCGGAACCTTGGAGTGACCACGGCTAAAGTCACAGGATCTCAGGCCGCAGGCGTCGTTTGGGACATTTGCCACATTAAATCAGCTTTAAAAAGTCCATGTAAACACTTGATGAAAATGATTATTCTGAATCAAACTTAATCCTGAAGTCAGTGGGTTTATTCCGATTTTAAAGCCGAATGAATTTCTTCCTGGATCATGTAAACGTTTCTTCTTCTTCAAAATAATCCCGGTGGTTGGTGCTCGTTGGCTCGTCCTTCTGATCCGGCTCCTCCAGTCGTCTCTCGGGACTTTCCTCCATGTCTCTTTGGATTTATGAGCGGGATGTGGGAGTGGGCTGAGGTGTGGCAGCCTCACACTCAGTTTGTCTTCTTCCTCCTTCTCCCACACTCTTCCCTTCTCCTCCTCAGCTCACAGACGGAAAGCATGAGGACAGAATTCTCCAGCTGCTGCTTCATTATCATCCGAACGACCGTGGAAAAGTTTGGATCGTGTTTGTGTCGGCGGCGAAACGACAAACGGAGATGACAGAAAAGCCGGGAGCAGCTGAAGTGTGGGTTTTCTTCCCAAAGACGGAAATACGTTTGTGTCGCTGTCCAATCAGCACCTTCCTCACCCCCAGACGCTGAGAACTATTAAATAAAGACCATTTAACCTGTTTCCATGGAAACCTCAATTCAGAATTATTATTTTCCTGTAAACTCCAAGGAATTCTTAACTATTTAAGTCAGAACAATTCATTCAAAATTAAAAAAAAAAAAAAAACATCATGTAAACATGTCCAGTGACCCATTTACACCTCTGCTATTCTAGGGTAAAGGTCCTTACTGTCTGAGGGTTTTGGAAGAATTTTGATTTCGTTTATGAAAACCTTAATATCTCAGCCTCTGAAGCATGAAATAATTTGCATTTAAAAAGTAAGACTCTCAGCTTTTATGAAATTGCATCATGAAATTTGATGAAATGAAAAGTGAAATGAAATTTGCATCATGAAAAGGAGGACAAATCAGCAACAACGCTGCACTACGTCAAAACAGGCAGGAGACTCGACGTTGTGCTGCGCAGCATCCGGCAGAAATGGAGAAGGGAACAGAGGCACTGAGGGGTTTTACCAATGATAATTTTGTAACTGAAATGACACCAAACATAGACTGTATATATAAATGGACATAGCCAACTCGCTGGCCACCACGTTCCGAACATAAAGTGACCGCGGGCGTAAGACTCCATCGACTCCAGGTCCAACCGACTTTGTATTGAAAGACGTTGCCTCTATCTCCGTGATTGTTGCCGTCAGGCTCCTCAGTTTGGTCTTAAAATGTTCATATTAACCCATATTCATATTACATGTTCCTGGGGTTTTTATTTTACCGTTTTGTTCACAAATCAACCAGTGTTCCTAATACCGACCTGATTCCAAATTCACTCCCGTCCTTGATGAGCTTCATTTTCTTCATACAGTCTCTGAAAACAACTCAATAACCTGTCGGACTGAAGCAGAGGATGGAAGAACTTACACCTAAACATCTGTCTGTTAATGCAAAGAATGTGTGTCTGTCTGCTCCACACGTAACTCTCGAACCGCTAACCCGACTCATCTCAAATTGGGAGGGTGTCATCCTTACGGCACAGGTGTGTGCAGTGTCAAGTTTCATGTTCATGGGACAAAAAATGCCCAAGACATCACTTAAAAACAACTTTTGTAATTTTTGGAATCACGTTTTGCACCGCTCTTTAAAGACAAAAAAGACGGAGAAGGAGATGGAGTTCATAATGAAAGATTAAACAAGCACAAACAAAAGAACCCCGGACTGTCAAACATGGTTAAAGGCCAAAATACAGGTAATGGTCCTGTCATGTGTCCAATTTTCTTTTATGAGCTTTTAACCATCATGATTCGGACACTTTTGAGTAATCCTGTGGCCAAAAACTCTCTGTTTTCACGTGTCCCTTATCTCCACCAACTTCTCTGTACTTAATTTGAATTATTAAAAACAAAAATAATACTCTGGGTCGTGCGTGTTTGATTAAATAATGTCACATAGTCATTTTTCAACAATAAAACGCATAACTGAAAATCAGCTACTTGCTATGTTTAAAACGGAATAGCAGAAGAAAAGCATAATGTCTCTTTTAATCTTTAATATAATATAATTAAATAATAAATAACTGCATTATGGTGTATTTTAACCTCCTGAGACCCGAGCTTTTGTCTGCTGTGCATTTTTCATTTCTTCTTGCTATTTGGGATAAGTAGGACCTACTGAGTAAGTCTTCTGTATGACACCATTGGTTAAAAAATGTAAAAACATTAAAATGTATAAATAAATTACAAAAAAAAAAAAAAACAGCAATTAGCTGTTTATTTCAAGCCCTAAACCTGCCAAATGTGACGTAGGTCGACCGTGAGCGGGTTGGGGTTCAGTGAGTGAGGTTAAAAACACACAAAAAGGCCTGAAAATGTGGTCCACAGTTTTAATTTTTTATGGTTTTCAATCGTTACAAAAAAGTAGCGGTGCAAAAGTGGAGACAGGCAGCAGTTTCCTATAGCAGCAGAAACGTCCAGCAATTTATAACTGTAAACTCATCTAAATATTCCCAAGTTTACCTAACAACATGTACAATCAATAATATAACACAGTCCCAATGTCTTCAAACGAGGACATGACATTTCCTGATGCTCTCGTCTGCTGTGGTCAATAAAATGGGTCAAATTTTAATGCCAAATGAAGACATTAAGATACATGAAGAGACATTATTGTACATAAATACATTGGTTTTATTCATAAATTTTGCATCTAAACTTTACCATGCAGTTTTTTTTTTTTACTTTCGGGAGCTGCTGTAGAGGTTTTTAGTTGATTACAGGTGAAAGTTTAAAATAATTGAAAATCATGGTGCTAAGAGGCAAAAATGTAATGTCCTCGTATGGGGCCACAGGGTCTCAAGAGGTTAAAACGGCTTTTTGATTTTAAGCTCAAGTTCTCCTGTAATAATTCAGTCGCTTAAGCCCTCCCTGACCCCTCTCGCACTGTGAAAGCCGCAGGATTTCAATCATACCGTCCGTAAGTGTGTATGACTTTCACTGAGCCCATGTCGAAACAGATAATGCACCCTTTTCTTCAGTCCATGGTCCTTCTCCTCAGAGTTTGTGCATTTAAGTGTAAAAGGCTGCAGGGGCGGACGGAGGACGGGGGGGTGGGGGCCTCTTATGCTCGTGGAAATGAACCGTGGGATCTGCTCTCCTCCGATACTTCCAGCCTGTTCACGGATGCCATTCTTCTGCCACTTTCCCCTGAGCTGACGGCGTGCAGACGGAGGAGGGGAGGAGATGTGTCTGTGATGAATGAACTGCAGAGTATAAATGGAATGAACCCAGAATAGAGGTCTTTCATCTCTCTGATAAGGCCGTCCTGATTACATCTAAATGTAGAGCAACATTTAGCGGACGATCAATCAAGAGGAGCAGCAAAAGTGTGGGAGGAGACGGTGGAAATGAGTCCCAAAATGGCCGCCCAGTCTTTAATTTACTGTGACAGTGCATTAGCCGCCATCCGCTGGTCCCAACAATCAGCCATAAGTCGTCAGCAGCTAATGTAGCGTCTCAGTGCAGCTCTGTTTAGTTTTCTTCCTCTCCTCTTTTTTCCTCAGCCCCTTTTGTAAAACCCATCTGGCCTGAACCCTGGGGGCGCGTCTTTAAAAAGCTGCTCTGTTCTATTGCAGCGTGCTGCAGTAAGTAGGCCTTAGCCCGGCACAAAGGAGGCCAACACACACTCTGCTTTGGTAAGGAGATTCCTCGAGAGGAGGAATACATATTCTAATACGCGTGGGACCTGCACATGCTCCACATGTAGAAGAAAACAGGCTCCATGTGCCATCTTTGCATTACACATTTAAATGTTTAAAGTGCCTAAAGTGGAGGAACTGTGTCGAGCATGATGTTTCACAGCAGACCAGCTCTCATTTTTGTCTAATCTTTCTGTGTCTTGGGTGTTTGGGTGAAAAGATCTACAGTTAACGGGACTTGAGGTTGGATAAAAAGTCTGTTGAAGAGACAGTTTGTTCTGTTTGTCTGTAATGTGATGAAGAAATCCTTGAGCCTCTGTAGTTGAAGCAACTGCCGCACCATTAAAAGAGAACAGGATGACACAACCTCTGCGCTCTGCAAAGCCTTTTGTTGGGTAATAACTAACAGAGAAGCTCCTGACAGGGACGCACCTGCCGGACTCCATGACCCTCTTCCAAACCCCTCCCTCCTCCTGCGCACTGACCTTCCCTTCACACTCTCCCACAAACCATCTTCCACATTAACAGCGCTGTGCTTCCTCCCGATGTGCTTCACTGCACTGCAGAAGAAATCTTACCTCCCGTTTACAACTCCTCCTTTTTACATCCAAGCAGCCATGTTTGTTTTTGACGAGAGCGAAGCACGCGCCTCTCTGACTGGTTAATCCTCCTGTCAATCACACCCTCTCAAATCAGGGAGACAGGACCCTAACCCTAAGCGTGTGGTTCTGGCAGGACTGGTAAACTGGTATTGGTATCAAGACTTGCCATGATATTACATGTTATTGGATCGAAACTAAACTCCAAGTGTTTTTATTTCTCACAGATGTTGAGATTAGCTCCACTGATGCTTCCTTAATCTTTTTTGTAACTGCACGACAAGTTTGTTGCATATTTAGTGGAAGTGGGGCTGAATGATTGATCGATGACACCATTTTGGGATCTTCAAAGTTGTGTTTTTTGCAGTGCTCTGAACATACACTGCCTCGTCGCCTTGTCGCCCTCGTTTTTGATTTATGGATCTGCGTCGAGGTGTATGCGCCACAACGCTTGGAGGTGAGGATTTAAACCTGGCGTTTGTGTAAACCAGGGGACCGTCTCCCACAGCAAAGAAAACACCCTGCAGATAATTTTTTTAACCTGTGTGGTCAGTATAAAAGACGACAGTGCGCTGCATTTATGAAATCAGCGAAATGCTACGGAGAATCTATGTCCATTCATTTGTGCGGTCTGTGCTGCTGCAGACGTTCAGACCCTTTTAGTGTTCGTAAACGGTGATGACGAAGGCTCGGTGGCACGTTTTGGCAATAGAAGTACAGCAGAACTCAGCAGTTTGTCGAGCTCTGTGACAGGATTATCGTCAAAAGATCAAGAATATCGCCTCAACACACTGACTTTGACAAATGCCAGATCCTTGTGCGATCCGAAAAAATGTTAAAACTTTAGTCCACTGGTAGAACATCGATTCTGACCACACACAGAACAATTTGGTGTTGGGAATGTTTTTATTTCCATCTTCTGCCCGAATAATCCGAATGAATGGGGAACAATGCCACTTTCATTGTCAAAATGTGCGCACAGCTTTTTTTTAATAATTTCTGCCCGAAAAGGGTGTATAATCTCTGAAACATTTAACATGAACCATCTCCAAAGTGACAGAAGCAGAGAACAGACTCACCACGAGCAGCACATCCTCTGTGACACTCATATTACACTGAGTGGTGTCTTTTTTCAGCGCTTACAGTTTATGCAAATGAACCATGCAGTTTTAAGTTTCGTTTCTGTAAAACGTCAGCAAATGTGCGCAAAGCTGCATTAAACACATTATTACTCAATGCATATTTGAGTCCTCGTAGGAAATAAACATCCAAACTTAAATTATCCACCTAAAGCAAACAAGAAATGCATTGTATTATGAAATATAAATATTAAAAACGTTTTATTTGACTGTTACAAGATTAGCATTATCTACAAATTTAGAATTACATTTAAAAACTAACTAAAATAAAAATGCATTGTAATTCAATACTCACTATTGAGTATCAGAAATGGGTGTAGAGCGGATGCAGAGAGAACCAATCACAGCCCTTATTGTCTGCATAGTTTTGCAGTTCAGTGTTTGAATGGTACGATGTTTCTGTGATGTTTGCAAATGTTCATGTGCACTGAAAGTTGATTTGAAAAAGAAATTGTGAATGAAATCGAAATATCTGCAAAAAAAAAAAAAAATTGTTCAGCCCCAAGTGAAAGGAAACTTGTGCTGATTAAAATCAATGTATTTTGTATTAACTTACAACAACTAACGAAATGCTGAAATGTATTTGGTTCTTTCGTAATGTATCAGAAAGTATCGCGTGTGATCGATTATCACGTGTCGCTAAATTGTGAGCCATGTGTTGTGTATCACAGCCCTCGTATGGGGATATTGAGATACTCGCCGTAATATTACTTGGTATTGGATCGAAGCAAAACTTTTTTATGACTCACAGAGACTGAGATGAGCTCCTCTGCTGCGTCCTCGCCTCGTCGCCCTGTTCCTCGCCTCGCCTCCCCCGGGTCAGACAGTAGCAGAGCTCTGCGGATGAGGCCGTCTCTGGACACCCACAGGTCACTTGTGGGACTAATGGCTGCAGTGATGGATTACAGTAATACTGTTGTATCACACAGCACTCAGGAGCGTTTACAGTGCTCTGTGTTTGGTTATCTGCTCATCCATCTTCAGGCTGTGAGACCCTGAGCTCCTCACACTTTCTGCCTCCAGCACTGTCCGGGATTAGTATTGTCACCAACTGGAGTCAATATACAGCTCCAAACTGGAGGCACAGACCAACAGGAGACAGAAGATCTAAAGTACACAGCAAACACTCAAATCTAGCAGAGTTAAGATGACTCGAATTAGGAAAGTTTCATCATGATTTGAGTAAATTTCACTTGACATTATCTTAGCCTGATTCATGAGCCGGTTTCACTTGGTGGAAACCGTCTGACCTCACAGCATCAGGATTCGTTCACTCATTGGTAGGCAGGTAGTTTTTTTTAATCTAACTGGTCATATGTCCCGCAAATCCCATAGGAAGAAGGGCAATAACATCTTTCCCCTTGATAAAATTCACCAAACATTCTCTTTGTTCCAGCTTTAAATCCTCAGGGTCGGGAATCGTTGACAACACAAAATGTCTGACTTTGCCTACATCAAACTATGGCCCAGGGACAAAATGTGCCCTCAGACTAATTGTTTTGGTCCATTCTACCGCAGTAGTACTTTTTGCTGGTTGGTCATTCAGACCTGTTATAAATGCACAGATTTGAATTCCTCACTGTTTTGACCAGCAGTCCATGACCCTCGATCGGCCTCACGCTGATCTGTGTTTTAATATGTGGCCCTCTGTGAAAAAAGTTTGGACGCCTCTGGCCTATGTCCATCTGGACACTTTGTTTCCTGTTGTGCTGCACACAAAAGGACCCAAAGGTGCTGGGGTTTGACCTCAGGGCTTCACAGCTCACAGATGATTGGCCGGAGCGCTGACTACAACTTCCAGGGTTCTTACAAATCTCCGAGTATATTCTGATTCTGGACCGAGTCACTGGAGAGAAATGAAACTGAGCGGAGGCACTAGGTGGCTCCAGCCCGGCTAAAATGATCAGTGCCAGTGCCAGTGGAACAAACCTTTTTGTACTTAAAATATGAAACTACATCTTTCTTAAAATAAGAAAACAACAACTCTTTGCACTTAAAATAAGAAACAAAATCAAATGTTGCTTGAATTAAGAAAAACACACATTCCATTGGTAGATCATTTTCGTTGTCAGGTTGAATCTACTCAGATAAAGTCAGATTTTCTTAATTTAAGTCATTTTAACTTGCCTGGGTGTTGCTTATTGTGGTCTAAAAATATTTCCAAAAATATCAGTATATTGTGAAATTTTGTGAGGCAGTATAGATATCGTAGGCTGCAGTATCGATATATCACCAGGCCCGTCAACAGAAATGCGGGGGCCCGGGGCAGGAAGCATCATGTGGGGCCCCCTCTAATATAAATGAACAGGAAGAAGGTCCAATTCTGGAGCCCGGTACAACAGACCCCCTTGTCCCTCTTTGTCCACTGTCCGGTATATCATCAAACAGTATTTTTTTTAATCCTTTGGCATTTTTGGTCACTGCACTACAATTTTTTTTTGCTTATTCAGTAGAAAGAAACTAGTTTATGTCACACACTTGACATATTCACAAGTTTGAAGCTCAAAATCAACGTATTTCTTATTAAAGGAGAGGTCTGTCTAGGAGAGAATACTGAGGATTACTGTTGTCACATACGAACTGTAGTGAATAAACGGGTCCAAACTAGAGCCACAGACCAACAGGAGAGATTCAGATCAGAATATTTCATCTATATCATTGTCATGGTTTTGCAAACACACGTGTCTCAGTGTATAGACAATAGATTAAAGCTCCGATATTACTCTAAACTGACTCTTGTGAGCTTTAAAACAGACCTGTACTTGTGTTTTGTTTCATTCACATTGAGTAACTTTTCATTATTATTCATTTGTCTACATCTCCAAAGCTCAAAATGCTCTGTTCCAACTTGTGAAGCGGTAGTTTTCAAGTGAAAAGCTCTGAAATCATCCAAATGATCCTAGCGAAGGTGTATGAAGTTTAAAAAACACAGTGAAGCGCTTCCTGTATCACCACATGACATCACAAGGTGCAACTCAGCCTAAATCTGCAAATCGTATGTGAATGAAACATACGTGAATGAAACGAAATACAAATCCATATCTGTTTGTGATCAGAAAATCGTGTAATATGGAATTTTAAATCGTGCCCATAATAATAAACAGAATAAACATTGACAATATAATGTGGCAAACAAAACACTTACTTACTTTTTAATGAAGCAAAAGAGACATGGGCAACAACACGGGAGAACAACGGGCCACAGGAACAGGAAGGCCAACTTCTGACCTCTGAGGCCTGGGTGTGGTCTCTGCTCCAGGTGCCGCCATCTTCTGGACAAACCTGGAACTGATGCCACTGCACTTCTTGACAGCTGCCCCCAGATTTGTGCAGCAAATACTTTAAAATTGTTTCATCTCCAGGGAGTTTCGGTAGATAAATGAGTCTGGAGACGGGCTGTAGGCGTTCTTTGCCCTTAGCAGTTACTTTTACGCAGCAAATTTGTCCATCTGCTCCGGGAAATCCCACCAGACCAGAATGTACAAGGGGGTGCAGTCTGTTCCACCTTGTGATGTTATGTGTCATCATTTGGATGATTCGAATCCCGCAATTTCCAAACTCTGCTAAACGAAAGGTAAATGAAGCTTCTTCGTGACGTCACAAGGTGGAACAGAGCATTTTGAGCTTTGGAGATGTAGACAGACTCATGATAAAGGGTTGCTCAGCACGTGTGAATGAAATAAAACAAGGGATGTACCAATAAATATGTTGGCAGGGTCTGGTCAAAGGTCTCACAATAATATCGTGGAGCATCACAATGTATCAAATCCCAAGTCTCTTTGCTTAAATGAACAGTTCTGATGCAGAAATAGCTAAAAAAACAGAGGGAACTACATAGACCATGATCCTTTGCTCCGTTTCAGTGCAGACGACATGAAGAAATAACTGTTCTAAGCACTTTTACATCTTCATTCTTTGGATTAAGTCTGTGAAGGCGTTTTTAGAGGAAAAACTCCCCAAAACATTGCAATAAATCTGGTACAGAGAGATTTGGATTTCGTTCCATCCCTAATGACAATAAATGTTGTACCAAATGACTGGGCAAAGCATTTCACCTGTGAAGTGGTCAAATATGGATATCGTTACATAAATAAAACACACTCCCAGGCCTGTTGTTGAGAAGGTGACAACATTATAACATGATATTATGGTCATTAGTTACCAAAAAGCTGCTTTTTTTAATGTCTGTATCAAAAAAAAAGAAATAATGAGGGCATTTACTTCCAAAACCAGGCTGTGGGGGTCACTGTGGCGCTCCATGACGTTAAAACTATAACAGAGGAAGTATTTGCAATAGATTGAAGTGGCTCTCACTGAGTTTTTCTTTTTCCGCCTTGCATTATTTTTCCAAACTCTGACAGATAGACAGAACACAGTCTATGTATTCAGATATTCTAAAAAGTTTCCGTGCCAGGTAACGCTCACGCAATGTTTAGTCTCCATTTAATGACACTGCTAAACCACAAAAGCAAACTCCGGGCCGGCTGCCATTTATTCCCATTCGTCACATGCTATTTTAGTCACAGGCTCGTCCCAACGTCCTGAGCTCCACAGGAAAAGTGTATCCTTGGCTGACCGGGCAAGAAGGCAAGGAGCTCCGCCGTCCGAGCTTAGTTGCATTTTTAAAGGTCCTATGTGACATAAAAGTGACTCTTGTGAGCTTTAAATGTTCTAATGTTGTTACCTCCTCAAAAACAGACCTGGCGTTGTGTTTTATTATCAGCTCCTTCCACCATTTGTTCAGCAGAGATCGGAATTTCGACAACTGCAATTATCTAAATTATAGACGGTGAAGAACTCAGCCTGAGGGCCTGTTTACACAAGAACGCTCGCGGGTAAAAGTGTCAAAATATTTTCCTGGAAGTGCCTCTCATTTAGACGGTGAAAATCTGAAACCGCCAGAGTGGAAAAGTTGACTACGCTCCGCCGTAGCGTTTCCGTCTACACGTCCCGAGACGCAAAACTCTGGTCAGATCTGCTCACGTCACGTTCACGTCACACACAGTACACAGAAACAAACGTGTCGGATCATTTCCATGCGTCGGACCTTCAAGTAACCCTCTAATAATTCTAATAATTCTCGCCACCATTAGTCATGATTGTTTTGCTTTTTGTGGTGCAGGAAGATTATATCCATGCGTGCGGACATATGGGTGTGAGAGTGTTTCACAGCACCACCTCGCCCAGTGATACTCGCTGCGCAGCTCACTAGCACATACTAAAAATAGTGACAGCCAATTTTTTTTTTTTAAATGTGCTACATAAGCAGATAGTGAAGACTGCAATACAAACATCGGCATTACACTAAGTATTAGGGATGATTAGTCGACTAATCGATAACTAATCGTTAAGAACTTCGTTGATGTAGGTTGCTGTGCGTAACGTAGCATAAAGAGACGAGGCTGGAGCTGTGGCCTCAGAGTCCCACGTCTCAGCTCTGGCTCCTTGGAGATCACTATATCATTCAGAGTGTGTTTACCTGCACATCAGTGTCCCGGGTGTGATCGGGGTTGGTCCTGGTGCACGTGTACGCAGTATCTCGGTTACTGCTGCAGTCGAATGCGCATGGATCCAAAAGACAAACACTTTTCAGTCTTTTCATCACAACAGAAGCCAAAATGAATAAAGTGACCAAACATGAACCATCTCCAACACAACATACGCACAGAACAGACTCACCATCAGCAGAACATCCTCTGTCACAGAGAGAACACTCATATTCCACTGAGTCGAGTCCTTTAGTCCAACAGAAGCTGAAGCATCAGCACAAGGAAAGAGCTGCTTTTTTCAGCGATTACTGTTTATGCAAATGAGTCGTGTGGTTTTAAGTTTAGTTTCTGTAAAACATAAACAAATGTGCATTAAACACATTCTGATCTCACAGGGGCCGATGTGTCCAGAGAGGTTGTGGTTTATATGTTGTAAAGTTTCTTTATGCAGATTAGTAATAGTAATAATAACGATGATAATTTTAATACAAAAACATTAATGATTAATCAAATTGTTAATTCTCCCAACGATCGATTAAGAACATTTTATAAATAGGATATAAGTGGCTCTCCTCTGGATTTTGCTCTTCCAATGTGGCTCTTGAAAATAATAGTGAGTATCACTGACCTCTGCAAACCCAATCGAATTCCACACACTTTTGCGTCACCGTTTGCTCCCGGAATAAAAAGTGAAGATGTGACGCCACTGTTGCCTCTTCTGTTCACACCGTCATCATATAAACGTAGCCTAATTATGCAGAGTTTGTGCGTTAAATGTGTGTGAATGAAACAAAACGCAACTCCAGGTCTGTTTGTGATGAGGAAACATTTGAACATAGATCAGAAATTACCGTAATGTGGATGGGCCTGTTCCATCCTGTGCTCTCAAAATGCAGAAAACTCAAATACAGCTTTGCATAGATCTCAATAATGGTCTGAAAATGCAAATGTTCCTCCTGTGTGTGTTGTTCCATAAACTAGATCCAAACGTTTTAATCTAATTATCACATTAGACGCCAGCTGTCACTCTTTGTGCTTATAAAAACAAGTATACAGTGTTTTGGGCCCACACAGCTACCTGTCACTCTGCAACACATCACTGAAATAAACCTGCTCATTGACTCGCTCATAATCACTATTGACTGTAACGGAAGGAAAGCGACACCAGCTCGGGGCCGGGGAGAGCTTTTCTAATCCTGACAGACAGCTCCAGACTGGCACAGGACTCTGCCGCCGCCGCCACATTCACACAGCACATTTGGCACTGCGCTGTTTGAAGACACACATCGTAACGCAGATCAAATTTGTTTCTGAAAGGAAAATAAAACGGATATAACTCCAAAAAATACAGAAATGTGCTTGATGTCAATATTACGCAATGTTCTGATGTCTGTTCTGATGTCGTTTTCCCCGGAGTTGTGTTTTCTTTCATTCACATGTTTAATACACAAACCTGCACACAGAGGGCGCATTAACCCAATGTTCTCCATCAGTGACGGAACTTTGTGAACACTGACGGGAACAGATGAAGGCGTCTGTCGTTTTGACACATTACACTGAGGGAGATCAACCATAAATGTAAGTCGTTCACACTGGGGACGGGCATTCGATTAAATGTTCTTAATCGATCGTCGGGAGAATTAACGATCGATTTTCAATCAAATCATTAACATTTATTTATTTATTATATTAATAATAATAATAATAATAATAATAATAATAATAATAATAATAATAATAATAATGCATCAGTTTTATACAGCGCTTTTCTGGACACTCAAAGACGCTTTACAGCATTATTCATTCACTCCAGACCCGGTGGTGGTGCTACTATTGTAGCCACAGCTGCCCTGGGGCAGACTGACGGAAGCGAGGCTCCAATCTGCACCATCGGCCCCTCCGACCACCACCACCACTCACACACACCACTTTCATACTAGGCAATGTGGGTGATGTGTCTTGCCTAAGGACACTACGACAGTTTTTTTTGCGACTGGCGCCCCCCTGTGGCACCTGGAATTCCCAGTGTCTCCCATCCAAGTACTGACCAGGCCCTGCTGAGCTTCTGAGATCTGACGGGTTCAGGCTTTGACGAGCCGGTGTGGCCACAACATGATCATCATTATTATTACTATTACTAATCTGCATAAATAAGCTCGACTTTACACCATATAAACCATCACCAGTGTAGAGCCTCATCAGTGTGAGATCAGAATGTGTTTAATGCAGATTTAAACATTGTGTTTTACAGAAACAAAACTTAAAACCACATGCTTAATTTGCATAAACTGTAAACGCTGAAAAAAGCAGCTCTTTCCTTGTGCTGATGTGTCAGCTTGTGTCGGACTAAAGGACATGACTCAGTGGAATCTGAGTGTTCTCTCTGTGACAGAGGATGTTCTGCTGATGTTGAGTCTGTTCTGTTTGTACGTCGTGTTGGAGACGCTGCGTAAACCTGCATCACGACCAAACCGAGACACTCAAAACACCCGATCACACCCGGGACACTGATGTGCAGGTAGACGCACTATGAGGGATATAGTGATCTCCGAGGAGCCGGAGCCGAGACGTGGGACTGTGGGGCCGTCTCGTTGTCTCACTGCTTTAGCCGTCGCTACATATGAGACAGAAAGACGTCACGGCAGCTGAGTGCCCGAAGTGTCTTTAAAAAGCCAAACTACTGTGACAGCGTCGATAAAAGAGGTGAAAAAAGAGGGAACAATGCAGTGCAGGAAGGACAAGCAACAACTGATAACATCAATGAGCCAGCAGAGGGCTAATGTTACTGCGCAGGTGGAGGTTAAGCGGGAGCGGAGTGTGAATTAATGATTAAAAATGATAATGAATCAATGAAAACACAAGTTATAAATATGTCTTATCACTATCACATAGGCCTATAATCATCATTAACGTTTTAATAATAATAATAGTTGATAATGGAATTTTTTACAAACCTGTCTGTCAAAATGACGGGCAATGAGAAAGTCTAATGCAGCCTCTGCTTGAATGCCTATCCCTACATGACATCACAAGGTGGAACGGAGCATTTTGAGCTTTGCAGATGGAGACAGACTGAACATAAACAGTTCCTCCAAAACAAAACACAACTCCAGGTCTGTTTTTAGAACAGAAAAACTAGAATGTCTGTCACACAAAAAAGCGTTGGCAGAAATTTGTCTTTGGCTCAAACAAACATCTCAAGCACACAGACTAAAACACATTTCAGTAAATACATTTCAATAATTTAAAATAGTGTTCATAAAAGTTGTTTGTCGACACAAAGGCAGAGAATAGGCACAGAACACAGGACGACATCAGGACCGGTTCAGCTCCCTGATGGCAAAGGGCACAAAAGAATATTTGTTGAATTTTTTTGAGGACGTAACAACAGTATAAACATGGGTTAAAGTTCACAAGAGTCTGTTTTGTGTAATATTGGCCCTCTAAAGATGCATTATGTAACTTTACCAAGAAACCACTTCACTGTGCATGAAATGGTGACAAGGCAATCACAACTTAAGCACCGCCATTATCTGTGGATTACAAAACAGGTCCATCTCGTCCACTGCCTGCTGCCTCCAGAGCACTTTACATAATCGTGGATCCATTATCAGGGACACGAGTGGTGATTCTGTGGAACGTGCCTCAACGACCGGACGTCGTCAGGCTCAGCTCACTGCAAAAACGCAAATCGAGCCAAGTTAATATCACTTGAATTCAGGAAGTTTGATCTTGATTTCAGGAAATTTCACTTGACGAGTAAAATCTATCTATGATCTGCCACTGATGTGAGAGTTTTTGTGCTTAAAATATGAAAATACAGCTTGCTTCACTTAAAGGAGTCACCTGCTTGTTGCCATGGAGATGTGCCTAGACAGTATGGCCATAAACTTACGAATCTCCATGGAGACTTGCAAGAGAAATTACAGGTTAGATCTGTGGAGAGACGAACTCACGGTAAGAATTTATGTTTTTTTTAAATATATTTTTGAGCAATAAATAACACCTCTAGTTGAATAAATGCAAGCCAGGTTAGTTTAATGCCACACTGTGGACAGTTTAAACCAAAGCATTAACATCTCCATGGAGACAGGAAACAGGTTGCAGATGCTCTTCAGAAAAGTTACACAATGCACCTTGAAAATAAGAAAAACGGCAACTCTTTGCACTTAAAATAAGAAAAATCTAATGTTGCTTGAATTAAGAAAAACACATGTAGTTTATTACAATTTTATTCATCTATTTAAATATACAAAGAATGTCTCTTTTTCCAGAACTTGGATCACTGGATTCAGAGTCCAGAGTGCTAAGCACTACATCATGGGTCCTCAGTACATGTTCTAACGTTGGGTCTAGTTGGCTGGTAACTGGAACTCAATTAGGTAGATTTCCAAAAAGGACAAACTTCTTGATCAATTTAAATACATAATAAACATCCAGGTACTTTAACCAAGTCAGGTCCCACCGAGATTTGAACTCGGATCGCTGGATTCAGAGTCCAGAGTGCTGAACACCATGGAACCTCTGCAGGATCGAGACTCTTGGGCTCACCTAGTTGGCTGGTAACAGGAAATGAGTGAAACAGGCTTCCAAAATTACAAACTTCATCAATTTAAACACACAATGAAGGTCTCTGTTCTTTCGCCAGGGGCCAGGTTCCACCAAGACTTGAACTCGGATCCCTAGATCCCCCAGCAAGTTGGTTTGTAACTGGAACTCAGTGAGGTCGGGTTCCAAAGTTACAAATGTATTCATCGATTTAAATATATAAGGAAAGGCCCAGTACTTCGACTAAGGCAGGTTCTACTGAGATTTGAACTCAGATCACTGGATTCAGAGAACAGCGTGCTCACCATGACACCATGGAACCTCTGCAGGATGGGGACCCTTGGGTTCACCTAGTTGGCTAGTAACAGGAACTGAATGAAGCAGGGTTCCAAATATACAAACTTATCAATGTATTTAAAAATAAAATCCAAAATTACAAGCTCATTCATCTTATTAAATATATAAAGGAAGTGTGATTGATATTTTGAGTTCCAGTGTTCACGTGGATTCACAGGGCAAAGAGTAAAGCCATGGAACTACAGTATGTCTTGTTCTCAACAAGTGGATTATACTAATCTAAAAAGTTCATGATGACCTTGACTAGATTCCTGATGCAGACTGAATATTTGTCCTTATCGTGGGCGGGTTTGCACCTCTACAAACTGGACTCTTATTTTCCAGAAGGGCCTGGTTGTCTTCAGGGAAATGTTTCTATTTTTATGGAATACAGGAATACAGGTGATGTGCTGACTCCAAAAAGTTACATGATGTTGCTTTAACTAGTTGTAGGCGTCTCGAAGCTAACCACACACCCTGAAGACGGCGTTATCAGTTTGCAGCGCACGGCTAAGCTAGGCTAAGCTCTGCGCATTACTCTCAGATTGATATTGATCTGAGGCACAGAGCGAGTGTGTGTGTCCCAAATGTCACCAGACTCATCATTAAAGACAAAATGACTTATTGACATTTAAGAGAACCGCAGTTTGACAGTAAATGTAGGACCCGTACAGGTCAAGGTCAAAGGGCAAACTCTGGGTACACACACGAGCGACGCTACGATCACATTTCCACTGAACTGTTGTCTTTAGGCTCTGATGGAAATCATCAATAGCCTTTTACTTATACACTGTGCATAAAATGGTGTGTAATATATTGAACAAACAACGCAAATCATGTTTAAAGTAAAGTAATAAAAACGTGTTATGACCCAATCTTCAAAATATGTTTAGTTACAGAAAAGAGTTCTGCAGTTTGAGGGGCACTTTCATCAATGAACCCAGAACAGAGACGACAAGAAACAGTTTCTGTCTTTCGCTGTGTGTGTGTGAAATCCCTCAGTCGTCCACGTAGAATCCAGAGCGAAGGAGAGAATTTAATTTGTGAGCTGGACAAAAGTTGATTTTGTCCAGTTAAATAAACGTTTGTCCAGTTGACAAATTGGATCCTCTCCTTTGCCGTGTCGTTCGGTATGTGCGGTCAAACTGGAATAGTTTAAAGGGAGCGTTAAAGGATTGCCAACAAATTCACTATTCACTAAGTTCTAATCAAACTCGAGCTCTTCTGCAGCTGTAGTTTGTAAGAAGGGCAATAATTACACTTGAGGGGAGCAGTATTGAAATTGTACTTAAAAGAAAGGGTTAAGGGTAGAAATAGGTGCGTAGGGACTGGTGACTGGCACAACTGTTGTGTGCAATGAGTCAACACAGGAAGTGAGTGTTTTTCATTGTTATTAGTAATATTATGAGAGGCGTGGGAGCTTATGAGGCCACACTTCATCCCACTCCCTTTCAGACAAGGCAATGAAGTGTTCACACTTAGAAACATATTGTATTTTCTTCTCTGGGATGCCTATATTTATGTTTATATGTGTGTATGTACAGTACTGTGCAAAAGATACAGGCAGGTTAATAATAATAAAAGTGGTGCACTAATATTTGGTAAATACATGAGCAAATCAACAGCTCAAACTCCAAAACAAATTGAGCTGAGCTGGAGGCAGCTCTGCCTAATGAAGCCAACTTGTCAAAAAGAGAAATATTCATCTTAATTCGTTCAATATTTGCATGTTGGGGTTGGTGCTGTGGAGATTAATGTGAGAGGAAACTCTGTCCATAAACACGATTCAGAACAGAGCTGCAGCAGAACCTGGAGGACTGAAGGTGAAGTGAGGGACGGGGGGAATAAGTGAGTGTAGCTTTCATCACAGCCCCAGGAAGACGTTTGGAAACCTGCGATCACAAGTTCTGCTGTAGTTCCCGACACTGGGCTCGAGCGACTGTGATCAAACCCACTGAAGAACAGAACTGTGCAAAAGTTTTATGCAGGTGTGAAAAAAAACGTGAACAAAGAATGCTTCAAAAATATAAATAATGATAATGCAAAGTGAGCGAACAAAAGAAAAAGCCAAAGTCGTTCAGAACTCTCTTGAGCGTAAAGAAGAAGCAGAAGTTGTGTTGGTGCTGGTCGGGCCCCACAGAGCCCTGACCTCAACATCATGGAGTGAGTCTGGGATTCATGAAGAGACAGAAGGATGTGAGGAAGCTCCATCCACACAAGATCTGAGCTTAGTTCTTCAACATGTTTGGAACAGGGACCAGCCCAGTTCCTTCACAAACTGTCTGCAAGTAAAACCAAGAAGAACTGAGGCTCTTCTGAAGGCAAAGCTCACCCCAAATACGGATCTGGTTTAGATTTCTCTTTTGTTCATTCACTGAGTTTTGTTGATTGATGGAAATAAATGATCAACACTTCCATTTTTGAAGCATCCTGAGTTTACAGCATTTTGTCCACACCTGCAAGTTTTACACAGTATTGTATATTTGTTTTGTTTTTATTTGTTTTATTTTCTACTTTTTCACCTCGATTGTCAAGATGCATTATACAGGATGAAGACACACGTTATGAAAATGTTAAGCAAAGTCATCACAACCGCTTCACTCCTACAATTTAGTTCTCATGCCTTATTTCTTCAAGATACATAGTGTAACCTTCAGAAGCTCTCTGGACCGAAGGTGCCGCATGGCGACAGTTGGTTGGCAACAGTGTCTGGAGAGAATTTTCCCACACTGCACCCGCCGGTGGGTTCTTTCCTCTGGCACAAAGGATCGTGTGTTCACTGAGAGACTGAGGATGGGACAGTGTGTTTGCTGATGTCTGTGTTAGATGATGTTTCCATGTTTTTCACTGTGAAGCTTATTGGGGCGACTCTTGTGATTCTGGGCTATAGAAATAAAATTGAAAAAAAAAAAAATAATAACCTTTTTGGTGGAGGGTCCGTCCAATGCTTTTCTTTATGGAGATGTTATTGCTTTGTCTGGAATGTTCCACAGTATGGCATTAAACCTTTCTTTCTTCACGTAGACCAAACCAAGTTAAGGGTCAGATCTGTGGAGAGGCGACCCCGCTCACAGTCAGAATGTCTGTTTTTCTCCATATTTTTGAGCTATAAAAAAACACTTGTGATTGAATAAATGTCAAATAGAGCTTTTTAAAGTCGCGCTGTGGAACATTCCGGGCAGAGCGATGACACTGAATGACAACGAGCCTCATCATTTTGGTCTTAAAACATTCGTATTAACCGTTCTACATGATCCTGGTGGTTTTATTTCATTTCTTTTACCCCACGTCTTTACACAGTCGATGTTTTCCGCTGGTTAAACACACCGCTGGCACAGGGCTGGTGTAATACTGGATTCAAGTCATGTCTGCGTAATTACTTTTCATCGTGATTGCATTTGTTGCTCTTTATGAGTGACAATATTGATCTAAAAATATGTTTTTAATGGCTTTCTGCCCCACTATTCCTGGAACAAATCTACTCATCTAATCCAGAGCGCCTTTTAACATGAATCTGAAAGTAATTACAAGTTGTAAATTAAGCCTTGATACTGGAACATTTCTGCGACGGCGGTGATTCCAGAGAATTACTGTTGTGGGGGCAAAGGGGACTTAACGTTATATGAAAACGAGGCAAATAATGCACCGTCAAACAATGCAATCAGTAGAAAATCATAGAATCCGCAGGACTTTTTAAATATAAATTCATAAATACAATAAATAACACTGCAGTTTTGCTTTAGTTCCTGCTGGTAAATAAATGCATTTTCTTGTTTTCAATTTTCAGTTTTAAAACCCAAATCTTCGCTCTTTGTGCACATTTGTGAAGAAGAAAACCATTTAAAAGCTTATCCCTCTTACACAACAGACTGGCCGCCAAAGAAATAACTGACGCGTATTTGGCCTTTGACACACCTCATTTTCCTCTTTGTCTCGTTCCTGACTTCATCGTCTCTTTCTCCAGGCGCCCACATAACGCATAAATCAGACACGATTGTTTCTGATTCTGCTCCGTCTCACACCAGAAAATAATAGGAACAGAAATTGAGTTTTGAGTTCATTTTGGAGAGCAAAATCAAACTCTTTTACTACTTTTGGGGTTCGAGTGATTCCTTTTACCTTTTAATTCTAGGGCTGAATAATCCAAGAGAACGGTGTGTGGAGTTTAAAAACACTGGAGCAGTTCCTTAATGACCACATGACATCACAATGTGAAGTGTTTTCTGTTTGAGGGAAGAACTGAGGCGACGTTTACACGGAAACGGTCTCAAGCAAAAACGTAAAAGTGCGTTTTCGTTCTCACGCAGCCAATGTGGGTGGTGTTTCTTGCCTAAGGACACGATGACAGAACTTGTTGGGGGACCACCGCTCCGACCACTGAGCCGCCGTCGGCCTCTCCAACTAGAACCAAACACTTTAACAAAACTGTACAAAGACAAGGGGATGTGGAGCCATATCCTGTCCGCCAGGTCTAAAAGTCTAATAGAAGTCTACAGAAGTGAAACAGAGAGATGAGTGAGCAGGAATCATCTGCAAACTCAGACTCCAAACAACTGCACTACATAAATATGATTAAGAGCCTGTGTTATGCTATTTTCTGTTATGTTATAATGTTGTGTCCCCATGAATAACAGACCTGGAGTTTCACACGTGTTTAACAGACAAACCCTGCAGATTCAGGCTGAGGGGCCGTGTGTCAGAATCAGAAAGGTTTTTATTGCCATATGAGTGAACAGGTTCACAACATTAGGAAACTGCTGCGGCACTTGGAGCGGAATGTAGACAAACACTAAACATGCGATGAATAAAATAGAATAAAATAAAGTAGAAACGATAAGATATAATATAACACATAATTTACAAATTTACAAGAATTTACAAGAATATAAGAATATAAGACACACCAACGGTAATGAGTGGAAAATACAGCCGTGTTGTTTTGAACTGAGGCCCTAGAGAAGAGGAAGTAGAGAAGCAGAAGGGTCATACTCAGTGTTATGGCCCCAGGTCTCCAGTTCTTTGATTTGTGTTGTGTGCTTTAATTTCGTGTTTTGTCATTTGGATTCCTGCTGGTTGAGCTCTGGTCTCTGATTGGTGGGAATTTCAAGCCTTGGTCACTCCCACCTCACCTCCAGCCTCCTCCCACTGTTTAAGAAGATTCTTCTCACCTGTTCGGGGCTGTGGCCTTTGTGGCCAGTTTGCCATTTTCTGTTTGTGTCTCTTTAGTGTGTGAGTCTGACTTTGTGTGTGAGACACTAGTTTAGTTTAGTTCTGTTTTGTGTCTTTTTATTTGTCACTCGATTCTGTTTGTAGGTTTATGTGACTTTTGTTTAGGAACTTTTGTGATTTTGTTATGTGTTCCTTAGTCCGTCACTTGTGTTTTTGTATAGACCTACATGACCCGTTTTGGCACAAAACTCGTATTTCAGTCCCGTCCTTGTGTTTCTTAGTTTAGGTTCTTTTATGTACATATTTTAGCCTGTTTTGTTTAATTTACCTTGTACATTCCTTTTAATTAAATTACCTTATTTATTCCATTTTACATCTTGGTTCTTTTGTTACTTCCGCGGTCCCGAGCAGAGCTGGGTCGTAACATCAGGCATTTGGTCTTGGTGGTGCTGCCCCCTACGCTCTGGGCGTGCAAACTACATGGGCAAACTGCGAGTTTTGCGTCTCCGTGTGCAGCAGAATTCCCCAAAACACTCATGTAAATGCAGAATAAGAGTGACAAAGAAAATGCACTTTTGGTTTTTTTTGCTTCAGACCGTTTACGTGTAAAGTAGCCTAAGACTGACCAGGACTACATCAGGTCTAAACCAGGACTATCGCACTTTTTGACTAATCTGATCCCTGCCAACAGAAAAGTGGAGCATAAATTGTCATTTGTTTTGCCAAATTACAGAAAACCGTGTTTGCAAATTACCTCAAAGCAAAAAAATGCAGCGATGGAAGATAGATCATGACTTACACAAGAACGCACAATCTTACGCGCTTTTTTCAACAATTTATTCATACAAAACATCCCAACCCGAGTGTGTCCCTGTTCAGAATTTTGAAAATCTGGTCTGGACCTTAATACACACTGATGCCTGAAATATGTGTTGTATCTGAGCTTTTGTCGATATCGGTATCAGAACAATCTTAGTTATTACTGTAAAATTTGCAGTTTGAACAACCGATCTCAGCTCACTCTTTTTGTGCAGTGTGTGAAGTTGTCGCGTGAGTGCGGCGGTGGTAATATTCCACAGTGCGGTCTCCTCCCTTCCATCAGTCAGTCAGTATCTTACCACCGCGGGTTTGGACTGAATGAGTAATGCACTGTAAAGCACTTTGGAGTCCTGAACGGCGAGTTATAAATCAAACGCATTATTACTGAAGTTGTGACTGCCAAACTGTGCCGTCCCTTTTCAGCCTCCAATTACAAAGACACATTCAAACTGTCAAGTAAGAAAAAATAATTGCCTAAGGACGCTGGGAGATTATGCAAAGCGAGTAGTGAGGGGTGAGCGGAGGAGTGCGCCTGTGTATTCATCAAACTAAAGGAGGAAGGAGTTTATCCACAAACCAGGATTTTGGCTCAGAGGTGGAGGCTGCCCTTGCGACGCCCTTTATCCTAAAGCCTCACTGTGGAACTTTCCTGATTCAAGAGCTCCCTTTTACCTTGTGTTCAGTGGAGATTGGCGATTCTAGGTCTGAAATGATCCAAATGATTTTTTTTTTCTTTTATTGTCAAATATTTAATGTAATGTACAATGGTATAAATAGCTAAAGGCTGAAGAATTCATCTTCACAGGGCTCAGCATGTGCAAATTCTGCACTGAGCATGATACAAATGTTGAAAAATAATAAATACATTCACATTTTCTATTTCCAATTCCATACAAAGTGCTTTCGTTTTCGTGGGTTTGGGATTTGTGCAATAATTTGGATTTATATAAGAGGACAAGAAGGACTGAAATATGACAAATTTGGGTTTTTGAGTAGAAAATTTGTTCCCAAAGCCCTATGTTCCTCCATTTGTAAGATTTTTTCTCAAAATTAAACCCTAAGTCAAGGTTTTTATTTTTATTTTATTTTTTTATACCACATTTAAAGGGGTGATTCAGAGTAGTTTCAACCTAGGGTCCTTTGCACCATCACCTCGAGCTGAGCTGAGGGAACATAGGGCTGAGGAAACATAGGGCTGAGGAAACATAGGGCTGAGGAAACATAGGGCTGAGGAAACATAGGGCTGAGGGAACATAGGGCTGAGGGAACATAGGGCTGAGGGAACATAGGGCTGAGGAAACATAGGGCTGAGGAAACATAGGGCTGAGGAAACATAGAGCTGAGGAAACATAGGGCTGAGGAAACATAGGGCTGAGGAAACATAGGGCTGAGGAAACATAGGGCTGAGGAAACATAGGGCTGAAGAAACTTAGAGCTGAGGGAACATAGGGCTGAGGGAACATAGAGCTGAGGAAACATAGGGCTGAGGAAACATAGGGCTGAAGAAACATAGGGCTGAGGAAACATAGGGCTGAGGAAACATAGGGCTGAGGAAACATAGGGCTGAAGAAACATAGGGCTGAGGAAACATAGGGCTGAGGAAACATAGAGCTGAGGAAACATAGGGCTGAGGGAACATAGGGGTGAGGAAACATAGGGCTGAGGAAACATAGGGCTGAGGACGCGCTTGTTTTATCCATGAGCTGTTGCGCACCGCCCCGAAGCCCGATCATCTCGTGGATACACTCGTTTTGTAGCTTAGAGTGCGTAGAAAACGAACGTACCCCACAGCGCTAACAGGAGCTAGGTGCTTAGCTATGCTAAGGACCAAGAGCGAGAGTAGTAGAGATGCGTCGTTCATCCATTCAGACAAACACGGACTTTCTGGATTATTTCTCCACATGGAATTATTTTATGAAAAAAACAACTGGATATTCTTTTTCTGTGGACTGTTACGGACTGATTGAGCACAGCTATTCCTGGACTGGACCCGTTTCGGACAGAACCGGCTCAAAGGTAAGAAATGCGCTTTGTTGTTATGATTATTTTCGGGAATTATAAGTTATGGCTCTTTGGGCTGTGTGGCATAAAATGAATGATGTGGTTGTTTTACTGAGGAATTAAGCTTTCAAACGATGTACAGCAGGTCCATGCTGGAAAAATAAGTACGGTGAATATCTGGCTTGACTCTTTAATGTTGTGTAATCCCCCGGGGGCGGGTGGGTGGTAGGAGGTTAATCACATTTATGTAGTACAATAGACCCGTGTAGGTTTGTGGAACTTCCGGTTCATGCTTTTCTGTGGTAAATGTGTCTGTAAATGTGGCGTATTCTCCACCAGCTTCATAAATCTGCCCCATCACAAAATCTTCAACCAACAAGGTCCACCAAGGAGAAACATTCTTCATGAAGAATTTACCCACAACAATCAAGGGAAGAAAGACGAAAGCTTAAAGGAAACAACGACGAATCTGGTGGAAAATATGCAAGATATTTCCACAAATATTTTGCCATAGAAAACCATGAACCAGAAGTGACATTTACCCTTCATCGTGGCACTTACGGCTGTTGTGAAAAAGACACATTCTGTCCATGAAGAATTTATCCACAACGATCAAGGGAAGAAAGACGAAAACTTACAGGAAACAACGACGAGCATCAGTGAAACGACTGAGCAACACGAACGTTCTGGTCCTGAAGAAAACATAAATAACTCATTCACTCAGACTGATCCTACAATTAAAGTAAAACAATCGATTTCATGATGTCAGTATTAACACAGAGAGATTTGTGCAGTTTGAATGTGAGACATTTCTAAGACACCATAATGTTCATTTTTCCACATTTTGCCATTAACCGGAAGCTCCACTAATCTACAGCGGGACACTTCCGGCCGTTGTGAAAAACGATCTGTTGTTAGGAGCCTGAGTTTGCAGATGGATTCCTGTGGACTCACCTTTCTGCTTGACCTTGGACCTTTCACACGACCCTCCTGCTCTTTTCTATCGTTTTATGGATTCACTAAAGACGTTGTGTAAAGGTCACAGAGGGCACCAAACGTTTGCCTGAGAAAGGTGGAGAGCGTACGGATTATTCGTTGTATGAAGAGCTTCTGTGCTGCAGCCAAACAGTGCATAGCTGCGGTTGTGCCCTTGAGCAAGACACTTCGGCCGCCTGTAAGAGCTGCTTTATACGGCCTCAGTTCTGCGTTCAGCTGTGACGCCATCTTCAAGCTTCTGTGCAACCACTGTGTTCTTGGAATACAAACAATTTCATTTGCATTTGTTTTTTTTTTCACCCAGTCAATTCATACTTTGCAGCTGACATCATCCACATTCACTGGAGGTGTGACGCTGACTAGAGCCAGTGGTCTGTCAGAGGCTTTTTAGATTTGAGCTTTATTTTTATGCAAAATGGACTTAGTTGGAACTACAACAGGTGAGCTGATTTGTGCTGCTGAACAAGTCTCTCACTCATAAAATTACAGTCATTACCCAACAGTTTTTCAGTGAGTCACTCTCACCCTTTTGTTGAAAATCAAACCCCTAAGAGCACAACGGACGCTCGGAATGATCACAGGCTCTTTAAATCCGTTTAGTATTTTTCCTTGAGCTTTCAGACCGTCTTAAAGTGGAGTTAATATGATTATCTGAGATTCAGGGGCAGGACCACGCCTCCACCGCCCTCTCCTCCTCACCAGAGAACCACAACTCACTTCAACCACACCTCTAATTTCCCAGAAGCCTATTTGTAGAAACTTATCCCATCTTTTCGGTTTGTCTCGGCCAACTCGACCCCACACTCCCGATCCATATCTTGTTCGTCTTTCAAACCACAAGACGCCTACGAGGGGGGTCCCGTTCCTCCTGGGCCATTTGACGATCGAGATGGAGCTCCACCCACGAGTCTCAACCCCCGTCTTGTACACTTGCCAATAAACTTCTTCTTCTCACGGTGTTGTTGGCGTGGTCCTTGCTAGTGAATCTGTGTCGTCATGGTAACTGCTGAACATTTCGTCAGGTTTAGACAGACGTAGAACACCCCCAGCGTGACATCACTGCAAAGTATCAGGAAAAAAAACCTCGTATTACGACTTTTTTGTCAGGATCACCCATTTTCTCCCTTTGTTGTGATGAAAATACTGAAAATTGTAAATAATTCTCAATAGACCTGCGCAGTAGTGGAGCATGATGTGCTTGTTGTAGTCCGTTTTCTGGGAGTTATCGTTTTCCTGTTGGTTTGGAGGATCCGAATCCTCCTAAACCAGCGATGGCTCCTTCTCCTCGCTGCTCCTTCCTCCTGCTTGGTCCTTTATAGTTGACCTCATGAAGCTGCTCTCAGAAGTCACTGAAAAGGAGACGGAGAAGGAGGTATCTTTGCCCATTTTCGGACGGGACCTATTGCCGTGATTCATTTCTCTTTCCTCTCTTCTTTCTCCTTGATTCCTCTCCTCGTTTCTGCAGGAAATGGGTGAGGAAGTCCCGCCCACAGAGGAGACACAGGGAGGAGCGAGGATCTGAACTCCTCACTGAGACCGATAAAGTATGATTCTTTTCTCTGGCATCGGCTCCTCAAGCTTTGCCTGGTGAAATAAAGGTGAAATGAAAATAAAGGTTTACTCCTTCATTCTGTGGTTTCATTTTACAGTATATGACACATTGTATGGAGGATCTAGAAGAGGAATCAAGGAGAAGGAAGCAAGGAAAGAGCATTGAGACGTGGCCTATGCGGATGTCCTGTATTTCAGTTAAGGCTTTTTTTGACCATGCCTGTTCTTGAACCCTCCCTACTGTGTTTTTGTACCTTCATCTTCGCTTTACTGAATCAGCTTTAAACTTCCTCCTGACGCCGGGTCTATTTTGGAGCCATTCATTGCACAAACCTGACAGACGTATTCTCCGGGCGAATGAAGGATGACGCCATTTCGATCTCCGCTGCCGTTTGGAGAAGTCTGATGAGCAGGTAAAGTGCCGTATCAATCAAAGACATTGTTATGATTGTTTATATTAACTGTGCTGTCTCCTGAAGCGTGCCCTTATCCACAATGCAACTGTTACAGAGCCTTTATCAGAGTGCAGCGACTGTGACAGATGGTACAACAGCTCCAAACGTGTTTACAGCATTCTAAAGGCTTATACAAGTGCACTTCTGGTGTTCCAAATGTTGTGGATTCTTTGCATTTGTTTATTTACCCTTTTTCTTTGTCCTATATCACGCAAAATCGACTCTCGTGTGAGCCTTTAACGCTGTTACCTCCTCAAAAACATACCTGAAATTGTGTTTTGTTTCGTTCACACATGTCTGAGTAATACTTTATTACTGCTCTGTTAAAATGCTCTGTTCCACCTTGTGATGTCATGTAGTGGTAGTTTTCAAGTGTGGTTTCTGTTGGAGAGAAGAACTCAGGCCCCGTCCACACTAGTTCGTATTTGAGTCGTTTTCATTGCGAACGCAGTGTTTGTCCACACCAATCCAATGGAAAACCGCTCCGGAGATGGAACGATTTGGATACACCAGCTCCCACGGATTCGCCTGAGTACGGATCTGATCCGGCGCTGAAAACACTGATACGCTGACGTCAGGGCTCTAGCTGCCGTTCTTATTGGACTGCGTCACTGTGACTTGCGCCTTCCTCATTCGCTGGGCTGGTGGCATCGGGCAGGCAATGCTATTGCGGACAAGTTTAAACAAACCCGAGACAAATGGGAAAAGGCGCCAGTCCATGAAAAATAATTTCCAGTACGCTGATACGGTGATTCGTTTCAGTGTAAACGCAGTCTCAGTCTAACCAGGAGGTGTGTGTGTTAAACATGTGTGAATGAAACAAAACACAACTCCCGGTTTGTTTTTGATGAGGAAATTACATTCTATAACAGTATAATCAGGCTACATCACTTCATGCTCTACTGCACAAAGAGCCGCTGTCCTGTCTGGTATCATGTCTCCTGCACAAAGAGCCGCTGTCCTGTCTGGTATCATGTCTCCTGCACAAAGAGCCGCTGTCCTGTCTGGTATCATGTCTCCTGCACAAAGAGCCGCTGTCCTGTCTGGTATCATGTCTCCTGTACAAAGAGCCGCTGTCCTGTCTGGTATCATGTCTCCTGCACAAAGAGCCGCTGTCCTGTCTGGTATCATGTCTCCTGCACAAAGAGCCGCTGTCCTGTCTGGTATCATGTCTCCTGCACAAAGAGCCGCTGTCCTGTCTGGTATCATGTCTCCTGCACAAAGAGCCGCTGTCCTGTCTGGTATCATGTCTCCTGCACAATGAGCCGCTGTCCTGTCTGGTATCATGTCAGTGTCTCGTTGGATTTCAGCAGATTTCAGGCTCTCCCTGGGGTGGGTGCATCGAGTGGATGTCCGGTTTGAGACATTTCTTTCAGCCATTTACACACTCAGCTGTGTTTAACACATTGGATCATTAAGACGGATCCCACCCACTAATGTTCTTTTAACATCATAACTTATTTTTATTACACATTGAAGGGAAATGGTCACATTTTTGTACAGCACTTTTGCACCTTCAAGGCATTTTTTTTACAACAAGGAACCACTCATCCATTCACACACTAGTGTACGCCACTGGGGGCGAGGTGGGTTAAGTCTTGTTCAAGAACATAATGACAGCATTCATCTGTATTTGTATTTATTTATTTAGTTAATACGTGACGGTGCATCTTAGTGAACATCTACATCAATGCAGTGTAAATATGCCAGACTGTAGCAAAAATGCTCATTTCCATCTGTAGTAAATCACAGGCGACACCACAGATTTAACAGCAAAACAAGTTACAATAACGACAATTCTACACTAAAAGTGTCCATAAGTGTGGTTTTCCTTTAGCCGCTGTTTCAAGTGTGATGTGAAGGTGTCCACTGTTGAAGTGTCTCTTATAGATAATGAGACACTGTTCCAGGACTTAGTGTCTCTGACTGAGAGCACACTTTGTCTGAAAGGACCACGTCTGTGTGGAGCAGTTCCTCAGGGCCGTGGACCTCGTTCCCACTGACTCTGTTTTAATAAACTCCTGTAATGGAGGGAGGGGTCCATGCAGAACTTTGAATACAAAACATTTATATTTAAAATGAACAAAATGATTAAAATTTAGCAAGTTGTACTTGTCTAAAATAGTGCAGTGAACAGAGAATAGTTTCTTTTCAGTAAGTTTACAGCTTTTAAAAAAGTGATTCAACTGCTTTGAGTGTTGTGCAGCAAGTGCCCGTGTGGTTCTGCAGCACTCTGTATGAGACAGAATCATGTAGCATAAAAACATTTGTGCCACATATGGAGTCATGATCTGTGGGAACTGGAATCGCACCACCAACCTGTCGCTCAGTGGATGTGAAAAGCTCAACTAATGATGTTTATGTCAAGAGCAGAATTCAAATAACATTTGGATACGTGGACAAACGCTTGACCAACTGAGCTGCAGACGCCTCTTTAAATGTATACGAGCTCTCTTAAATGTATTTACATTTAAAAGAAGTGGCTCCAAAGCTGACTCTAATCTCCAAGCAAACTGTTCTGACCACTTAATACTTTTCAGTGACACTGACACACTGAAAGAAAAATACAAAATAGATTCAAACAACACAATCTATTGGGAGTTCATGGTCCAATGAAAAACTATTGACAAATGCTTTAAAGCCGGAGTCTCCAAGCTTTTTACTCCAGTGAGCTACTTTTATAAAACAAAAATGCCAGAGAGAAACTGAGCGTATTTAAGAGCCACAGTGAGGCTTAGATGAGGTGCGGTTAGACGCCTATAAAACATAAACCTTTATCCATTTATGAGCATAAAAAGTCAGACATTTAATTAACCAAATTTTCCTTAGTCAGCGCGATATGTGTAATTCAGAAATCCCTCGGCGAGTCACGTGGAAGTGGGTGGAGAGGTTGGAAACCGCTGCTGTAAAGACTTTAAAGCTTGTGAGTATAGAGCTCAGGATGGAACGTCAAAAAAGGCCAAAAATTATTACGTTTTACATTTGTGGATGTTTTCTTCCAAAAGCCAGTTAATTGCCCACAGAGTTATAAAGGCCCCTGCCCTTCATCTGAACTTATGACGGAAATTCTGAAATGTCTTGAATGTGCCCGACAGAGCTTAGGGAGGGAGGGATCAAACGCTGTTAGGAAAATCCTTCATGACTCTGCACAAGTAAAACAGCTGTATGAACCTGACATCTTTTAGCCACGCTGCAGTTTATTGAGTTTGCCTGACTTCTAAAGGACCACTGGGAAATATGGCTCACGTTAATACTGTAAAACCCTCCAACGCAAAGCAATAACATCTCATGGTGCCGAGCAGGTGGTGACCCTTCTCCTAGAAAAGTTACCCAGTGAATGTATGCGCTTCTGGCTTCATCGACTCACATAATTGTCGCCCCTCTCTCTGTAATTGCTGCTGTGAGCCTCGTTAAGTTGGCCTTAAAGGTCGATTACGCTAAGAATTGACGATTGTGAGCTTTTCGACATGTTCTAACACTGTTTCCTCCTCAAAAACAGACCTGGAGTTGTGGTTTTTGTTTCATTTTTGCTCGAGTAACTCTTTGTTATTAGTCTGTCTCCATCTCCAAATATCGAAATGCTCTGTTCCAGTTTGTGATGTCATGAAGCAGTAGTTTTCAAGTGAACAGCTCCTTTTACCTTTGGTTCAGTAGAGATTCCAGCGCTCACCAGGTGGACATGAGTGTTTTCTGTTTATGTTTGTGATGAGGAAACAACATTAGAAGATAGATCAGAAAATAGAATAATATGGCTCTTTTAAAATGTTCTGATTAGCCCGCTCTACATGACTCTGGTGTTTTTATTTCACTATTTTGTCTATAAATCAATCCCTATTTATATACTCCAAAAACAAGCCATCATAGTCCATAATACAGGTCATTGTGACCACACTAACATACTTTTTTAAAAGTTACTACTTACTTTTTTTTAAAGTTGAACTCCAGCACGTCTGAAGCTAAAGTCCGTTGCTAGAGGTGGTTGAATTTTGTCAGAAGCCAAAAAACAGTGGAGATCTCACTGTGGCAGTGAGTCTGTCAAGGCAACAAACTAGTGTAGTGATGGGGGCAAGTTCTGAACTTCCACGTAAAACACCAATTTGCTTCACCCTGAAGAAGCTTAACACCACTTTAACCCATCTGACAACAGCCACGAGTCTAACAAACAAAACGCTCTGCCTGGTTCACTCATTAGTGTCTGGAAACGTTAGAAAACATCTTTATAAGCACCTCACACTTCCCTCTGCTGATTTCACACTGCACAGGCCAAAACCCCAAAAGACTCGATCGCCGACGTCGTTTCTAATCCCGTTTATTTACGAGCGAATTATATTTTCTGAAAACGCTGAAAAAATACATTCCAGAATAATTTTCTTTCAACAACTTTCAGTTTCTATTCCCCTTCACCATCAATAGTTGATCCTCACTTATTCGACAAGTTGTTTGGTTTGCTATATATATTCTGTATTTATATTTTTGATGTTATGAAACTAACACATTTTGATTTGCTTACATGTCTGAAATAAACTGAAAGCCTCATGAGCTTCACTTGTCTCGAGCTGAACACTAAAGGCGACGTCACCCTCCCTTCACTTCTTTATACAGTCTGTGCTTAGCGGGGGACTATGATGTATTTACAATTCAATCTCTGCTTCCTACACACACTTCTCAAATGCATCTGATCTGAAAAAATCCTTTATTTTCTAAGACAACACGACAGAAGTGGTTCGTGTGGATGTGTGGATCCGGGCAGGTACAGCGGCTGTTACCGGGCCCCATAATGAATAATGTTGGATTACAGGAGGGGCCCGAGCGCGTGCCTCTGTGCGCCTCTCTATGGGGACATGATTGTGTGGGTAATTGGATCGCCCAGAAACAATGGCAGCTAATCACTGGAGCTGTGGGTTATGGAGCGGCTCGTGGCTCGTTTAGCTGCAGAACTTTGGTCTTTTAGCTCAGAAGACAAATGGGCTGTAATGCTGCTTGAATGCTCTTGTACCTGATTGAATTATACTGAATGAATGCGCATTATTGTGTTTGGATGCACATGTGCGCGGCCCTTTTGCGAGGTCTATAGACGACATCGAAAACAAAAGAGCAGTTGCCGTTGTGATTACTTATGAGCTGCGGAATGTGCACAGTTGGCGGGGAGTCTGCTCTTTGAAAAATTAATTACAATAAATGAGCATAAATGAATCGCTAACGCAGACACTGGCGCCAGTTCTATTGTTTGAAGGGGTCACAGTGGCACGGTGAAAATGGGCCCCTGTACAAAGTAGAACTCAAGAGATTACTCAAATACGAGAAAAAACAAATATTTGGCAAAACAACAACTCTGAAGTTAGAGTTCTGATATCGGGGGGATGGTTGTTGATGTTAAATAAATAAATACATATACACATATACAAAGACTGGCCTCAATTTGACTGGTACATAGAGTGTTTTGTGTCATACCAAAACGCAAAACCCACATTCGCATAAACTGGCTTCTCTTATAATGCAGGAAAGGAATGGAACGGTCCCCCGACTGAAAAAAATAAAATAAAACTATGTTACATGCCACAAACCCACCTTTTTTCTAAATATCACACACCCAGTTCAGGTAAGTGGGTTGGGTGGTAATATGGTAATACGGTGTCCTGCTGTTTCATTACTGTCATTTTAAAAAATCTGCATAAGGACCTAAAACCACAGCGAACAACATCACTACGCACAGAGATTTCCATCCACACGCAGTGAGGAAGAAGAAAAAAACCTGACTGACGCTTCCTGTGGATGTTGAGCCCAAAAGTTTGTGACGGAGACGTTTTATTGAGAGTCAAGAGGGGACGAGGCTGAAGAGGAGAAAGTTCCCGAGGGCGAAGTCAGACTTTCACGGTGGAGACGATAAAGAACAATTTACGCTTCTGCATCCAAACGTGTTTGTGTGGACATGCGGCTCCTACGCACAGCGTCCACATTGACCGATGCGCAAAAGGACGCAGACAGTGAGGGGGAAGTGACACGGACAATAAGGACTGTGATTGGTCCTCAACCACTGCTCTTTGCTCTCTGTAACTGCTGCTGTGAGACTCATTTTGCTCTTAACACTTGAAGACCTATGACATCGTATACGATACCGAGGGATATGTTTTCTATAACCACACATAACTTTCTTGCTGTAAAAGATAGAAACTTCCTTTTCCCCTCTGAAAGTGCAGACATAGAGGTTTCCGTACATTTCTGCGGCTTTATCCTACGTCACACTCACGCTGTGTGATGACGGGAGCAAAACGAGTGTCCAACAGGAACTTTGTTTTCCCCAAACTCATGCGCTCCGTCCATTTTGATCGAGCCAAACTTTGCCAAAGAGTGAAGTGAGTCAAGATGGTCGACTCCTCGCGAGCATGTATGCTATAATAAATACAAAATATGTAATGACCCGACTCACATCCTCCACCAGTTTGAGTTAATGCCCTCAGGGAGAAGGTACAGGGTCCCAACCAGCAGGCGAAACAGGTTTAAGCACTCATTTATTCCCCTTTCAATTTCCTTGCTGAACTTGAAGAAATAATGCTCTACTGTGTGGCCATCAGGGACTGTGCAATATTATATGCACATACAATATCATTTGGGAATGTGCAATACTGCTCATAGGTAGGCTCCAGGGAAGGTGCAATAACTTTGGGGGCACTTACAGTAAGTAGGCTTCAGGGAATATATATATATATATATATATATATATATATATATATATATATATATATATATATATATATATATATATATATATATATATATATATATATATATATATATATATATATATATATATATATATTCTTATTTTTCACAGTTATAGGCTTCAGGGAGTGTGCAATGTCGTTTGGCACCTTAAGCAGAAAGGCCCCAGGGAATGGGCAATACTCACCTTTACACTTTTAGGCACCAGGGAATGTGCAAAATATGCTAATTATGGGAATGGTGCAATATTATCAAATGTTGAATGGTTGTTTTTTTTATGAACTGCATTAATTGATGTGTCCACTTTATAGGGTAAAAGGGGCAGTTTTAAAAGCAAAATTAAGAAAAAAATCCAGGCGAGGAGAAATGTACTAAAATTGCCCTTAGGTCTTCAGGGGTTAAAATGTTTGATTAACTGGCGGCTGTTTTTATTTAAACTAAATAAATCAATTCTTAACTTGGAGACTGGCTCCAAATTTGCTCCTATAACTGCCAACCTTGGTGAGCTTCATTTGACTGGAGCCGAACTCTATGGGTGACGTAACACTCACTTAGTCCTCTTCTTTATACAGTCTGTGGGTGCTTCCCTCTCCTCCTGACCGGGTGCCCCAGAGGATTCGAAGAATGGGTCACGCTCAGAGGAAACTTTCCAACAAGGACGATGCGCCGAACCTTCACCTTAACAGACTTTGCAATCCCGAAACTCCGGTATCTTGGCACCAGCTGCATCCACTCTCTCAGAGCAGTGTTTTGGTAGAATATTCTGGATCCAACTTTGGCCCGAGTCTGGCCTCCGCATCAGGGAGTCTTCTGTGATGAATTGCCTCGTGCCTGCTCCTCTGTCACTGCAAACAAAGCCAACGCTAAGACAAAGTGGACCCGACGCGAACCCAACACAAACACAAGGCTTAGCCAACGCAAACACAACGCTAACATAACTCAGCACTCACCCAGTTCTAACCCAACACAAACACAACGCTAACATAACTCAGCACTCACCCAGTTCTAACCCAACACAAACACAACGCTAACATAACTCAGCACTCACCCAGCTCTAACCCAACACAAACACAACGCTAACATAACTCAGCACTCACCCAGCTCTAACCCAACACAAACACAACGCTAACATAACTCAGCACTCACCCAGCTCTAACCCAACACAAACACAACGCTAACATAACTCAGCACTCACCCAGCTCTAACCCAACACAAACACAACGCTAACATAACTCAGTACTCACCCAGATCTTACCCAACACAAACACAACGCTAACATAACTCAGCACTCACCCAGCTCTAACCCAACACAAACACAACGCTAACATAACTCAGCACTCACCCAGCTCTAACCCAACACAAACAAAACACTAACCCAGCTCTAACCCAACACAAACCCATCACTTACCCAGTTCTAAGACAGAGCAAACCCAACACTAACAAAACACTAACCCAGCGTAAACCCAACACTAACCCGGCTCTAATCCCACTTTAACCCAGCACTAACCCAAGTGTAGCTCAACACTAACAAAAGGCTAACCCAACATTAACCAAACACTAACCTAATGCTAACCTAACACTAACTCAACACGAACCAAACACTAGCCCAATGCAAACCCAACTCTAACCAACAATAACCCAACTCTAACCCAACAATAAACCAACTCTAACCCAACAATAAACCAACTCTAACCCAACAATAAACCAACTCTAACCCAACTCTAACCCAACTCTAACCCAACAATAAACCAACTCTAACCCAACAATAAACCAACTCTAACCCAACAATAAACCAACTCTAACCCAACAATAAACCAACTCTAACCCAACAATAAACCAACTCTAACCCAACTCTAACCCAACTCTAACCCAGCAATAAACCAACTCTAACCCAACAATAAACCAACTCTAACCAATCTAACTAACTAACCAACAATAACCCAACTCTAACCCAACAATAAACCAACTCTAACCCAACAATAACCCAATTCTAACCAAACACTAGCCCAATGCAAACCCAACACAAACTCAACAATAACCCAACTCTAACTCAACGCAAACCCAACTCTAACCCAACAATAAACCAACTCTAACCCAAATCTAACCAATGCAAACCCAACATTAACCCAACTTTAACCAAACGCTAATCCGACTTTAAAACAGCTTTAACCCAATGCAAACCCAACAATAACCCAACTCTAACTCAACCCAAACCCAACACTAACCCAACACTAAAGCAACTCTAACCCAACTTTAAACAGCTCTAACCCAACTCTAAAAGAGCTCTAACCCAACTCTAAAAGAGCTCTAATCCATCTCTAACCCACCATTAACCCAATGCAAACCCAACATGAACCAAACTCTAAGCCAACAATAACCCAACACTAGCCCAACGCAAACCCACTGCAAGCCCAACACTAACCCAACCCTAACCCAGCTCTAACCCAACTCTATCAACTCTAACCTTACCTGACCAGCCAGAACCACACGCTTTGATAAAACTTCACAAAGACGAGTGGATCTGGAGCTGTGTCCTGTTTTCTCCCTGTTTTCAGAGGGCGTGATTGACAGACGGATTAGCCAATCGGAGAGACTCATGCTCCATTCATGTCTAAATCAAACACGGCAGCTTACACTTAAAAAAAGGAGAAAAATCTACATAAAGGAATGAGAAACAGAGCGTAGAGCACCAAACCATGACTTATCTCAGGTAAAAGAAGTTATATATTTTCTTATGAATGTTACATTTTCAAGAGGAGATGTCTTCTGCTTTTGAGACATGCGATACAAACGAGTGTCAGTAGTTGGATCGTCTTAAGTTTAGATGGTGATTGATCAGGCAAATACTAACCCAATTAGGATGACCAGAAACTGTGGCGTTCCCGGTTTGTGGTGGTTGGTAAGAATTGTGAAACGAGTCAGTATAGTCACATTTTCTTTTTGTTTTGGTTGTTTTTAAGCAGCTTTTCTGTATTTTACCCAAACAAATGACAGTTTGTGCCTCTCTTTACTGTCGGCGGGGTCAGATTGGTCAAAAATATCAACACCTGGGACATTTTTTGTCTAAAACTTGGATAAATCACTGGTTTTGGATAAATCTGCTGGGACAGGGGACACAGGGCTCAAAACCGGGACTGTCCCGGGTAAATAGGGACGTCTGGTCACGCTAAATGCGACGCTAACCCTACACTGCAGACACTGCTCCTACAGCATGAAGCGCTAATACTCGCCTTATAAAACAAGAGAAATATATCAGGAAGCTGTGTCTGATTGAACATTTATGAACGTGTCATCCATAGCGCATGTTTAAATGATGTTAGCCAGCTCCGGTTGGAAATGACCTGATGTTTAATGGATGCGCTCGGAGTACAACAGAGCCTTCCGTCCCCGCTAATACTATTCCAGGAAGGCTGATGGCGAAGCATGTCCGATCAATAATGCATATACTTCCTTTACAGTAGCTTTCATAATGACACTATTATCCTTCAGAGGTCACAGTGAGGCGGTGACGTTCTGCACGGTTCAGGTATTCTGAGGAATTTATTTTTCATGTCAAGAATGAAAAATGGAAGATCTGCTGATAAAAAGAACATGCGCACTGAAAAGATTGAGTCTCGTGGATCACTGGTACAGAATGAGCCGGTAGTTATATATACACATAGATGTTCACACAATAGAGACTGTACTGTATTGTCCCCTGGGAAATTTGCGTTTTATTTGATTCAATCCTTTAAAGCTGGAGTGTCTGCTTTTCACACCGGGGGAAGGAAGCGGAAGGTAATCCAAAAATGATCATTGTGTCTTCTTTTGCATATTAAAGATCCTATATTACACAAAATGGACTCTTGTGAGCTTTAAGCCTTGTTATAACATTGCTACCTCCTCAGAAACAGACCTGCAGTTGTGTTTTAAATGTTCATTATTAGTCTGTCTGCATCTCCAAAGCTCAAAATGTTCTGTTCCACCTTGCCTGGTACTGGTAGTTTCCAAGTTAACAGCTTTTTGTACCTTTAGGTCAGTAGAAATGGGCAAATCAAGAGCTCAAATTACACAAATGATTCCAGTGAAGGTGTGTGGAATTTAATAATGCATCAGTTTTATACTCAAACACTCAAAGACGCTTTTCAAAGCATTATTTACAGATCATTATTCATTCACTCTACACCCAGTGGTGATGAACTACTATTGTATCCACATGTGGCAACTGATTTTCCCAATGCTCTTCCATCCAAGTACTAACCAGGCCAGACCCTGCTGAGATCTGACGGGATCAGGCTTTGACAAAGAGGCATGGCCTCAGTTTAGAAACACAGTGGAGCACTTCCTGTATTACCGCATGACATCATAAGGTGGAACAGAGTGTTTTCTGTTTGAGGGAAGAACTAAACACAGGGTTTGTGTGTTAAACGTGTGTGAATGAAACAAAACACAACTCCAGGTCTGTTTGTGATGAGGAAACATTATAATATAGATTAGAAGAGAGTGTAATACGGGCGCTTTAATAAAGAACCCAAGAAGTTAAAGCGGCAGTAGGTATTTAAATTGGTTTAATCAGATCGCAGGGCGTCCAGTTTACATGTAAAGTCTATGTGGACATGTGGTGTGTTGCGTCTTTGCGGCGTGAACCTGGCGTCGAGGCGGCGCTTGAGCGTTCAGGTGTCGGCATCAGAAAATGAGCGTCCAGAATTTCGGAGTCAGAAATTGAAAAAGCTGAACTTTTGGCATCAGACATTCCACATCAACCATTCAGGGACAAGAGCCGAGACCTGGAGCGCGGTGCTCCAGAGCTGCACTGATGTGTTTTATGTACTAAACACACTAAAGTCACTCTGTAGACCAGGAAAACAAGACACTTGCAGACCACAGCTGATGCCCTGGACGCGCATTACGCATTTTTCTCCCGTTTTTGCACGGCGTCCAAGACACGTGTCACCTGAATTCAAATGCAAAGGCGTCCAAATAGGGGCGTCCAGGGCGTTTTTGGACACTGCAGTGTGAATGTACCATGACTCATCACTCGCTTCATATTTGTACACGTGCCTGGCTTCAGAATAATGTTTTGGAGTCCTGATCCAGGCCCTGATCCAGGCCCTGATCCAGGCCCTGCCCCAGGCCCTGATCCAGGCCCTGATCCAGGCCCTGATCCAGTTCAGACACTAATTGTCTCTGATGTTTTAGAGCAATCAATAGAAGAAGTCAGTAATTGCCACGTTTTATTTCATTTTATTTTTTCAGAATGATTTTTTTAATTAAACTCCAAAATGAGTAAGTATTTAAGAACCTGGAGCTGTGTGTTATGCAGTTTTAAGGCACTTGGAGGAGGATGGCCGCAGAGCAGTGATAGTGATTTAACTGGTGCCGTTAAGCGTTATGCCGTATTAATGCTCTCACTGACCGCTTAAAGATACAGATTTTACAAGCCAATGTCATTACAGTCTTTTCTTTTAGTCTAATGCTTTTTGGACACTCAAAGATGCTTTACTTTTACCCAATCTTCCCACATACACACACACTACATCCATGCTAGGCAACGTGGGTGAAGTGTCTTGCCTCAGTGCACATCAACAGTTTTATCACTCTTCCACTGTGGCGCTCCGCAATCTCCCCTCCACCTCCAGCCCGGGCCCTGTCTCACTTCACTTCTGAGATCAGACAAGATCAGACTTTGACGCGGAGTTTGTCCACAAAAATATCCGAGCTCTTTATTAAAAAGCCCAAGACGTGACGTGTCCCGGACGTGACTGTCAGCGAACAGGCTTCAGCTTCGGCTTCGGCGCCGCTCACACTCTGAGGTGATTAAATGTGGACGACGTCACGCTGGGCGGCAGGAGTTTGGCAGAGTTTGGGCAGAGCTGGAGTCCTGGGGCTTCGCGGAGCTGCCTTCATCTGCACAGCATGGACGTCTCCTGCCTTTATTCATAATTTAATAGGCACAGCCACGTCCTGACAATGCGGCGTGTTCGGCAGCGGCGTCGGCTCATTTCAGGAAAGTTCTGTTTGGAGAGAGACCAAAGTTTGAATCAATATAATTATGAAAAACTGAACTTCAGGTAATAGAACTGTGCTCTGTCTTTGCTGCTCCCTGAGGTCGTATTATGCACAAAACCAGTCTTTGCTATTTTTCTATTTGCTATTTTTTTTTTTTTTTATTGACTTGCTTATTTATTTCTGTTATTCTTCATTTAATTTAATGTGTTAATTTATAATGTGCAGCACTTTGGAGACTTTGTGTTGGTTAAACGTGCTCTACAAATAAAGTTGGATTGGATGACTGAATGTACTATATCTGAAGCTCTGCTACTCAAGTTAGACTTTAATCTGAGCTTTATTTTAACAGAATCTGACCAGAAAGAACTAACTTTGCTGGAATTACAGCAGGTGAGATGATTTGTGCTCTTAAAAATGTCTGTCACACATAAAATTACAACCATTAGCCAACAGTTTTTCATTTCAGTTTGTTGAAAACTCCTAAACAGGAACACTGAACTCTAGGACTGATCACAGTCTCCTGAATATTTGCTCTTTAAATCAATTTTGTATGTGAGTTTTCAGACAATAAGCACTGTTCACAACTTTGAGAGAACTTTCTGTTGTCTTGTTTGATAAGGTGACCACACGTCCCTATTTACACAGTTTTGAGCCCTGTGTTCCCTGTCCCAGCAGATTTATCCAAAACCACTGATTTATCCCAGTTTTATATAAGAAATGTCCCAGGTGTCTCTATTTCTGACCAATCTGATCCCTGCCGACAGTAAAGAGAGACATAAATGATCATTTGCGTAGGTGAAATACTCGCCTGTTTCGTCAGACGGCTTCAGTTCGTGGAAACCGTCTGACCTCGCAGCATTAGGAGTCGTTCGCTCGACGGGAGGCGGGTGCTTTTTTCGATTTGACCGATGCTGCCGTTGGGCGGTGACGTCTGTAATGCGCCGGAACGTTCAGTGGCGTCAGAGTAATTCCCGGAACAACAGCAAACAGATCAGAGAGTGAACATGTCTGTCTTTCTGTGAGGTGAACTTGTGAATTAAAGGTAAAATAAAACATGTGAAGTTATTATTAGACAAAGGAAGTCCAAAGGAGGATCTGCAGTCGCTGTCGCAACTCGGGGTTGGTTCTGGCACTAGGGGGCGCCAGCCTGGCTAAGAAAATACAGAAAAGCAACTTAAAAATGACCAAAACACAAAGACAATGCGACTATACTGACACACGTTAGTGCCGAGTCCGTAACAATTTTCCTTCATCCCTCGATTCACAGTTTTATTATTACCAACCACCATAAACCAAGGATGTCCGAGTTTTTTTATTCTCACTCTACATTTTGACCAAGAACTGCAAGAACAACGTAGCTCCTGGTGCAAAGAAATTCAAAACAAATCACTTTTAATATAGTTTAATCTGTCTGAATCATACAGCATAACGATATCCTACCATAATAGAAAAAGAAAAAAAGATTGTAAATGAACATCGCTAACTCGTTCCCAACAGGAAATGAGCATGGGGACACTTCTGGTTCCATCAGCCCTGGCCCCAGTTCACTTCACATTGTCATTTTGGTCTTAAAACGTTCACATTAACCCGGTCTATGTGATCCTGGAGTTTTTATTTCGCTATTTTGTCCATAAATCAGTTCCGATTCCTCATTTGGAACTGGAGCCGAACCTCAGTCCACTTCTATATTCAGTTCAGAGAGAAAAAAAACACTATAAACTCTTAAACAATTCATATTTTAGTCTTTCCTCTAACCTCAGATCTCCTGGGCGTGTTTAAAACAAGCACTGTGCCTGAATCTTCATTTTCAGATAAACGGCGAGTACAATCACATTTTCTATATATACTTTCCCCTCCGCAGCACTCTTCTGGAAGCAATAGTTCTGCAGATCCGTGAAACATTTGGCTGCTTTGTGTATAAAACTGTCCTTTGGGATTTCCGGGTAAATATTCAGTTTGTTTTGCTGTCTGAAGAAAAGCTTAAAACACCCGTATTCCTGCACATTACTGGTGCACTGTGCTCTGATTTATGTTCTAATGCTGTTTCCTCATCGCAGACCTGGAGTTGTGTTTTGTTTCATTCACACACGTTTAACACACAAACCTGCACGTTTAGGCTTAGAGGTTCTTTCGTCAAACAGAAATCACGCTGTTCCACCTTGTGATGTCATGCGGTGATACAGGAAGAGCTCCGCGTGTCTTTAAACTCCACTCACCTTCGCTAGAATCATTTATAATAATATCAGCCCAGGAATTGTCAATTAGACACATGTTGAAAGCTCCGTGTGGGCGTAAACTGCAGTCACACAAACTAAATATGAGAGTAAAGTGAAAGATACAAGTGATGCATGTGCCGATCGTGCATCATTTGTGTTGGATATTTGTTTTGGCATGAATAAAATCATTTTAAGCAGCCTAAACGTGCAAATGTGGTTTAATGTCGTGCGCATTTTAGACATTTCCTGTCGCTTCTCCGTGTTTGCTGGAGCTTCACAGACACGGCAGGAGAACAGAGCAGCTCAAGAGAACCTCCCAGAGCATCAGGCGACGTTTACAGGGGAAAGGGTCTGAAACAAAAACACAAAAGTGCCTTTTCGTTCTCACTCTTATTCCGAGTTTACACAAGTGTTTTGGGGAATTCTGCTGCACACGGAGACATAGAACTCGCAGTTTGCCGATGTAGTTTGCACACCCAGAGCGTAGGGGGCAGCACCACCGAGACCAAATGTCTGAGTATGACCCTTCTGCTTCTACTGCCTCTTCTCCAGCGCCTCAAACCAACATAGAGAAGTGCAATAACACAATTCCAATTGTCCAATTTCATGTGGACGAGGCTCTGAGTGACTCTGTGATCAGTGTCGTCTCTTTCTGACTCGAGTCCTGTGGCGTTTGCAGCTGCTCGGTTCAAGTTCTGCCATGTTTGTTTGTTTTTCTGCACTGACTCATGACATAATTTCTAAAAAAAAACACCATTGCCACAAAAACACAGTTTTCCGTTTTCAACTGTTTACACGGCGACGACGGGGTTTAAGATTTCCACTCTGGAGGGTGTTTTCAGATTTTTGTGTTTTCAACCTCCCAAAACGCTGCTGCGTCTAAACGATACGAACATCTGGAGAAATGTTCTGTGCTTTCCACCTGTTACTGTTACCCGTTACCGAAAAGTATGTTCTTCTTTTTCCAAGCCAATGAAAAGACTTTTCGTGTGAGGAAAAAGTGAACATCTTGCAGGATTTGCAGGAGGGAGTGGGAAGGAAAATGACAATTCTTTGCGGGCGCAGACCTCAATCTGTAACGAACTAAAGGTAAAAGGAGCTGTTAACTTGAAAACTACTTCACGACATCATAAGGTGGAACAGAGCATTTTGAGCGTTTTAAATGTAGACAAAGTAATAACAAAATGTGTGACTGAAATAAACACAACTCCAGGTCTGTTATAACACGACTCAAAGCTCACAAGAGTCGGCTTTGCAAAATATCAAACTTTTTAATTCGAGGAAACTGTCCACAGAATGCACTTTTCTATTGTAAAAAAACGTCTTGCTTTTGGCAGTGAGTGAGGAGACAGAGATGCGCAAATGCTGACACCCAGTTCTGTGAGGAGAGTTTGTGCTCGGGGCGTTTGACGATCAATTTTAATCAGTGTTTTCCGCCCAAACCTAAAATATGACTTCCATTTGAAAGCGCCGCTCAGAGCGTTATTGTAAAGCAAACGCTGTTTCTTTTAACGCAGTAAAGCCGTCACATGTGATCCCGCCCTTATCCAGCGCAATTAACCTGCCCTCCTCCAGGCGCTGACGATAACCACACTAAAAACATTATTTAAAAAAGACATATTGTGCTTCCAGATATGTACTGGACCCCATTTCTACTGTAAAACTGCAAAACTGTTCACAGTCACTTACCTTCTGCATTCTGAACATCACAATTATTCACCACAGTGACTTTATAGCTGATTTTTACAACAACTAGCATGCTAATATGGACTTCCTGATTACCGGACAACATCTTCAAAGTTCAAATGAGTCTGTTCCACCTTGTGATCATTTCTTAAGTCAATTTACCTTTTTTTTGTTCAGTAGAGAATGGGATTTCCAGAGGCTGAAACGATCCAAATGACTCTACTGAGGGTGTACGGAGTTTAAAAACACAGCGGAGCACTTCCTGTGTCACCACATGACATCACAGGCTGCTTTAAAGGGCCTGTATTTTGCCCCATGTGCCTCATTTTACCTCGTCTTAAAAACGTGGAAAAACAGAAGGAACATTTCAAACAGAAGCATCGCAATTATTCCCCACGACCAGTTTATAGTTGCTCTTCACACATTTCACAACGACTAGCATGTTAACACGCACATCCTGATTATCGGACAATGAAACGCTTCATAATTAGATGCAGACAGAACACAAAAAACACTGTTTTTCTCAAATAATAATAATAATAATAATAATACATTTTATTTATAGGGCGCCTTTCTGGGCACTCAAGGTCGCCTCACAACAGTTTATACATCAATATAAAAAAATATAAACATTATAACAGTAAAAGCAACAGTTAAAATCTACATTAAAATCAGGCATATGAAAAGACAGTGCAGTTGTGGTTATAATGAATAGGCCAGTTTGAACAGATGAGTTTTGAGTTTGGATTTGAAGTGTGTGAGAGTGTCTGTGTTGCGGAGGTCAGGAGGGAGAGTGTTCCAGAGCCGGGGAGCAGTGACTGAATGCCCTGCTCCCATTGTAACAAGACGGGCAGAGGGACAGAGAGCTGGAGAGAGGAGGAGGAGCGAAGAGAGCGAACAGGTGTGGCAATATGGAGGAGGTCAGAGAGATATGGAGGTGTGAGGTTGTGGATGGCTTTGAATGTGTGGAGCAGGATTTTGTATTGAATGCGGTGTGTGATGGGGAGCCAGTGGAGCTGTTGTAAGACGGGTGTGATGTGGTTGATGGAAGGTGTGTGTGTGATGATGCGAGCAGCAGAGTTCTGAACCAGTTGAAGTTTATGGAGAGTTTTTGTGGGAGACCAAACAGAAGTGAATTGCAATAATCTAGACGGGAAGTGACAAGGCTGTGTATGAGTATGGCAGTGGACTGTGGAGTGAGGAGGGTCGGAGTCGATGGATATTGCGGAGGTGGAAGTAGGTGGAGCGAGTGATGCTGTTTATGTGGGAGGTGAAGGAGAGGTGCTATCGAGGATGACACCCAGACTCTGACCTGAGGGGAGGGAGAGATGGAGGAGCCATCAATGGGAATGGAGAAATGATTAATCTTGCTTATGGTGGATTTGGTGCCTACAAGGAGAAGTTCAGTTTATTGCTATTGAGTTTGAGAAAGTTTGGGGTGAACCATGATTTTATTTCACTGATACAGTTGACAAGGGAAGAGGGTGGGAGTGTGGAGTTTGGTTTGCCGGAGAGGTAGAGCTGGGTGTCATCCGCGTAGCAGTGGACTTGAATGTGGTGTTTCCGGAAAATGTGACCAAGGGGGAGAAGGTAGATGATGAAAGGAGGGACCGAGAACAGAACCTTGGGGAACACCTGAGAGATGGGGACAGGATAAGAAGTGAAAGATTTGAGTTGAATAAACTGAGTGCGGTCAGAAAGATAGGAGTGAAACCAGGTGAGGGTTGTGCCAGAGATGCCGATGGAAGAGAGTCTATTCAGGAGGATGGAATGAGAAATGGTGTCAAAGGCAGAACTAAGATCAAGCAGAAGGAGGATGGATACTAAACCAGAGTCGGCAGAGAGAAGAAGGTCATTAGTGATTTTGAGAAGGGCCGTTTCAGTGCTGTGGAGAGGACGGAAGCCAGATTGAAAACACTGCACAGGTTATTGGAGGACAGATGAGAGTGAAGTTGAGCAGAAACTGTTTTTTCAAGAATTTTTGGAGATGAATGGAAGGTTAGAAATCGGACGGGAAATTATTGAGGTCTGTGGGATCTGAACCAGGTTTTGAGAATTGGAGTGACAGCAGCAGTTTTGAGAGGAGAGGGGACAGTACCAGAGGTGAGGGAGGCATGAATTATGTTGGTGATAAAAGGAGCAAGAGAAGGAAGTGTGGCTTTGATAAGGACAGTGGGAAGTGGGTCAAGTTGACATGAAGAGGTTTTGGATTTTTGGATAAAAGAGGAAATTTGATTGATAGAAGGTAGAGTAAATGATGAGAAAGGGGTGGTGGTGATAGGAGATGTAATGACAGGTAGAGTTAGAGCAGAAAGAGGGGTGAGCTGTTGGTGAATAGTGTGGATTTTTGTGGTGAAGAATGAAGCCAAGGTATTGCAGAAGTGGGATGAATAGAGATGAGATGGAAGGGAGTCAGGAGGTTTGGTGATGGTTGAAACAAGAGAGAAGAGGGTCCTGGAATTTCCTTCATTAGTGCTGATTAAACCGGAGTAATATGCAGATCTAGTTTTGGAGATGCAATCTTTGTAGTGGAGGGTGTGGTGTGTGTACATGTCCTTGTGAATAGTTAGTCCAGTTTTGTTATAAAGTCTTTCAAGTTGGCGGCCTTTTGCTTTTAACTGTCGGAGAGTGGGGTGAACCAGGGTGCAGTGTGAGTGAAAGAGACCGATCTGGATTTGGGTGGAGCAAGTGTGTTAAGGATGTTGTGGAGGTGGGTGTTGTAGTGTGACACAAGTTGATCAGGAGTTGCAAAACTGTCTGTACTGGGTAGATTATTGATGTGAAAAGATAAATTGTCCAAATTTATGTCCTTAATTTTACGGAATGTTATGGTGCGCGTGGGGTTGTATTTGGAAAAAGGCAGATTGACAAAAATGTAAGAAGCATATGATCGGAAAATGGGATGAAGTTGGCTTTGCAGTCCATGGGTGTAACGCCTGAGCAGCAGATTGAGTCCAGAGTATGTCCTTTTGAGTGTGTGGGAAAATTAACAAACTGTTGCAAACCAAAACTGTCCAGACAGGATATAAAATCGCTGGTGAGTGAATTATTAACAATGTCCAAAGTGAATATTTAGATCCCTCAATAGTATGACATTGGAAGAGAGTGTGGAAACATGTGTTAAAAAAGCTGCAAAGTCTGTTATAAAATCCTTGTTTTGTTTTGGAGGTCTGTAGATGGTGGCAATGATAGTAGGAGTTGGTCCAGAGAGCTGACATACAGTGGCCTCAAATGACTGATAGACAGGCACAGTCACAGGAGCTACTTTCCAACTCTCGCGGTAGATTATCAGACCGCCTCGACCGGTGACACGAGGCTGGGGAGAGGTAAACAAACCCCGGGGGGAGTAGCCTCGGGTGAGGTGACTGAAGTCATTTTTAAGCTGCCACGTCTCCGTCAAGCACAAAAAGTCTAACTTACGGTCCGCCAGAAGTTCCTGGACGAGATGGCCCTTGTTGGTCAGAGAGCGGGTGTTAAGAAGACCGAAGCTGACTGTAGTAGTTCTGCTGCCGCTAGCCGTGTTCGCCGTTCTCTGCACCGGGCCAAGACGCGGGTCGGCACGGCGACAGGTGTTTCTCTTTGGACGGCGGGCAGTGGACCAAAGCGACGGGATGGAGCTGGAGTTGTCGTGGTAGTTCCGACGGTGAGCCCCGGTGATTGGTCTACGGCGAGGCACGCATAAAATGTCCGGGTGTTGGAGCAGAGCAGGCGCTGGTGCGTTGTGTGGATGTATATGGAGCTTAAACTCAGAGGCAGAATACTGGAACAGTGCTGTAGCAGGATGGTGGATAATTGACAGGATGAACCAGAGGAGTACCAGCCACCCATAGTTCCTCCACATTGCTGCAAGGGCTGCGACTTCATGCGTGGAGCTGTTGCTATGTGACCTTGCAGGTGCAACAGGTAAGCTAAAGTCGCACGAAAATACACGACACCTCAGTGACAGTTTATATATTGTGGAGGGTTTTTTAAAGTATAGCACAATCCACTTGTAGACCACAAATGCAGAGTCATTTGGCGAGATTATCACGAAAAATAACGCCAAGGAGCAGCGGCAGCCAAAAACGCGCCAGCATTCTCACCGGAACCGGAAGTATCCCATTTTTCTATGGGGCCACACGGGAAACTGAAAATACTGTGGACGGTCAAAGTGCTTAACTCAGTTCTGCATAATTTTAATTGTATTTCTTTATTAACAGCAGTGAATACATTGTTCTGACTGGTAAGAGTTTATGTTGTGACTTCATTTATTTATTTATAACTATAATATACAAATAAATGTAAAAACAAAAAAACAAAAACAAAACAAAACACCTCTAAAACCCTGTCCAGGGGTTAAAATATTTACTATTTACAAAGTTGAAATAAATTATTTGATTCGATAGTTTTTGACTATATCCGCATTTTCAAAGTCATTGTTCAGTTTCTTGATGGTTCTCGATCCTCTAAGACTTAATACTGCTGATTTGGTCAGACTGAGTGACAGTTTGACTCTTAGCCAGTGTAGGACAGGACTGTGATCTTGGTCCTTTTTCCTTGAAACTTTAATTGATAATTCGCTAATGAAACGTTCCGCTTCCCTTCCGTTCCCTCCATAGGGGGTGAAGACTAAAGGTGTGAAGGAACCATGTTCAATCTGAATGACGCGTTGGTTATATTGCCGTTTCTTTTCGTTCTCGTTAGTGGTGAATGTTGTTTCTAGTTTCTGGTTCATTTGGCTCTTAGCAAATGGGTCGAACACGCTTACATCAAAAAATGCTCGTTGCCCCTTATCCCGAAGTCTCTTGCGCAGACATCTGACCTGGCTTCATCTGATGAGTTGGTGCTACTGTGCAAAGCTTCGCCGGTTAACGTTTCAAGTTGTGGCTCGATTTGAACATCGTGACATCGTGACATACATCATACATTTTTATTTATTGCATAGGAACATCTACAACACTGCAGTGCAAATGTGCCAGATTACAGCAAAAACGCTCATTTCCATCTGCAGTTCCTGTAAAACAGTAAAACAATAACAGCTACAATAACGACAATTAGACTAAAAAGTGTCCATAGGTCTGTTTTTCCTTGAGCCGCTGTTTCAGGTGTGATGTGGAAGTGTCCAGTGGTGGAGAGTCTCTTCTCGATAATGGGAGAATGTTCCAGATCTCAGCGTCACACTCTGTCTGAATGTGTCTGTGGAGCTCACAGGGAAACACAATGAAAACGTGAGGCTGTCATACAAAAAACGTCACTAAAAAAAAAGAGAAAAGCAACACAGCTTCAGTCCACACATGAGGCAAATGATAAAATGTTTATTTTGTAATTCCAAATGACAGAGACAAACAATGAGTCGAATGTGTTTTGAAGGGTTTGAGCTCAATGAATATTTCTTGTGTGTATCTTAGAGAGAAACAGATAATAACAGGTAATAAATGGTCTAAATGGATATTATACATAAAAGAGGTGATCACAATAAAGTTACAACCAGAAGTGGGGCTTAATTTCACATTTTGTTCATATATTTCACATTTTGTTCATATATTTCACATTTTGTTCATATATTTCACATTTTGTTCATATATTTCACATTTTGTTCATTAGAATATTCATCTAATTCAAAGCCACACGACCAATTCATTTACCTGGAGAGATTTTGGTTGGAAAATGTTAGAATAAAATGCTTATAATGATGAAGTTATTTAAAAATGTACATCAAACAGTCTCATGGTATAAGGCAGGCTCAGAGGATGAAAGAGCCTGTGTTAACGCTATCTCTGCTAAAACCAGATGTGTGACCTCTTGTGACCTCTTGCTTCGTACCCAGCTAGTTCCCAGATCATAAATTTGTACTTATCTGATCAAATGTAAAACAAAGTCATGATATACTTCACTATGTTATCTGTGGTAAGCTTAATGAGATTATGTATACGTTGACCAGGTTGCCTTTGTACTGACATGATGGATTGTTGGAAATTAATAAAACCGTGCTGGGAGGGGTGAACTTTGGAAGAGCAGCGTGGACGAGCCTAGAGAGCTGCACGCACGGCCGAGCTCTCCCCGTGCAAAGGCACGTAAAAAGAACTGACTCAGTGGTTTGATTTAATCCCAATTGGTAGGAGACTGGCGTTTAAATGTCACAAATACTTTCACTGGATTGTGATTGTATAAAAATTATGACAGAAATGCTCCTTTTTTTTTAATCACCCTGGTCGGCAAGTCAAAGATTTAGTCTCCTCGATGCCTCCGCTGGAGCGAGTGTGGATCAGGTCCAGATTCTGCTCATGCACAGAAATAACCAACTTCTGGGAAAAGGTGTTGAACTAATGAACTTCGAGTTGAGCCGGGTTTTTTTTTGTCACTTTATTTTTTAATATACCCCAAAAGGTTTAAGCGAACGTGATATAGATCTGTTCGCGGGGATTATCCTGGATTTTTATTTTTTTTTATTCTGAATTTGAGTTGCCGGAATTTAAAGTTTCAATAGGTTTAAAATTCAGAATAAAAAAAAAAATCACTTTTTAAATATTCAGCACAGATATTTTCAAGCCTCAAATTCAACAGTCAAAATTCAGGGTGGAAAATTTCACAGCAAAGATCCAAGACGCCGAAGCAGAAGTTTTGACTGTTGGATTTGAGGTTTTTTTTCAGAGGTAAAATAGTCAAAGTGAAAAGTTCATCCTCATTTTAAATTCAAAATCTGATCAAACAAATGATCTTTTACACCTGCCCCCAGTCCAGGGCCCAAATATATTATATATCTTTAAAAGGAGTTGACTTCTTTTTCATAATCTACCTCCATATTAATGTGTTAGTGAAGATGAGCCGACACAGAAAACACAATTATTAAGACAATTGTGAAATGCATGTCCCTGAAACATGTTTGTTTATTACCAGTCCTTAAGAGAAAACACCCTGTGGACCAGTGCCCTCCACTTATGACCTACAGACACTTTTTCTTTCACAGATAGAGGGAGGAGATAGGGGGTAGGTGAAAACAGACATTTTCTGAGCACTCAAGCCTCAAAATAACACAGGAACAGTCGCCACCGTTCATGTGATGTTTTTTTAATCCCAAGTGAATTGTTCTGAATTAAAATATTCTGCTTCGAGTTTACATGGAAATAATAATTCTGAATTGAGGTTCACATGGAAAATACGTTAAATCGTCTTTATTTAATCCTTCCAGGCCGACGGTTTCATATACGATACCTGGGAATATGTTTTATAGAACCGAGCATAAGTTTCCAACCATAAAAGACAGAAACTTTGTTTTGTTTTCCTTGAATACCCGAGGCTTTTGGCTTTCCGTCATATTTCCGGCATTATCCTCCATCACACTCGCTGTGATGATGATGCAGAGGAAACGAGTGACCTGTAGGAACTTCATTTTCCTCCAGACTCATGAACTCCGTCCATTTTCATCCGTCCAAACTTTCCCAAAGAGTGAAGTGAGTCAAGATGGTCGATGCGCTGAGCGTCTGTGTTCAGAATAATAGAAAAGGCCTCTTTAAGTGCAGCTTTTTTCTCAAATAATAGCAAATAACGCATCTTACGCAGCTTTACTGGTCTGCACCATGGGCGACGGCACTTTTTTTAGAGGCAATAAGGATGTTTTTAATTTACTTACAGATATGATATGTTACAGTTCTGTAGCTAAGGCTCCAAATTAAGCTTTTTTCATGTCCAAAAAGTTGTTTCTACATGTTTGCTGAGCGTTTTGTATGAAACAGTGTGAATTTTATTTTCATTTGTATTTCTGGTCCTGTAGCTTTTATCACAGCCTCATGACACAACTACAGCAGCAGATTGTGAAATAACAGGTTGGACTGAACAAAAGGAGGTAGAACACTTCAATAATAACAGAATAAATTAAACGAGGACAAATGTACTAAAATTGCCCTTAGGTCTTGGAGGGTTAATCGTGCTCAGCGTCTGGGGGTGGGGAAGGTTCTGATTGGACAGCGACACAAACGTATTTCCGTCTTTGGGAAGAAAACCCACACTTCAGCTGCTCCCGGCTTTTCTGTCATCTCGGTTTGTCGTTTCGCCGCCGACACAAACACGATCCAAACTTTTCCCGCAGTGGTTCCGATGATAATGAAGCAGCAGCTGGAGAATTCTGTCCTCACGCTTTCCGTCTGTGAGCTGAGGAGGAGAAGGGAAGAGTGTGGGAGAAGGAGGAAGAAGACAAACTGAGTGTGAGGCTGCCACACCTCAGCCCACTCCCACATCCCGCTCACAAATCCAAAGAGAATGAACAATGACAGACGAGACAAGAAAATGAAAGAAAAAACAAAAAAGTAAAAAAAAAAAAAAAATACATAAAATTAAACGAAAAAATGTGAAAAAAAATTTAAGACAAATTAAAAATAAATAAATAAAAAATTAAAATGTTGAAAAATTAAAGAAAAATGTAATTAAAAAATGAAAAAAATGACAAAAAAAGACAAAAAATAACAGACAAATGAAAAGATGAAAAAAAAAATTGAATAAAAAATCCAAAATGACAAAATGAAAGGCATATGAGAAAAAGGAAAATGAAATTTTAAAAAATTTTAAAGAATCCAAAGAGACGTGGAGGAAAGTCCCAGAAGGACGAGCCAACGAGCACCAACCACCGGGATTATTTTGAAGAAGAAGAAACGTTTACATGATCCAGGAAGAAATTCATTCGGCTTTAAAATCAGAATAAACCCACTGACTTCAGAGTTAAGTTTAATTTCGAATAATCATTTTCATTAAGTGTTCACATGGTCTGGTTAAAGCAGAATTAATTTTTATTCAGAATTAAAGCTCTCGTGCAAACATGGCAATTCAACCATGACTCACTCAAAACACAACTCTGAGTAAACGAATGACAATAGTTAAAAACACAATAACGTCAGAAGGCGACAGAGGAAAATGAAACTGGGCGTCTGAGGCAAAACACATTTATTTTTAGGGTGTTTGGTCCGTATGAACAAACAAAAGGATCCGCTGTGTAACGCTGTGTGTATAACTGACCTACATACGAGTATAAGCGCCTTAAAAGTACTTTTAGCGATGGCGGCGCACGACTTTGATGTTTCACCAAAGTGTAACGTGCAGATGTGTGTGTTCCTGCCACCTGCTCGTTTTTACTGTTCGTTATTATATTATTTTGTGACGCGTGAGCTCCTGTGTCCAAACCATTTCCCCCGTGGATCAATAAAGTTTGTCAAAGTCTGAGAATGTTCCCACAGTACGACCGTGACTAAAGCCGCACCAGAATGTTCCGCAGTGTGACATTAAACAGCTCTACTTTACATTTAATCCGTTACAGGTGGTGTAGCTCAGAAATACCTCGAAAAACAGACGTTCTGACTCTGATTCTGACTTTCCTCTTACTTTTACGGGTGTTCACTTTTCTGAGCTTTAATTATTCACATTATAACGCTGTCACCTTCTCCAAAACAACCAAAAATATGCCAGATTTGAATGTTAAAAATGTGCGAATGAGATTAAATGAAACCGCATTAGAACATAGATCAGAAAATAGAGTCGTGTCATTTCATTTTAAATGGTTAGATGATAATGTGGAAGAAGAGGACAGTAAATATTTGATAAAAGAAACTTCTCCTGTGGACAGTTCAGATACAGCACTGCTCTGGGACCCGCCAACACCAAGATGTTCTTCAGCAGAACTTACCTGGAACCCAGAATACACCTCTGAACATCACAGACACGTGAGTCTGGGCGAGTTCAGATGGGAGTGCGATTGACAGGCGGATCGGCCAATCAGGGACAAGCGCGGATCGAAACACATACGGCTGTTTACCAGGGGAAAAGAAACCGAAATCAAAGCAGGTTCATCTGAGGTGAGCGAAACGACAGGTGACGAATGAGGAGGTGTGAGGAGCAGAGCGACGTCCCTCTGAATAAAAACAGAGATCAGGCCGAACGAGCCGGGAAAGAGGCGACATCTGGAGTTTAGGACCGTTCGGGGGGGACTGGAATTTTAAATGTAATCTTTTCCCAGCTCGTTGCTTATTCACTGGTTGTGTGAGATGTTTTTGTAGTTAGTTTTGTTTTGTTTTGTCCAGTTTTCGGGCGATTTTAAAGCTCTCCAGTTGCCAGCGTGTGATTACATTTATGGATTCTGTAGAGTTAGAAATTATGACGGTGGTGTGAGCCAATCCCGAGAAACTTTCGCGCGAGTTTCACTTCAGTTTGAGGTTATTTTTGTCTTCGGTAAATGCAGGAAGACTTCAAATAAGTGCGGAATAATAAGCGCGCAATTAAACATATTAATATGCGCATAATGAACGCGCAGAAGCACCTCATGAATATGCATGAAATCAGGAGCAGATTCACAGACAGTTCACGGGTCACTCACTCAAACAGGAAAGGCAAAAGGAGAAGTTTCTTATTATTTCTTATCGGCAGAAACCTGCTGTAGTCACAGAATTATTGGTTTGAGGTAAAGACGAGAGGCAGAGTCACAGATCACAGCCGGGCAAGTGATAAGCAGTTTATTACAGTCATTTTGTGGAATACTGGAAGTAGGCAGAAGGTTCGAGGTTCTTTATTTGTCATTCAAGCCTGCGAAAGAAACACACGACCCGACGAATTGTGTTCCTCAAGGCCCAGCGCCCGAGAGAGATAAAAGCAATAATAAATACGCAATATTAAAAGTGCATAAAGAGCATTTAGCAGCTTCAACAGACAAGTACGAGTTAAACATGTGGCACGAAGCAGGAAGTCCGAGTGCACCGTTCAGAAGAGCCTCAGGAAAAAACTGGACCTCAGCCGAGATGCTCCGGGTTTGATGTCAGGGCGGGAAGGGAGGCAAGTAGGAAGGGCAGGTAGGTAGGTAAGTAGGAAGAAGGGCAGATAGGTAGGTAAGTAGGAAGAAGGGCAGGTAGGTAGGTAAGTAGGAAGAAGGGTAGGTAAGTAGGAAGAAGGGCAGATAGGTAAGTAAGTAGGAAGAAGGGCAGATAGGTAGGTAAGTAGGAAGAAGGGCAGATAGGTAGGTAAGTAGGAAGAAGGGCAGATAGGTAGGAAGAAGGGCAGATAGGTAGGTAAGTAGGAAGAAGGGCAGGTAGGTAGGTAAGTAGGAAGAAGGGCAGGTAGGTAGGTAAGTAGGAAGAAGGGTAGGTAAGTAGGAAGAAGGGCAGATAGGTAGGTAAGTAGGAAGAAGGGCAGATAGGTAGGTAAGTAGGAAGAAGGGCAGATAGGTAGGTAAGTAGGAAGAAGGGCAGGTAGGTAGGTAGGTAGGTAGGTAAGTAGGCAGGCACCAGGACACATGTAAAGGTAAGTTCAAAAATATACACAAATTCCAGAAGCAGAGACTGAGCCAAGGATTCACTACCTGGGGGCAGAAACAACAAACAGGTGAGAAAAACCAGGAGCCGATCCTGACACAGACCTGCAGACCTCAGGAGTAATTTTAGAAGTAAAACCAGGCGTTGCATTTGAAGGATTTCTGTCTGAGCAGCAGCGAGTTGTACTTCCTGATAGAAGCTCGGCAGCGGCGACTGATATCTGAGAAAATAGTCCCTCGACATGCGACGATTCAGGTGACGTAAGGTTAGTTTTACTTCAGACATGATTCTGTGACACAGACGTTCACAGGGACAGTCTGGAGTTCTAATAGTTTTTCCTCGGGTCTGTGGAGTGGGTCAGACTGTTTTTAGTGGCAGGACGACTGTGGCCATTGACCTGCACTAGCCCAGCACCAGCACCTCTGCAAATACAAGGACTGGAGGGAAGATTTCACCAGGAAATGAGGCTCTGTGTC
>CM060654.1:3178744-3488744 GCA_030686955.1 Odontamblyopus rebecca | reverse complement strand
GAACTGGAGAAGCCGCTTGTCCAGTTGATAAATTGAATTCCTCCTTTTGCCACAGATTCCACCTGGACGACCGCCGGATTTTACACGGTTCAGGAAGTTTGGAAGTCTGTGGAAGTCTGGATTAGGCCGTATGAATCATGATTTGACAGACAAAAGAAAATGCCTCTGTTTCTGTTTCTTGTGGGTAAATTGTGGCCAACTTTTACAGTGTGACGTCATCATATATTTTGGAACTCTCTAAATTTTAACATATTTCTACAGTTTTATTCTTCTTATCCCCATCAAATTAAGTGTTTTTGGCTCTTTTATCGGAGGCACATCGTTTGGATCAGTTCATGTAAAAGAAACGTTCAAAAGGCTCTTTTACTGTTTATTTATTTGAAAGGAGCCGATGTGAGGACTCATTTATCTATGAACGAATCACAGAAATGATCAAGGCTCCGATCTGTTTAAAACGCCTCAAACTGAAAGTGCGAGTGTGTTTACGGTGGAAGAGCATTTGTTTCATCAGATTTCGGATTTCTCACTTGGAATTTTTTTTTTCCAAGTATTTAAATTTCAATATTAGAAATATTCAGCACAAATACAGGGTGTCCTAAAAACGTTTACATCATTTTAAAAGCAGTTATTTTGAAAACGGGTAAATCTACCTCAATGAAACTGAAGCGTTTCAGGTGCTGAACATCGTGAGTTTCTTGTGGTACTTTTGCTTTTCCAGGTTTTGCACAAACACACAAACGGGAAAAGGAAATAAATAAATGCAAAGTGCTGCTGGAAGTTAAGTGTGTTGAATTAGGCGGCAGAGAGCCAGTCCTGGTTTAGACCTGGTTTAGCCCTGGTTTAGTCCTGGTTTAGACCTGGTTTAGACCTGGTTTAGACCTGGTTCAGGACTGGTTTAGTCCTGGTTTAGACCTGGTTTAGTCCTGGTTTAGTCTTGGTTTAGACCTGGTTTAGGCCTGGTTTAAAACTGGTTTAGACCTGGTTTAGGCCTGGTTTAGTCCTGGTTTAGACCTGGTTTAGACCTGGTTTAGACCTGGTTTAGTCCTGGTTTAGACCTGGTTTAGACCTGGTTTAGACCTGGTTCAGACCTGGTTCAGGACTGGTTTAGTCCTGGTTTAGACCTGGTTTAGTCCTGGTTTAAAACTGGTTTAGACCTGGTTTAGACCTGGTTTAAACCTGGTTTAGACCTGGTTTAGACCTGGTTCAGACCTGGTTCAGACCTGGTTCAGACCTGGTTTAGACCTGGTTCAGACCTGGTTCAGACCTGGTTTAGACCTGGTTCAGACCTGGTTCAGACCTGGTTCAGACCTGGTTCAGACCTGTAGCTGTACAGAACCGAACCTCCTGCACTGAAACTGTTCATCACGAATAATGAACCGTTTCACCTCTAATATTTAGATTTTTTATTTGTGCTTCTCCCGTCTCAGAATGTCTCCTCCGACCTTCTGCGGTACATTTCTGAACCAAAGACTGTCAATGGACCTTTTACAAACAAACAAAGGTTTCATTACGTTGAGACGCACATGGCAGCCCGTATTTAAATAAAAGCTCCAGAGATGTGCTCAAAAACTTAAAAACGAGAGAAAAAAAGTGTTTGAGAACCCACTTAGCTCGTCTAAAACACTGTGACAGCGCTTTTAAAACCCGCCTCTCTCTTCTCGGCTGTCGTCCTCCGCCCTAATTAACTGTCATGTGCTTCTTCTGTCGGACTCAGACCCTCCGTCCTCTGCACCGAGCTGAACCGAGCTGGACCGAGCTGGAGGATTATGGGTTATCGCAGATTTGTTATCGATTTTTGTGACGCGGAAGTTAAAATGTGGTGGATGTGTTTAAATAAATAAATTACTAAAGACTGAAACAGACTTTTCCACAGCCTGAAATCGTTTTTTAATTAAACTCGCACAAATGAAACTGTCACAGCACAAAACAGCACAAACGAAGCACAAACGATTGACACCATTTTGGACTGTTTTAGAGCATTTTGAAGCTTCCTGTGGGTCTGACCCCAATTTGACCTGTAAAAGAATCGTTAATTTCTCCAAAACTAAAGAAGCACAAACGAAACTTTTTGCATTTGAAAACGAATGGATGGATATTCAAAAACCTGAGAGCTTGAGGGTTTTGCGCCGTTTTGTTGCTGTTTCAGGTACTACACTTTTCTGGACTGATCTGTTTCTCTAGTTCAGGGGTGGGCAAACTACGGCCCGGGGGCCACATAAGGCCCGTTAACCTTTTGAATCCGGCCCGCCAAACATGAATGAACTGCATAAAATTTATTATTATTATTTTCCCTGCATTTCCAGCGTTTCCCAATAGATGGCGCACTCTAGATACATTGATACATAAAACCAAATTATCCACATGGGCCTATGGTACAGTGCCCGGGGGTCGAACTATATCTTGAACACGACTTCCTCACTCATGGTCCGAAAACCTTCCCATAAAGGGGCCAAGTATATCTAGTGTGTCGCGCACACCGCACCTCCTCCCGTACAGCGTGGACACCGCGCGTGGATCCTGTCTTGTCGTGTACGCTGCGTGGACCGCGCTTCCTCCTGTGCACCTCTAAACCAGAACTAACACCAGGACTAAGACAGGTCTAAATCAGGTGTAAACCGGATCTAAAACCTGTACTAAACAAGCATTAAATCAGGACTAAAACCAGGTCTAAACCAGGTCTAAAACCAGGTCTAAACCAGGACTAAAACCAGGTCTAAACCAGGACTAAAACCAGATCTAAAACCAAACAAGAATTTGCAGGAGGTGGTTGCTACATTCATGTAGTTTTAAAAAACATGACAATATCAAGTAATCCAGTTACTTATTTAAGTAATTTAATGGATTACATTACAAACTACATTTTGGGGTCTGTAATCTGTAATCTGTAGGGATACAGTTTAAAGTCACCTTCCCAACACTGTCAACAGAATTATCAAATGTGTCACAATCAAACGGAATTCAAAATTTCTGAAATGGAAAATGTTCATTTTTGAAGTGGAAAATCATCGGCCCTAAATATGGTGCACAGGCTGAATTGAGACATCTAAATATGTCACATGTAAATCGTTGGATCCTGCAAGTTAATTTCGGTTTATTTGCTGGGCTGATGTAGTCAGACTAGAACACTCCATCCATCTGCTCCTGGTCCGGCCCTTCCATCAAATTTTGGAACCCTTTGTGGTCCTCGAGCCGAAAAGTTTGCCCACCCCTGGTCTAGTTCCTCTGTTCCTTTTTCTTGATGTTCCCCCACAGCAGCTTTCCTCAGCTCTTTGTCCACCACATCCTGTCAGTCTGTATCTGCAGGTCCCACAGGATCTTCACCGGACCATTCTCCGCTCTCTCTCTCGACGTGTCTCTCACCTTGAACTATCAACGCTCCAGCCAAGTCCGCTCTTTCTGGTCCGATTATGTTCAAATAAAGAGCAGGTTAAAGTCTATCTCGAGTAACAGAGCAGCTGCAAAGTTGCTCTGGTGCTCGGGGCTGCAGGATGAGCACCTCCGTCCTTCAGAGCAGCTGTCTCGAGCCGCTGGGAGGATTTCCGGTGGTAGACGCAGTGTTGGGGCTTCTCCTCCCACGATGCGGCGCCCGGGTCCTGTTCTGGCCGTTTCTGACGGTTCAAGGTGGTATCTCACAACTGACCTCGGCTGTCGGCTCTTGTTCCTTCAGTGTGGACTTCTCTTCGTCTCCGTCCGACACACTTCTCAAACCCGAAGGACACTCCACCGAGCCCTGGCTCCACCGCACCAGACGCCGACGTGAGTGTGAAGGGCTGGGACCTCATCAGTTTGATCGTTTCTCATCATTAAAAATCTTGGCCAGATCAGAGAAATTTTAGCTCCGTGAAGTCGGCCCCACCAAACGCAAACCTACACCAAAACTATGTCAATCGTTCGTGCTTCGTTTGTGCTGTTTTGTGAAGTTCCGTTTGTGCTTCTTTTGTTTTGGAGAAATTAACGATTCTGTTTCAGTCTTTAGTCATTTGCTTTTGATTCATATTTTATAGAATAACACAGACTTTTCCTCAGCCTCAGGTCGTTTCTCTTCACTAGTTTTGTGGAGTTTGCCGCCGTCAGTTTGAGCGGAAATGACGTCCTATAATTACCACAGAAATAATAATGAATAATTTTAGAAATAAACTCAAATGAAATACAAACTTTTTCTATAATTTTCTGCCTGTTTTGAGCTCTAATTGACTTTCTGAGGTTCTGGACGACGTCATCGGCCGAAAATAAAACTGCAAATATCTGAAGAACCAGAATCGCACAAACGAAACTTTTTGCAGCACAAACGAAGCACAAACGATTGACACTTACTTGATGCGACGTTATTTAACTGTGGCAGACGTGCGTAGCGTGAAGTGTCTTGCCCGACGGCCCACACTGGCTGTTGATAATTACGACCTGAGGGGGAATCGAATGTCGTTGCCAAATGACATGAAACGGCCTCTAACCATCCTGAAACTTTCCCCAGCAGTTTTTCGCCCTTCAGTCGATGTGTTTCTTTTCCGATGGGAGGCTGAGCTGACATCTGCTGCATCCACTCGCTCACAGCCAGACTCGGATCCCTCCTCCAACGAAGCCAAATGCACATTTTAGCATTCAGGGGGCGTTCTGTCTATAAACTATGTTTCTGGGATCAGGCCAAATCACAAACAGCTTTGGGTCCAATACAAATATCTTAAACATAAGCTCATCTTTTTAATCTACGGCAGCGCATTCGGGCCACTTACAGACGAAGGGAAAAACATGCAAATTTATGAGAGTCGAGGCAAGAAAATCTGCTGGGGAAAGTGGCCAAATTGTGAGAAAAGTAACATTTGGTGGAGAAAAAGCATGAAGTTTTACTGATATAAAACAGCAAAAAAGTGAGAAAAATTCTGCAACTTTTTTCTCTTGTATTTACTTCTTCTTTTTTTTATCAATCACTGCCATTAAAGTGGAACTAAAAACTAGTGTTATGTTTACACTGAAACTAATCACCGTGTCACCGTATCGGAAAGTGTTTGCCTCCAGACACGTCGTGGGCGAAAGTGTCTGAAACGCTAGTCACATGACTCGGCTGGCATCACGTCGTTACGTCACGTGGGCGGTGAAAACAAGGAAGTGGAGCAGCGTGTTTGAAGTTGCAGCAGCTGATTTTGAGCAAAGATGCAGCGTGGACCGGAGACAAGGTTCAGCTTGTAGCTTCTCTGTTTCACATTAGCCTCAGGTTTGTTTAGACGGTTTTTCGCAATAGCGTCACATGATCCATGTCACGAACCATCGAATCAGGAAGGTGCAAGTCACAGTGACGCGGTCCAGTAAGGACTATAGATCCTACGTCAGCGTATCAACGTTTTCAGGCGTCCACAGGGGGCCGGATCAGATCCAAGCTCACGGGAATTTGTGGGAGCTGGAAGCACCAGATCGTTTTGTCTCCGGACTCGTTTTCGATCGGATTAGTGTGGACGAACCATAGACCGTATATAGAAGTGGACTAAGTGAGTGTGACGTCTCCACAGCGTCAGCGTCGCTCAAATGAGGCTCGCGTTGCCACGGTTACAGGAGCCAGGTCCATATTTGGAAATCCTCCCGCGAGTATCATAGCAACGACAAGAGCCAATCATGAGTGAGGAGGTTAAATGTGGCGCCTCCTCCTGGCAGAGCTGATGCATCATATATACGGACTATGGATGTGATACTCTGCACCTGCAGGACACTGGATTTACCTGATTCTGCACAAGAAGAAGAAACTTTGAGCTTTAAATAGTTTAAGTCACTGATTTATGTTGTTTGTTCTGTTCCGTACGAACAACAATAGAGTCACAATTTAACCAAATTCTCTTTACTTTCTGCTCGTTAAATTCTGCTCGTTCAGATTCTAGTCACATTAGATATTGTGACTGAGATATTTTGTCATTTTATTTGAAAAATAGTCAATCGAGGCAGGAAATTGAGAAGGGAACTTACTTAGCAGCGAAACTAGCTGTCAATCAAACCTGTTGCTAACACTAGGGGGAGGGGCCTCGGGGACTGAAGGAGTCCGATTGGTCCGTTATTTATGTTCATATCTTCATTCAGGAAGACAACAGAGAAATGAAAAGTTCAGGATCCTGTGTCGCAGGTTCAGACGAACAGTTTAAGAGCAGAATGACGAGGCTCAGAGCAGCAGGTACAGACAGAGGGACGAGAAGATCCTAATGTAAGTCAATGGGAAAAAGGGAGAGAAGGAGATGGAAGAGCCTCCTGGAGCACTTCCTGTTTGGCACACAGTGGCTAACGGGTTAGCTTAGTCCGCTCATGTATACAGACTATGGGACAAACACCATATCTGCAACGAAAACGACTCAAATACGTACAAGTGTGGACGGGGCCTGAATCAACTGTGTATCTGGTGGTTTAATCGCATTATTTACTGTTCCTCGTGGCATTTTGGTCGTTTTAGTGTAAAATTTGCAGCTTCCTGGTCAAAAATCTATAGAAATGAGTGTGTCCTGGCTCCAGAGAGCACTGCGAGTACTTGGTGGTCTTGGCAAACAGAGGTGGAGACTTGTTACAGCAGATTTGTTATTGATTTGTGATGTGGAAGACCTTGTTAAAATGTTGTGAAAATGTTTAAATAAAGCAGCAGGAGACCCGCCTGTATTTACAGGAGATAAAGTTATTACGCTCGTGCAGTTTCCTCGTCACAAACAGACCTGGAGTTGGGTTTTGTTTCATTCACATCTTTAACACATTTCTTCTCTCAAACAGAAAACAGCCTGATCCACTTTGTGATGTCATGTGGTAATACAGAAAGTGCTCCACTGTGTTTTTACTAGAACAGATGCCTTTTGGATCATTTTAGTACAAACTTTGCAGCTTTTCAGGTCAAAACCCTATAGAAATGTGCGTGTCCTGGCTCAGGAGACCACTGCAAGTACTTGGTGACATCACACAAGACTTCCCCCTGATCACAGCCAGGTGTTTTTTTTTATTACAAACTCCTGGCTGCTGAGGCGGAGGAGTTTCACAGGCAACTCAGGGGTCCTTGGCCTGACGGCTGTAGCTTCAGATCGTTCCCTTTAACCTCTAAGTCAGCATCTGTGAGACAGGTGGGTTTGTAAATCTTTATTTAAGTAAATAATGCTTAAAAAATGTATTCGGCGCCTTTCTGGACACTCAGAGTCGCCTTACAACAACATAAACAAATTAAGTATGAACAAAACCTACAGTTAAATGCCTGTAGTTAAAGTGGGACAGTATTGTTTTATTGTATTTAGTGCATTTTATTAGTATTTAGTCATGTGTTAAACAGTATTTGAATTGATTGTGTTTAATTGACCTCCATTAGTCCTCAGATGTTCTCCCTGGACCTGGAGCACGTTTTGGGCTGATGGGGGAAACCGGAGCCCGGAGGAAACCCATCCAGACACGGGGAGAACATGCAAACTCCACACAGAAAGGTGACACAGACAGATCAAACCTGGTCCTTCTTGCTGTGAGGCATCGTGTGGCCACAGTGCAGTTCTGGTCTGGTGCTGTGGTGGAGCGAACAGGTCCGTCTGAACAGCTGTGTTCGGAGTTTGGATTTGAAATGTGGAAGTGAGTCGGAGTTTGGGACGTCAGGAGGGAGAGTGTTCCAGAGCGACTGAGGAGGAGAGAGGAGGAGGAGAGAGGAGGAGAGAGGAGGAGGAGAGAGGAGGAGGAGAGGGAACAGAGGAGGAGAGGGAACAGAGGAGGAGAGAGGAGGGGCAGAGGGAACAGAGGAGGAGAGGGAACAGAGGAGGAGAGAGGAGGAGAGAGAAGGAGGAGGAGCAGAAGGAACAGAAAGAGGAGGAGGAGCAGAGGGAACAGAGAGGAGGAGAGAGGAGGAGGAGCAGAGGGAACAGAGGAGGAGAGAGGAGGAGGAGCAGAGGGAACAGAGGAGGAGAGAGGAGGAGGAGCAGAGGGAACAGAGAAGAGGAGGAGCAGAAGGAACAGAAAGAGGAGGAGGAGCAGCAGAGGGAACAGAGGAGGAGGAGGAGGCTTTGACTGTGAGGAGAAGGCTTTTGTTCGGGCTGTGGTGTGAAATGGGGCGTATTGTTTGTAGAATTGTTTCTTGAGTGGTGATGTAATGTTCTGATGCTAATTAACTTTATGAACTTGATTCATTTATAAGATTGTTGATGTAAACTGTTATTCCCAGATGGATTATATGTGTCATTCTGTTATTCTGTGAGATGATTTAAATGTTCCTGTACATAACCAGATGAAAGGAGGAGTTTTATATTTGACCAAAAACTTTCAGACTTTTGCCTTTAGAAACAGTGGATTTTGCTGTTCTCTAAGTTGTACATTGTTCACAGTTTGCACGGCTCTTTTCTGTAATATCAAACGTGGCTTCAGGGTGTTTTTTTTCAAGCTTTGCCAAGTGTATTTTGCATTTTTAACTTCCTGCTCTGCTTGTTCTCTGCTCCGGCTCCTTTGCCAGCCTTGGTCCTGCTCCAGACATTTGAGCCGAGCCTCCGCACTCACCTGCTGCTCCCGGACCTGCCTCCGTCCCGGCAAAACCCGCACAGTCCCTGTAATAAATCATCCTTAAACCTTTTCCCGGAATTTCCTGGAAATCTGTTTCTCATCCTCCGTCTGGCACTGTCGCGTTTTAGAATCTGAAAGGCACCGGTGGCTCTCATAGACGGCCAGACACGGTTCTGAAGAAACGCGAACCATCTGCTCGGACAAACCCACCAAAACTGCACGGGCGCTTCACCAGCCGTGCCCGCGCCTCCTCCTGCACCCAAACCCCCTCTCCTGCACCCAAACCCCCTCTCCTGCACCCACGTCCCCCTCTCCTGCACCCAAACCCTCTCTCCTGCACCCACGTCCCCCTCTCCTGCACCCAAACCCCCTCTCCTGCACCCAAACCCCCTCTCCTGCACCCAAACCCCCAGTCCTGCACCCACATCCTCCTCTCCTGCACCCAAACCCCCTCTCCTGCACCCACATCCCCCTCTCCTGCACCCAAACCCCCTCTCCTGCACCCAAACCCCCTCTCCTGCACCCACACCCCCTCTCCTGCACCTAAACCCCCTCTCCTGCACCCAAACCCCCTCTCCTGCACCCACACCCCCTCTCCTGCACCCAAACCCCCTCTCCTGCACCCAAACCCCCTCTCCTGCACCCAAACCCCTCTCCTGCACCCAAACCCCCTCTCCTGCACCCAAACCCCTCTCCTGCACGTCCCCTCTCTCCTGCACCCAAACCCCTCTCCTGCACCCTCGTCCCCTCGATGGATGGAATATCTTCAAACAAGTAAAAAAATCTCATCTTAATGAGTAAAAAATCTTAAAATTGGTCTTTTAAGATGAATCTGCTTAATTCAAGTCAGTTTATCTGTGCTAGAAAATCCTTTTTGCAGTGTAGAACAGGAGCAGAGAATATTTTGGACATTCTCATCTCATCTGCACTGTTTTAGACAAGTACAACCTGCTTCATTTGTTTTAAATCTGGATGTTTTGTATATAAAGTTCTGCCTGGACCTCCCTGTGTTACAGGATTTTATTAAAACAGAGTCAGTGGGAACGAGGTCCACGGCCCGGGGAACTGTGAGCTCCACACACACACCACATCTGGACAAAGTGTGACTCAGTCAGAGGCTCTAAGTTCTGGAACATTCTCCCATAATCAAGAACAATGACACTGTGGACACTTTTATCTTCAAATGTATTTAATCTAAGGTGCGTAAATGTGATTTTTTTTTTTTTTTTTAAGTAATGCACAGCTTTAATGTTCAGTTTTAATGTATTCATACGGTTGAGGCTTTAATAAAAATACTTTTGGCTTTTTGTGTTTTTATTGTTATATATTTGCAAAATAAAAAATACAAATACATTGAGTGAATCCTTGGCTCAGTTTCTGCTTCTTCGATCGTCGATGTCGTTTCTAATCCCATTTATTTACCAGTGAATTATATTTTTTGAAAAATGCTAAAAAATACATTCCAGAACCATTTTCTTTCACCAGCTTTCAGTTTCTCTTCTTCTTCTCCGTCAGTAGTCGATCTTCACTTGTTGCTTCTGGAGTCGACGATCGAGTCTTTTGGGCTTTGGCCTGTGGGAAATCAGCAGAGGGAAGTGTGAGGTGCTTATGAAGTTGTTTTCTAACGTTTCCAGACACTAATGAGTGAACCAGGCAGAGCGTTTGGTTTGTTAGACTCGTGGCTGTTGTCAGATGGGTTAAAGTGGAGTTAAGCTTCTTCAGTCTGAAGCAAATTGGTGTTTTACGTGGAAGTTCAGAACTTGCCCCCATCACTACACTAGTTTGTTGCCTTGACAGACTCACTGCCACAGTGAGATCTCCACCGAGGAAACACTGATCTGTGCCGTCTGCGCCTCCTGACAGAATTCCACCACCTCTAGGAACGGACTTTAGCTTCAGACATGCCGGAGTTCAGCTTTAAGCGCCGCCATGTTTAGCCACATTGGAAAACCCCTCAGACAGAACACAGAAGGAGGAGGAGAAGGTAAAAACCAAAAGTGGATCCTGACAAATACATCACCACATGTTTAAAAAAGCCATGAAAACTCACGTGTCCAAAACTGCCTTTGAATAACTGCACCTCCTGTTTATGTTTCTGTCATGTGTTTGTCCTGATCTCTGTGAAGCGTCTTAGAGCGTCATGAAAAGCGCTGTACAAGTGTCCAAGTGTTCTGTATTATTATTGCCCCTGTATCTGCCCCGCTCTCCTGCCCTCACCCGTCACCGCTCCCTGCACGTCCACAGAAAACACTTTAAAGCTCTGCTCTGGACCCAAACCCTCTGGAGACTGATATGAAATGTGGAGTTTGGGCGGCGCTGTTGTTTTTCCATCTGTCTCCCCGTGTGCACCGGCTCCAAAACACTTTATTTACTCTTTATCTGCTCTTATACTTTATTTAAACACTGTCACCGCCGGTAGGAGTTTGTTTAGTGTTTTTACGGTTCAAGAAAACACGGCTTTTGTCACACTCGAGCTACAGTGAGGCCACGACGGGCAGAATAACAACGACACTCGAAGCGACGAAATGAAACCACAAAATACAGACGGAAATAAACACATTTTGTTTCATTTCGGTTTCGGTTTAGTGGAATTTGCTCGCACCTCCACAAACCTGACTCTTACCTGAGCTGGACGAGGTTGTTTTTATGGAAGTGTTGATTCGTTGGCTGGGTGTTCTATGTGTACATCTACGGTGGAATGTTCAGCGGTCGCCATGGGGTCACAATCAGTTGGACTAAAGCAGGACTACACCAGGACTACAGGAGGACTACACCAGGACTAATGTTGGACCAAAGCAGGACTAAAACCAGGACTACATTCGGACTAAAGCAGGACTAAACCAGGACTACAGCCAGACCAAAGCGGGACTAAACCAGGACTACAGCCGGACCAAAGCAGGACTAAAACCAGGACTACATTCGGACTAAAGCAGGACTACACCAGGACTACAGCCGGACCAAAGCAGGACTAAACCAGGACTACAGCCGGACCAAAGCAGGACTAAAACCAGGACTACATTCGGACTAAAGCAGGACTAAACCAGGACTACAGCCAGACCAAAGCAGGACTAAACCAGGACTACATTCGGACTAAAGCAGGACTACACCAGGACTACAGCCGGACCAAAGCAGGACTAAACCAGGACTACGATGGGACCAAAGCGGGACTAAACCAGGACTACAGCCAGACCAAAAGCAGGATTAAACCAGGACTAAAGTTGGACCAAAGCAGGACTAAAACGGGACTAAAGTTGGACCAAAGCAGGACTAAAACGGGACTAAAGTTGGACCAAAGCAGGACTAAAACAAGACTACAGTTAGACCAGAGCAGGACTAAACCAGGATTAGAATTGGACCAAAGCAGGACTATAGCCAGACCAAACCAGGACTAAACCAGGACTAAACCAGGACTAAACCGGGCTCTGATATGACCTCGGTTACACGTTTAGCAGTTTGGGGTTAACTTGAGTTTCCAGACCTGGATCACGTTCGGTCATGTTGCTATGGCAACGTGCTTGAAAACTGTAACCTGCTCCAGACGAGGTTAACGTCTGATGTAAGAAAAGGAGACGACTCTTTGACCGTTCACTCGTTCATTTAGAAGTGTTATAAACGCCTGCAGGTTCAGCTGAGAACACTCCGAACACTCAGAGGTTTTCTTTTCTGGACACAGAGCTCAGGGGAAGTGTCAGTCAGTCTTTTATTTCGAGTTTGGTTCAAATGACATTTTCACACATTGCGGTCATGGCAGTGAACTTAACATCACAATACTGAAGATGTCACTGCTCTTTGTAACAGATTTTATCGCATTTTATCATCTATTGTTTACAACTACTGCACTTTATCTTTTTAGACTTACAGCTGCAGCACTTTGGAAATATTCCCTAGATTCATTGCCCTTTACTTTCATAATTGATGTTTATCTTAATGAATTGTTTTCTGCTCTTAACCTGTGCTGCTAAACACTTGGCCGGGTCACCCTGTAAATGAGTTCTGGATCTCAGTGTGACTTTACCTGGTTAAATAAAGGTTAAATAAAATAAAAATACTTACAACAAACATTTCCTGTACCATTTTTACTCGACAGGAAGTGGGACTCCCCCAGTGCACGGTTTAGAGTTTCAGGATTATTATTATTATTATTATTATTATTATTATTATTATTATTATTATTATTATTATTATTATTATTATTGTCTCTCTTACCCAGACAGAATAATAATAATAATAATAACAATAATAATAATACATTTTATTTGTAATGCACTTTACATTTCAGTGAAATGTGCTACAGTGAGAGCATAAAAAGATGACAAAAACACTTAGGAAGTACATTTAAAACATCCCAACACAAGACACACAAACAAAAGCGCAGCCATTGTTGTAGTTTAGGGCATGAAGTCCAACACGTCGTCCAGATTTGAAATACTGAAGGGCAAATGTACAAAACCTGTGTCAAAGTATCTTTGACATTTTGACACTTCCAGTCTACTTTTTGGAGCCTAGATGTGTCCAGTTATGGCTCTATGAGGATTTAAATTGAATCTGCCCTGCAAATCTGGGGTTTAAAAAGAACTGTTTAGAAAAAGGAGAAAAATAAACTGAGGATAGAAGTGAAGTGGACTCTGTGCCAGTTTGTGTCTCTGGGGACTTTCCTCTGGTTTCTAAATATTCTCCTCCTGCTGAAGCTGAGCTCTGGATCTGGAGATGAGTCCCTGCTGCACGGCCGGAGCTGCTCCTGACAGGAGCCCTGGAGAAGGATGGACCTCATGAGGGGCCAGTGAAAGTAGGTTTATTTATTTATTCATTCCGAGGTAATTGCTTAGCTGCTTTACCAAAACAAGAGGCTGTCATTATAACCCCATATGGCAGGGCATGATTCATTATTAATGTCTTCATTAATGAAGATGAAAGATGGAGTGTTTGTATCCTCCATTATTTGTTCACTGGTCTCAGACACAACTTTGCAGCCCAGAGCGTCTGTGACTCAGCCTCTCCAGCTGTGCCCACACATCACCGGGCACTGCTCCAGTCCAGATGCCCGTCCATCACCCAGCCCCTGCCCCTCTGACCACCGCTCTCGATACCACCATCCCAGCCCCGAAACTGGAGCACAGCCGGGGAGAGGGGGAGAGGGGGGGGATGTGTGTCTGCGGCCCAGCGGGAGCAGCCAAATCTGGGGAGGGAGCTGCTGCCAGTTTGCCTGCACCAGGAGAGGGAGAGAGGGAAGAGGAAGAGGAGAGAAGCAGAGCGGGAGGAGAGAACGACTTGGCTCTGGTCCAATTACTGCCACGGGCTCGGCCTAAATCCACAACTCCAATTACGGCGGCGTGCAGAGCGGGCGCGGGAGCAGAGCCGCAGAGGAGCTGTCACCGCACAACGTCACTCTGAGCAGAGAGGAATAACAAAGTCAAAGACAATATGTGTCCCAGGGGCAGGAGCGGGGTAAAAATAGCAGCGCTGTGTGGCCCCGGGCTGAGTCACCACACGAGAGGCAGGTCGGCCGAGTCCTGAGAGGAGAATCACAGCATTAGTCACACTTTACAAGAGCTACCGGGCCAGACAAGTGTGCAGGGGCCAAGTGTGCAGGGGCCAAGTGTGCAGGGGCCAAGTGTGCAGAGACAAAGTGTGCAGGGGCTAAGTGTGCAGGGACAAAGTGTGTAGGGGCCAGGGGAGTCTGCAGGGGCCATGTGTGCTTACGGTCAGCACAACTAGACCACAGTATCTTCATTTTCTGTTACGAAATCTGTCACGTTTTCTTCTGACAGGTCCAGGATGAAACTGTCTCCATGTTTAACACAGACGGATAACACCACAGGTCACTCCATCTGCCTCGAGCCAGATTAAAGCTGAACTCCGGCTCGTCTGAATCTAAAGTCCGTTTCTAGAGGAGGTGAATTCTGTCAGGAGCCAAAAAACGGCACAGATCAGTGTTTCCTCAGTGGAGATCTCACTGTGGCAGTGAGTCTGTCAAGGCAACAAACTAGTGTAGTGATGGGGGCAAGTTCTGAACTTCCACATAAAACACCAATTTGCTTCAGACTGAAGAAGCTTAACTCCACTTTAACCCATCTGACAACAGCCACGAGTCTAACAAACCAAACGCTCTGCCTGGTTCACTCATTAGTGTCTGGAAACGTTAGAAAACAACTTCATAAGCACCTCACACTTCCCTCTGGTGATTTCCCACTGCACAGGCCAAAGCCCAAAAGACTCGATCGCCGATGTCGTTTCTAATCCCATTTATTTACCAGTGAATTATATTTTTGGAAAAACACTAAAAAAATACATTTCTGAACCATTTTCTTTCAATAACTTTCAGTTTCTCTTCTTCTTCACCGTCAGTAGTCGATCTTCACTTGTTGCCTCTGGAGTTTCTCTTCCTGCAACATCGAACTCACACGTGATTTCAGAGCGAGAGTTCAGCTCGGGGTCAGAACAGAAGGGTCGACTGTAAAAGCTGAACGCATGACTCAGTTCCTGTACATGTTGTTACCTCCTCTGTGATACTGTGGAGATGATTTACATCCTGAACCACAGCATTTATCAAAAACACTGGTTGGTAAAATGAAGCCTGCAGACGTCTGTGCCGTTTGGAATCATCCTCGTCTCTTCTAATCACATAGACCCACTGCACTCAGAGCCGTGCGTCAGTGGAAATGATGAAAACTGAGGTGTGGTTGGAAGAAAACTGGGGCATTTTCTCATTTTTCCTACATTTTATCAGACTTATTACCGCAAACAGAGCCCAGAGGAAAGTTCAAAGTTCATTGTCAGTTTTTAAAATATCATACAAAGAGCTGTATGTGTTTCTCTCCCTGTCCCATGTGTAATCATGTTGTTATTATTTATTTAGGAGATTGAGAACACAATTTCAATTGACAATAAACTTTTTGAATTGAACAAATAAATCAATAATAAATGGTGCAAAAGGCAGATAGTGCAGGTGTTCTTTGGGGAGTTCTGTTCTTGGGGAGATGCAGATTCCTGCTTCCAAGTGGCAAGTTTCCGCTTCTTCATCTACATCTTTTTTCCATCTCCACCCGTCTCTGCCCCTCGACTACTGTAACAGCCTTCTACACTGGTCTCCCCTCCACCCACCTCCGAAAACTGCAACACCTGAGGAACTCTGCCGCTCACCTCCTCACCCGGAACTCCACTGTCTCCCCGTGCAGCACCACATCCAGTACAAGGTCCTCCTCATCACCTCCACGACCCGTTTCCTCCCGATCTCAGCGGCCTCCTCTGTCTGCACTGTCCCACCCGCCTCAGACCAGCCCACACCCACCTCCTCACTCCCCTCGAGACTAAGCACCGGCTCCCGTCTGGAACTCGCTCCCACAGTCCACCAGGAACTTCAGGTCACAACTAAAAACTCACCTGTTCAGTCTGGAATCCCCCCCATGACTTTCTACTGTGTCACTTCCTTTTTGTTTGTAAAGCGTCTTTGAGAGTCCAAAAAGGCTCGATATAAGTTTGACGTGTTCGAGTTTTAGTCCTGGTTTGGTCCTGGTTTGACTCACATACTGATCGCATGTTGAATTGCATGTTTAAAATTGTTATTTTGCATTTCAAGACAGTTTTAAAGCCATAATGTAAAGCGATTCTCACCCATTTAGCGATCGCTGTAGTTATTTTCTTTGCCGTGTGATTATCCGCAGGTTTGTCTGATCTGAGACTCTGGGCTCGGACGCTCCGGTCGCTGCCCCCGGGGGTTTAGCTCGGAGGTGTAACTCAGACCATGTCCACACGTATCCGGGTATTTTTAAAACCGAGCATTTCCCCCCCTCCGTTTATAAAAATTGTTTTATCCACACCACCTCGTCTTCGAAAAAAAACACCTTCCACACATAACTGAACATCTGCGTTTTCAACCACATTCATACGCATTCCAAACCTGTAGGTGGCGTTATTTCCATTGAGCCCTCACTTCACCGTCACTTCCGCCTAAACTTATCTTATTGCTCTTGGAGCAGTAGTTGGACTTCTGCAATTAAACATTTACATAGCACCTGCACAATAATTAATGCTCCCACAGCTCTCAAGAAACGACTCCGATCCATAGTCTGCTTTGGCTTTGGCTTTGGCTTAGGGTTTGGCTTTTGCAGTCGCCTCAACAAATGTCGCACGTTTGACGTCAGGGCAGATTCATATTTTTTGGCGCAGACAGTGACGTTTTAAAACACAAAACCCCAGTTATCTCTGTCCACACAAACAGGCAGAAACGGAGTTTTCAAAAATCTTCACTTTGGCCGGAGTTTTCCCTGAATACTCGTTTCTGATGCGTGTTCGTGTGGATGACAGGTCAAAACGCAGCAAAACATCTTCGGTTTATCAGATACCCGGCTACGTGTGGACAAGGCCTAAGACTGGATGGACTTCGGTGGTGCTGAAACTCTGCTCAACACAGGCGGCATTTAACTCTTGACTTGTAAACTGTGGCGTCTGGAAGTTTTTTAAAGTCAAATAAACAGTTCAAAAGTCCAGAAGTGTCTGTTTCTCCATCAGGGCAGTGAGTTTACTGAAACACGCTGGAGTTCAAAAGAGAAACAGCCACAGGAGCTGCCGACGGATGTCTTCGAGCTCGAACTGTGAGTTAAAAAAAATCATTGCGTTTTTAGTGGGGACAAAAGTCTTGCGAACTCTAATTGCGATTTTAAAAAAGTCACGTTATGGATTGCATTAATCTAGTCACGATTCACGTGTTAACGCTGACAGCCCTGGTTTTTATTGATCCCAGTATAACTGCAGCTCCCCTCTGTGCTTCAGAAAACCACACAAAGCTCAGCAGAACCTGGTCTCTCCCTGTGCGGCTGTGATGATGTGTACGACTCTTAACGGCATTTGAACTAAAGCGGCTCCACAATCACAGCGTTGTGTGCAGACTCTGCGCCGTAATATGCAAATGAGCCCCGTGCAAATACCTTTCCACCATCCGGGAATTAAATAAGTCGTTATGTACAGAAACCTGGCGCATGCTAAATCTGTTCATTAGCGTTCCTCCAACTTTATTGCTCCGTTTTGGCTCGTGCTCGCGCCGTCTCCTCCTGTATGGAGCAGATCTCTCTATGGCCCGGGGAGCAGTTGCAGATTGCCATTGTTATCAAATAGATCCGGAGTTTTCCTGTGCATTGTAGCGTTATTGCTCGCTCTCGTATCCGCTCTTTTTATAACCCCTTTGTGGGCTTTTATTTGTCCTTCGAGGCTCATAAGCAATCCTCGCTCTGATTGATGCCTTCATTTTTTCCACTTCCTCCAGGCCCAGCTTCTCCGCCGCGTCTCTTTTAATATCACACAAGCATTCGTGTTGCAACAATGAGGTACTTTTCTCGCCGCTTTAATGACTCTGATACGAGAGTAAAGAGCTGGCCCGGGTTTGTCTGAGAGGTTTTATGAGGCGATGATTCCTCCATCTTCGCTCAGAGGGATGTGGAGCAGTGGTGGAAACACGAGCTGAAGGAGCCGGATTATTGCTAATGGTTGTCCAAACAGCACTTGTGAAGATTCAGTGAGACGTGGCTTCATCTGATGCGGGGTCTGCAGCAGATCTGATGGCTCTACAGCGAGTGATCGTGGAGAGAGGTTCAGGCAGCACCACGGACAGCTCCAGCTCAGAGCAGAATGACTACAGGATTTTAAACGGTTTAAATGGCATAAACATTTCTCATGCTGGCTTAAATGGAGTAGAAATGTAATAAAGTACAAGGTGTCCCAGAAAATTTGACATTTCACAGGCCAATAAATTTTGGCAATTGTTGAAATCACCTGAAATTTCCACAGGATGTGTAGAAATAGATCAAAATGTTATATTTAATGTTTTATTTCTGTTTCATGGACAGTTCCAGCTCAGTGCAGAATGACTACAGGGTTTTAAACGGTTTAAATGATATAAACATTTATCCTGCTAGTTTAAATGGAGCCGCGCACACTAAAGTACTCTGACTCTCATGCGAGGTCCATCTCTCCCTAATCTGAACGGTAAAACAAAAACTCAGGCTTATTTGACAAACGTCATAAAACTGACATGAGGGAAAACATATGATATCCAAACAACCCACAAATGGAGACAACTTGTCTGGTTCAGCTGGACATCGATCGCCCCCAAGTATATCACAAATCTAAATGATGAGAATACGCAAAGCAACAGCTCGTTGTTTTAACAATGATGGATAAAGACAGAGCAGTGACCTGCCCTGAGATACCCCAGGAACAGCAGATTACACCACCACATGTGGCAGGAAAACAGAAATGCTGTAACAGGTGTTAGTTACAGTTCTCTGAACCCATAAAATACCACAACAGAAAACAAAGTAAAAGATTCTCACCACAATCCTGAGTATAAAAGCAAAATCCCACTCTTCCCCCCATACCACTATGGAGCTCAGAGTAGAGCCACTGCTCCTCCTCACATCTGTTTCGAATGTCTCCTGGACGCCTCCTCGGGGATGTGTTCATGTCTCACAGGGAGGAGGCCCTGGGGAAGACCCAAGACAAGCCAAGTGTCTGTATGAAGAGGGAAGTCTGGGCTCTTTGCTCAAACTGCTGCAGAAAATAGATGCAATAAAAGTGGTGCACTGATATTTGGTGAATACACGAGCAAATCAACAGCTCAAACTCCATGTTAAAACAAATTGAGCTGAGCTGGAGGCAGCTCTGCCTAATGAAGCCAACTTGTCAAAAAGAGAAATATTCATCTTAATTCGTTCAATATTTGCATGTTGGGGTTGGTGCTGTGGAGATTAATGTGAGAGGAAACTCTGTCCATAAACAGGATTCAGAACAGAGCTGCAGCAGAACCTGGAGGACTGAAGGTGAAGTGAGGGACGGGGGGAAGAAGTGAGTGTAGCTTTCATCACAGCCCCAGGAAGACGTTTGGAAACCTGCGATCACAAGTTCTGCTGTAGTTCCCGACACTGGGCTCGAGCGGCTGTGATCGAACCCACTGAAGAACAGAACTGTGCAAAAGTTTTATGCAGGTGTGAAAAAAAGCTGTGAACAAAGAATGCTTCAAAAATATAAATAATGATAATGCAAAGTGAGCGAACAAAAGAAAAAGCCAAAGTCCTTCAGAACTCTCTTGAGCGTAAAGAAGCAGAAGTTGTGTTGGTGCTGGTCGGGCCCCACAGAACCCTGACCTCAGCATCATGGAGTGAGTCTGGGATTCATGAAGAGACAGAAGGATGTGAGGAAGCTCCATCCACACAAGATCTGAGCTCAGTTCTTCTACATGTTTGGAACAGCGACCAGCCCAGTTCCTTCACAAACTGTCTGCAACTAAAACCTAGAAGAACTGATGCTCTTCTGAAGGCAAAGCTCACACCAAATACTGATCTGGTTTAGATTTCTCTTTTGTTCATTCACTGCATTGTGTTGATGGATGAAAATAAATGATGAACACTTCCATTTTTGAAGCATTCCGAGTTTACAGCTTGTACCCAGTGCACTCAGAGTTGTGCGTCAGCGGAAAAGATAAAAACCGAGGCGTGGTTGGAAGTGTGGATGAGCCGAACGCTACTGCAACATGGAGACGAAGAAAACTGGGACATTTTCTCATTTTTCCTACATTTTGTCAGACTCACGACGGCGAAATGAGCACAGAGAGAAGTTGTCGTCGCGCGTTTGTATCAGAAACACCTGGAAGTGAAAAGTTTGGACACTTTTCATCAATTTCTCTGCTTTATTTGCAAGATTTCCACTGTGTGCATCTGTGAATGAACACGTTGAATGCCGAAAACAAAAAATAAACTCAAAATAACTCAACTCGTCTTAGATAAAAAGCCACTCTTTGCACCCCAATTTCATGACGGAAAACAATACTGTTCGAACTCTCCAGAAATTAATCCTCAAATTAATTTTAAATATCGCTGTGTTCGTGATGTTCCAGCGTCTCATTTAGTTTCTCGAGCTTCACACAGTCAAATGAACTCAGGCGCGGCGGGTAAAGCGTCGCTGTGCAATGCCCGGAGCGGGATTAAAAGAATAAAGCCGTTTAGTAAATGTCTCATCATGAAATTTCCGCATCTTTTTCCTCATTTCCCTTCGTGCTGATGTGTGAACCGCAGCTCCACAGCCCCGCAGGTGTTCACTGAGCAGGTACTGAGCAGGTACCTCGCAGGTTAAACTGCCAAAGACCTGCTCCATTAAACTCCCAAAGCCTCTCGGAATCTCCGCGCTTCCGCAGAATTCCGTCTCTTCTCCGCGGCTCCTCTGTCGGTGGGTTGAAGAGGCTGATTTCCCTCCAGGATGTGAGCGCTGTGGTCCTGGCGCTGCCTCCATCACAGGTGGGTGGAGAGGAGAGAGAAACCTGTTTAAATAGAAAATACAAACACAAACGTGGAGCGCTGTTCCAAACTCAATCTCAGTCATTTGGTCTTCATGAGCTCTGAGCAATGTTCCCTCAGCATTAATTTACTTCCATTTCTCATCTTAAAGGTCCTTAATTACGCAAAACTGGCTTTAGGTGAGCTTTGGGTCACGTTTGAATGTTCTTCCCTCCTCAGAAACAGACCTGGAGTTGTGTTTTCTTTCATTCACATGTTTGAGTAACTCTTTATTATTCGTCCGTCCACATCTCCAAAGCTCAAAAAACGTCATAAAGTAGTTTTCAAGTGAACAGCTCCTTTTACCTTTAGTTTATTCAAGGTCCTCGACCGTACATATGAGTGGGCTAAATGAGTTCAGCGCCGCTCAATTGAGGCCCCTGTTGCCACGGTTACAGGAGCGAATCTGGAGCCAGGTCCGTATTTGGAAATCCGACCGCGAGTATCATAGCAACACAAGAGCCAATCGTGAGTGAGGAGGTTAAATGTGGCGCCTCCTCAGAGCGGAGACACTCTGCACCTGCACAAACAGCTGTGTTTTACCGATTCTGCAGAATAATAAGGAAACTTTTAACTTTCATCATCAAACTTTAAATAGTAAGTTTAAGTCATTGTTTTATGTTCTCTGTTCTGTGATGTACCAACAACAACTGTCAATCAAACCTGCTGCTAACGCGGCAGCGGCGGCCTTGGGGAATGTGGAGGATTATTTCATGAACTGCTGATTCTTTTCGTCGCACCATTATTCGCGTTTATATCTGACGATGCCAATAAAAGCCGCAGAGGCCAAAAGCACTTTGTTTTGCATGTTATTCTTTCACCCGCTGGTGTGAACAGCTCCTCTCGTGACCTTAAAATTGCAGGTGAAGTGTTGCAACAGCAGCGGAGAACGTTTAACAGAATACAGTTCTTAGGGTTACGGTTTGTTCACCTTTCGCTTCACGTTCGCCGCTGAAAGGTCCAAGTTTCTGTCTCAGCGGCTCGTGTGTCATAAAAATCGTCAAGTTTCCAGTAGAGATTACGACGTGAGCGGGAGTTCATGTGCAATTTTGATGTCGGTTTTTGGTATTTACGATTAATTACTGGCGGTGTCCCGATCTGATATTCAGTATCAGTATCAGGTCCCGATCCAGCTCTTTTATGAGTATCGGACAGTATCGAACGTGATTGCACTGATGCGCAGCTGTAAATCAAAACGCCGCCACGTCGCTGTGTGGGACTTTTCATGACACTGGTCCCTCGTTTATCGTGGGGGTCACGTTCTAGAAATAACCCGCGATAGGAGAAAACCCTGTAAAAACTGTAAAATCCGTGATCTGAGCGGGGAGGGGGATCTCTCTGTGCAAATCGGCCGCGATCTAAACTGAGGAGCACAGGGGCTGAAAAACAGAGTTATGGGGAGTTGTTGGAGCTGTTTTTTATTCATAGACCTTCGATTATGCAGAAAACAATGGGTTCTGTCTTAGCCAATCAGAATGCAGAACACAAAGCGCCTTCATATACTGTAAAAAATAAAAAATCAGTGAAAGGTGAACGGCGTTATAGTGAGGGACGACTGTACGACAAAACGAGAGTCAAACAGTTTCTCCTGGAGGAACCAGCAGAGCCACTTTAACACCACCAGTTTGATTCGTCACTTACAAAAGAATCATCCGGACGAGTTTGAGATTCACAAGCGCAAAACGACAAAGCCACAGCGGCAAACTCTGGAGGAGGTATCGGATCGTATCGGAAAGAGCGCTCTTGATCGGGACATGAAGGAGCCGTTAAACACGTGAGAACGAAACGAAACACAGCTCCAGGTCTGCGACGAGGAAACAGCCTCAGAACTCACTGTGGATCGGATCAGATCGTGTAATGTGGTGCGTTTAAACATCTGCGGAAAAGAGGAGCTTACAACACCAGAACTCACACACCCGAACTGTTCACAGGGACGAGTGTGTGAGGAGTGAAGTCCCTGAACGACCCCGGGGTGTGAACGTCACCTGAGTCACATTTAGCATGAAAAGAAGGAGCGCCGGCCCCTCAGAGATAATGTATGAGCGTGTTTGTGTGTGTGTGTGTGAGTGTGTGTGTGTGTGTGTGTGTGTGTGTGTGTGTGTGTGTGTGTGTGTGTGTGTGTGTATAGGTGTGTGTGTGTGTGTGTGTGTGTGCAGTGTGTGTAAGTGTGTATAGGTGTGTGTGTGTTTCCCCATCCAGATCTAAAGTCGTGTTTAACGTCACCGATGGGGCCCAATTAGAGGAGCTGTGAGCAGTGAGTGTGTGAGTGATGGATCCGTCTGTCAGGGCCGCACAGCCTCTCCACTTCCACTCAGGCTGCTTTTCCTCTCCTCCTCCTCTCCCTCTCTCTTCCCTCTCTCCTTTTCCCCTCTTTCTCCCTCTCTCCTCTCTCTCCTCCTTCTCTCCTCTCAGGCTCGTTTTCCCCTCCTCCTCTTCCTCTCTCCTCCCTCTCTCAGGCTCCCTCTTCCCTCTATCCTTTTCTCCTCTCCCAGGCTCCCTCTTCCCTCTATCCTTTTCTCCTCTCTCAGGCTCCCTCTTCCCTCTATCCTTTTCTCCTCTCTCAGGCTCCCTCTTCCCTCTGTCCTTTTCTCCTCTCTCTCCTCTCTCAGGCTCCCTCTTCCTTCCCCTCAGCCTCTCCCCTCTTTCCTCTCTCCCTCTTTTCTGTCCTTTCCCTTTCTCCCTTCTCAGCCACTCTTCTCTCTCTCTCTCTGCTCTCTCCTTCTTCCCCACTCTCTCTCCTCTCCCCCTCTCCCGCTCCCCTGTTTTCCCTTCTCTTCTCTCTCTCTTCCTCTCTGCTCTCCCTCTCTTCCACTCCACTCTCTTTCTCTCTCTCTCTTTCCCTTCTCTCTCTTTCTCTTCTCCCCCCTCCCCCTCTCCACTTGGCTCCAGCTCCTGACAGGTACAAAGTGGTGGTGATGGCGCATCACTCACTCTCTTTACCTCTCCCTCTGTCCCCCTTTCCTGCAGGGGCCCCGGGGACCGGCCGTGGACGCTGCCAGGGAGAAGTTTAACCGCGGATCCAATCAGACGAAGAGCCGGAGCTGGTTTACGGTGACAGATGTGCCGAGGTTTCCCCTGGATCAACATCCGATAAATGTGGAGTCAGGAGGTGGAGTCAGGAGGAGGAGAGGAGGAGTCAGGAGGAGGAGTGGTGGAGTTAGGAGGAGGAGGAGGAGGAGGAGGAGAGGAGAAGTCAAGAGGAGAAGTCAGGAGGAGGAGAGGTGGAGTTAGGAGGAGGAGGAGGAGGAGGAGGAGAGGAGAAGTCAAGAGGAGGAGAGGTGGAGGAGGAGGAGGAGAGGTGGAGTCAGGTGGAGTGGACAGGGCCTGTTCTGAATGCAGAAGAGGAGTGAGGAATAACTGCAGCTCTGCAAACTGTTTCAAAGGAACTCGCTCTGTTTTTAGAGTTTTTAAGGCAGTGAAATACCAGGAACAGCACTTTTATAGGCGCTCATTCTTCTGGTGGGTGAGTCCAGTAGTTTCTTGTCGATGTGTGTTGAAGCCCTCAGTCGTCCAGGCAGAATCCACAGCAAAAAGGTAGAGTTCAATTTCAATTTGTCGACTGGACAAGAGTTTTAGGTGGAAGACGTTTCGCCGCTCGTCCAAACTGCTTCTTCAGCTCTGGTCGGACTCTGGAGACACCGACTTAAATCTGTCTGAAGAGGGAGGAGTTAGAGCCCCCAATTACTCTGAAACTAACCCTACCTGTTTACGCTTTTTGTTGTTCGCTCGGAGACTCCATCTGTCTCCATCTATAACTCCATCCTCAAACCTAAAGCAAAGCAAATGAAGAAAACAACAGGTGTGTCCAGGTCAGGCCCAGAGGTGTGAAAACTCTCATTATGGCCCTGCATGATTCTGCTAATCTGACCCCCTCTCAAGTCTACTTCAATAGGTCGGGAGAACGACAGAAACTGTAAACAAGTAGGGTTAGTTTCAGAGTAATTTCTTGGTATCTAACTCCTCCCTCTGTCAGGCAGATATAAGTCAGTGTCTCCAGCGTCTGAGCAGAACTGAAGAAGCAGTTTGGATGAGCGGCGAAAAGTCTTCTACCTTAAAACTCTTGTCCAGTCGACAAATTGAACTCTACCCGTCGCCACAGAAAGGTCGAAGTGCAGACCTTTGGAGACGGGACAGTGCCGACAAATGTGGAAAACCTTAGGGGGAAGGTGGGAGTTCGGGAGGAGGCTCGGCTCTGCGAACTCTGACTAAAGGTTTTGTAAAGCACCTTATTGTTTTTGTAAAGCACCTTGAATTTGCCTTGTGTATGAAAAGTGCAATGTAAATAAACCTGACTTGACTTGACTTAAAGATGTTTTGCATGGACGGCTCGGGAACCACAGCCTCAGTCAAATAAAATATTCTGACTCAGATCACGTATGCGGTGTATTATCATGAGCAAAAGAAAGTAAGTGGGGAATGTGTCTGGAGAGATGTGAACCTAAGAAAGGTCGATATGCAAAAAATAACAGGTAGAAAACTGTTTTGTGCACCCGAGCAAAGGAGAAGTTCAATTCTGCGACAAACGTTTTTTTTGGTGGAACACGTCAGGACTAAGTGGGGACCGTGACTCATCCCCACTTCAGCTAACAAACAGAAACTAGGAACAAGCCGTGTGTTTCCTGGATTTCACACCAGGAGCGTCAGCAGCTCGTAACGTCGGCAGAGCTGCACACAAACTTTTCCAAGCTCCAGGCTGCAGCTCCGGCTGGGGCACGGCTCGAGCTAATGAAGCTACTCACCATTTCAGTTTGGCTGTTTGCACCGGGAGCCTTTTCCAACTTCAACTGTCGACTTTATGATTATCCTCGAGGGAAGTTATTGTGCAGCAGTGTCAGACATACAGTACACATACAAAACAGTTCAATAATACAGTAAGACAATAATCACAGGTTAAGCTTTGTTCAACAATGCAGACAAACATTCCCTTAAAAATAGGCGAAGACAAGGGTGTAGGTTTGCATAGGGACGGTGGGGACATGTCACAACCAACATTTGGGGAAGACAAAATAGTCCCGACCAGTATTTGCCATTTTATTTTAATAAACAAAAATATAAATTTATTCCAATATTTTTTCAAACTCTATAGTATTAATTGAACATGTTTTATTTGTTTTTATATGTTTTATCTACGTTCACACTGCAGGGTCCAAAATGCCCTGGACGCCCCTGTTTGGAGCCTTTGCATTTGAATTCAGACGCCTCAACGTGGACCAATGGGAGAAAAAATACTTGACGTCCGGGGCGTCGCTGTGGTCTGCGAGGGCCGTGTTTTCCCAGTCAAGAAAGTGACTTTAGTTTATTGATTACATAAAACACATCAGCGGAGCCCAGGCCCTGTGGAACACCGGCAGGGCCCCAGGCTCCAGGAGCTCGGACCCGCCGAGGTCCCAGTCACGAGGCTACGTGCTCCGGTTCTCAGGTCTTTTGAGTTCACATTTTGTTGATTAGACGTTCTGAGATGTCTTCAGTGATATGACAGCAGGGTGAACCAGGCTGCTGTTCACTGGCAGCACATGGCTCAGGTAAAGTGGGAAAGTGCAGACACCACATGTGCTGCTCACACTAGTGCCTCCGCAGTGAAACCGGCTGATGAATCAAGGAAAACAATCATGCCACCACCCAAAAAACAAAAACAGGATATTAGAAGTTATTTCACGTCGTGCGCCCACAACAGGTAGATATTATTGAGCTGTAACGCAATGCAAACCGAATAGATGCAAATGCAAGTTGAGACCAAACCTACGCCCGTGGGCCAAAAAGAGCAGGTGCTGTATGTGTCTGCATTTCCCCACGACTGATCCAAGCTATAAGAGCGTTCATCCTGGTTATGGCTTCAGAAATAAAGGACATCTGAGCTCTGAGCTCTGATCCGAGACGTTCTCAGACGCCGCCCAGTGTGAAAGAGGTTAAACTGCTCACAGAGCCGTGATCAGGGCTTTTTATTATTTGTTGGGCCTTATAAGTCATCCCTTCTGTTATAGACGTCCTGCAGCTGTGAGCCTATCATTTTATCTGCCACTTTGACCAACTGAGCCAGATGATTTCTACTGGGCACAGAGAGAGCACCGAACCAACAGACAATACAAAATGCAAGAATAGATTCAATAAAAAACATTCATAAGAACATTACTGACGTTAAAAGAATTCATTTTCCTTAAAAAGAACAGTCTTTGCTGCACTTTCTTGCAGACAGCATCAGTGTTCGATTCGAAGCATCGGGCGCTGTCAGTCATTGGCCCCAGATATTTATATTCAGAGACAAACTTCCTCCAGATTTTATGCTTATAAAGTTGTTGTCGAATGCCTTACAGTGTTTTATATATACATAAATATATGCTCCTGTAAGTTATTCCACAAGCTCCTGATGCGACGCGCAGTGTTTACGTGACTGTAGTGGTTTTAGAGAATGTATTGTGAAAGGGCATCGGAAGTTTATTTTATTTTATTTTGACACGACGTCCCCATGTTCTGTCTTTCCCCTGATAAAAAGCCTTAGAGAAGCTCTGGTGATGCCACAAAATTCAAGCTCCAACCCATCCTGAGCAGCCAGTTACAATGGACAAGTAAACCTGTGCATGTGCTGCTCGTGTTCTGTTACCCTTTGGTGTGAATTGGGCGTTAGTTTCAGGGTAGTTTCAGTGTAGTTAGCTCCTCCTTCAGGCAGATATGAGGCCGTTTCCGCCAGCGTCTGACCACAACTGAAGCAGCAGCTCAGATGTATTAAGAACACGGGCAGACTGCAGGTATTTGGAGCCTGAGTGATTGAATATTTCCCAGTTCTACATGTTTTTTCTTGAGTTTTTTGTTATGCGCTGCTGCCGACCGCTGCTGAGATGAAATAAACAAAAACCTAAAAGTTTATATAGTTGCCATTTTTCAGGGATCACACTTTTTTATGCAGCGTTTTTCCATCTTCGAGGCTCAAATTGCTTTACAACAAGGAACCACTCACCCATTCACACACACACATTCATTCATACTCCAGTGGACGCAGACACTGGGGGCGAGGGGGTTAAGTGTCTTGCCTAAGGACACAACAACAGCATTCATCTGTGGCTGCTGGGTCCGTGCACCGTTCGTCCTTTTGAATTTCAATTAAGTACGGAAAACGATAAAATGGGAAAACGGTTTGTTATTTCATTATTCCGTTTCAGTGTCAAACAAAAAGTCAGATTTTGAATTCCACGTCCAATATTTAATTTAAAGTTTCAAATAACTCAACTTTATTCGTCAGGCACTTTAAAAACAACACAGTCGACCAAAGCGCTGCACACAAACAGATAAACAGTGACAAATACAATGACAGACGCAGGTGAATATAAAACAACACAAATACAGGGGAAAAGTCGAAAATCTCAAACTGAGTTAAAAAAGCCAAGGAGAAAATGTGAGTTTTTAGGAGAGACTTAAAAACAGACAGTGAGTCGAGGGAGCGGATTCCACAGCCAGATCCCCGCTCTGTTTCCTTCTGGTGATTTGGACGTGGAAACTGTCTCGGTGCCTATTTAAATTCTGATATTTTACTCTCTCTGGTTTGTACGAGTTCTGGTCTTCGTGCACCGTGTGTGAATTCAGAGTCGACTGAACAGAGGAGAGTTTATCGCTGCTTCCCGTTTCCTCGTCCCGGAGTTCAACATTTACTTTCTGAGACGGCGACGCAAACGCAACGCTATAAAAGAAGATGACATGTCTGTGCACGAAACTGCAACGATTTTTCAGGTGAGAACTTCAAGCAGTATTGTGTAAGTAGCTGTTGATGTCAAAAACAGGAATCAGGAAGTGCGTATTAGCATGCTAGTTGCTGTTATTGTGATGGCAAATCTCCGCTCTGGCTTCTGAAAGTTGTGGGAAGCTTTTAGAACCTCATTGTGGTGAATAATGGTGGATTTAAGAGCTTTAGGTTGCATTTTTTTCGTGTGAAAAGTGCTGTATAAGGGACGGTTGCGGTTCTTTTTCTTTCTAACGTAATTCATTTAATATCCCTTTAGTCAATATGAGCTTCCTATGTATCATTTGAAAGCTTACACACACCACAAAATGCACATTATGTTCATTTCTTTCCAAAACACATTCCAAAAACTTTGCCCGCAATCAAACTGTACCATAAGCAAATCAGAAATCTCGCATTTCTTACCTTTTGACTGCTACTCCAGCTTCAAATCGCATTCAATCCAGAAGTGTTTGTGCTTTTTCTGTTCCTCATAGTCCACAGAATAAAAATATCCACTTGTTTTTCTTCATAAGACGCTCCGTGTCGTTGCTATCCAGCCGAAAGCCCATTGTCTCCTTTCGAACGTAGCTCATCCAACAATAAATCCATTTTTGCGCATGGCTTTGTAAACATAGCTTCCATTTTGGCAGCTCACTTAGGGTATGGTTGTTTTCCCCAAGTCTTAGCTTCAAAACAAGACATTCCGCGGAGTTTTCCATGAAAGTTTGCCGGAGTCAGACCCGTGTGGCCTGAAGCCGGCGCCTCCATTTTGTTACAAAGCATCCACTCAGTCTCGTGCGTCACGACGGCAAAACGTAATGCATCATTGGAGAATCAGGTTGTCAATCACAAAATCTTGTAGCCAATCAGTAAAGCTTTCCAAAAAGAGGCGGGACAGTCAGATCTCAGGTCAGATCAGGGCACAGCAACAGTGCGTATTGGTGCCAAGCCGCCATTTTGTAGATGGGCCATGGATTCTCTGGATCATTACGCAAAGTGTCTGCGCAGTTTTTCAGAGTTTTTCGATAAAGTGTAGCACTATTAGCACTAATTTTACGATTTCTAAGGCTAAGAAGCAAACAAAACAAAAAATAATAATAATAATAAATAATAATGGTTACAGTGCTAAAATATAATTATCTGAAAAAACTTTGAAAATCAGGTTATAAGTGATATTTATAGTCCCCAAAGTGACAAAATATGTTTTATATTGCTAGTAGAGTGATAAAAATGCATGTAAAGTAATTTGGCACATTTGGCACAGATGTGCCAAATCTGTGACAGATGTACGATTTCATACAAAAAGGTCCACATTTTCAAAATAGTTGTATCTAGAGGTCTGAAATTTGCCACAGTTGTTGCCAAAACTATGGACAGTTGCTGTGGTGAGTTTGAAATGCATAGCATGAAGTATGTCTTCAGGAAGGCCTTTTATTTTTGCATTTTTTTTTCCGAGGCCAAAAAAAATACTTTTTGGGCATGTTTGAACAAGTGTACTGCAAGCTGTGAGTCTTCTAGACAAATCTAAGACATATCTACATAAACTAGAAGGACTTAGCTTTCAAATTATGCATCCACAAAGCCTCTAGAGTGTAAGGTGCCCAAACAATAAGCTTTAATATTTGGGTATGCACATTTCGAGAAAAACAGCCAGTTTGAGGTGGGCCTTAAGAGGTATAAATAAGGTTTAATTGATTGATTGATTGAATAATGAGGATGCTCTGAACGCCTAAGGTAAGTGAGGAAGAACTCTGGAGCACTGCAAACTTCAAACTGCTCAAAATTATCTAGTTTTTCAGTTTCTTTAACAGTAAAACTCAGGTACGGCCTCTAATATCGATCCTTTTCCCCGAGTCTATCCACGTGGAACACAAACTGGCACAAAATGTTTAAAACAAATTATACCTCTCCATTTATGGATTTTCTCTTGGGCAGTTTCTTTTAAAGCAGTAACGTTGTCCTTGCCCCACCTCAGGTTTAATCGAGTTCCACAACGCAAATCCAACTTATTATGTGTCTATTTTCAGGATGAGCCGAGGACACGGGGCCAGAGGCTGTCACTGCTCTGGAGTCTGAGGAGTGGAGTTCAGCTTCTCTGAGGACTTCCCCAGGGCCACAGTGTCTCCTTCTGTGCACTGATACTTAACCGTGACACCGCGCTGGGGGTGTTCTACATGTATGTTCAGCAGTTACCATGGAGACACAACACACACCTTAAAGTTGAACTCCGGCACGTTTGAAGCTAAAGTCCGTTTCTAGAGGAGGTGGAATTCTGTCAGAAGCCAAAAAACGGCACAGATCAGTGTTTCCTTGGTGGAGATCTCACTGTGGCAGTGAGTCTGTCAAGGAAACAAACTAGTGTAGTGATGGGGGCAAGTTCTGAACTTCCACGTAAAACACACTGAAGAAGCTTAACTCCACTTTAACCCATCTGACAACAGCCACGAGTCTAACAAACCAAACGCTCTGCCTGGTTCACTCATTAGTGTCTGGAAACATTAGAAAACAACTTTATAAGCACCTCACACTTCCCTCTGTTGATTTCCCACTGCACAGGCCAAAGCCCAAAAGACTCGATTGTCGACTCCAGCGGCGGCGAGAGGCTCGAGCGACAGAAGCAACAAGTGAGAATCGACTACTGACGGTGAAGAAGAAGAAAAACTGAAAGATGTTGAAAGAAAATGGTTCAGGAATATATTTTTTTAAGCGTTTTTCAAAAAATATAATTCACTCAAAATAAACAGGATTAGAAACAACATCGGCGATCGAGTCTTTTGGGCTTTGGCCTGTGCAGTGGGAAATCAGCAGAGGGAAGTGTAAGGTGCTTATAAAGTTTTATAACATTTCCGGACACTAATGAGTGAACCAGGCAGAGCGTTTTGTTTGTTAGACTCGTGGCTGTTGTCAGATGGGTTAAAGTGGAGTTAAGCTTCTTCAGTCTGAAGCAAATTGGTGTTTTACGTGGAAGTTCAGAACTTGCCCCCATCACTACACTAGTTTGTTGCCTTGACAGACTCACTGCCACAGTGAGATCTCCACCGAGGAAACACTGATCTGTGCCGTTTTTTGCCTTCTGACAGAATTCCACCACCTCTAGCAACGGACTTTAGCTTCAGACATGTCGCAGCTCAACTTTAACAGACACAGACAAATAAGTTTTAAGATCTACATGGATTTAAAGAGCACGTTCATTTCCCTCCATGTCCTTTGTCCCTCACCCAGGAGGAATGTGGGTGCCTCTTTTACGATGTTTGTTCAAAGAGCATCCGCCTCATACACCTTATGGCTCTGGTTTGTTCGCAGTTTCCTTTGACGCCTTTGCTTTATGTAACTCACTCTGGTGTGTGTAGCACTGTTCTCTTACATCAGTTAAAGGCCACACTGGTCTCATTGTACCCAGAGCATATCTCTTTTGTGCGCCGCTTTTCTAATCAAGTTCTGTTATGAATCTACCACTTGTGTGAGGTCCAGACTCTGGTTTGACCTGTTTATGCAGGTGGTGACCTGGATGGGTGTCTATCATATTTCAATATGGATTAAGTCGTCTCCTGTAGCCCTCCTCACTCATTAATCTGTATTAATCTTATATTGTCTTTGTATTTGATGATTGTTTATGACTCTGAAGAGTATAAAGCCTGTGTGTGTCTGTGCTGCAGATCAGGAGAGAATTAGGATGTTTCTGTTTGTGCTGCACAGTCACTTTTAAATAAATCCAGACTCCTTGATTGAAGACAAACTCTCTCCAGTTTTTATTTTCCTCAGCTTTAGAAAGTCCACAACAATTCGGCGTCACAAACAGGTGGGTGCTCTTTTAATTAATTACTTATGAATTAATCGTTGCGTTTATATAGCGCCTTTCAAGATACCCAAATTGCTTTACAGTTCATTATTCATTCACTCCATACTCGATGGTGGTAATCTACTACTGCATCACATGAATCGTCGCAGGTTGAGGGACTATTTTCTCATATATCAGTCCACCACTGCCGAGCTTCTATCAGGAAGAACAACTCACTGCTGCTCAGACAGAAATCCTTCAAATGCAACGGTTGGTTTCACTTCTAAAATGATTCTGTGACACAGACGTTCACAGGGACAGTCTGGAGTTCTAATAGTTTTTCCTCGGGTCTGTGGAGTGGGTCAGACTGTTTTTAGTGGCAGGACGACTGTGGCCATTGACCTGCACTAGCCCAGCACCAGCACCTCTGCAAATGAACTGAACCTGTGTCCCCAGAGCTTTAGCCTGCGACAGAGACACATCCCAGTTTGTCTCATTCTCAGTTTACGGACTCGTGTGAAAGCTCAGAACCTCCAGATTTCCCTCCCGGAGGTGCAGACGCTGCCACTGGCACTGACTCCTCGGGTTTAAGCAGTGACCGCTCTGATCAGGGAAAGTCCTTTTATGGCCTAACGTGGCCACCGGAAGCACTGAGGCCAGTTTCGAGGCCAGTTTAACGTCTCCTCTCGGTGTGGTCATGCAGAGCGTTTCCAAATGCGACGGTAAAACGTAATGTGACAGGACCATATATCTGTCTGTGTGTTTATGATGCGTATCGGTGTAACTGTCCCCTCCTGAGTTAGAGCTCAGCCCGGGCCTCCGAGTGGAGCCAAATATGTCGACAATGACAATTAATAACTGCAAGGTCACACTTCTCCGGCACTCACTGCCAGAGCCAAAAAGCTGTTGATAGAAGCACAGATTTTATTTTATTTTTTTAATGAAATGATTACAAGTACTTCCTTTGTCTGGCTCCTGTTTGGTTGCCCGGGATCCAGAATAGACAAACTTCTTCATTAGTTTGACAGATGTGAGTCTGTTCAGTCTGAATCTCCCCGTTTCCAAATGGGCCTGATTGAAACTTATTTCTTTGAACGATTTTGAATCCAGACTGAGACTTGACACAGCCTCCTCCATTTGTATTTGTTTTCATTAATTTATTGTCATTTTAATTCTGTTTTAAATGTTTTTTTACAGCCTCTTGTCCAGGATTCTCTTGGAAAACAGGTTTTTAATCTCAGTGAGACTTTCCTAGAAAAAATAAAAGTTATATGAGCAGTACCAAGCGATTATGAGGTCTGACTTTTTCATGTTTCCTGTTTTGTGACTCAAATGTGTCACTCTTTTGAACACATGTTGTTTTGAGAAGAAAAACACTTTATTTTCATGACTCCAGCCAACTGGAGCTGGACACTTTCATCAGCACCAAAACGGGGGAAGAGCTCGGCTCAGACGCTGTCGGGAGGTCAGTCGGTGTTGATGCGACTCTGCTGACGGAGACGTACAGATTCAGGTCAAAAAAAGAGAACTATCCCGTTAAATAAATAAATAAATAAAAGTCATCTAAACAAAAGGAGATAAGAAGGTTTGTGTGTTAAACGTGTGAAGGAAACACAGCTCCAGCTCTGTTTGTACCTCCAGCGAATATTTGTATCACTTGCGTTCCATTAACTGCTCCAAGCTCGGCCTCTTCGATAACCTGCCCCATCAGCTCGTGTTGTGCCTCGTCTTTGGCCATGATGCCCCGGCGCCCTCCGCCCACGCCGCATCAGCCGCATTAGCCGCTGCAGCCAGAGAAAGCCACGGGAACAGCAGAGAGGTCAGCCCCGGCAAGCAGCACAACACAAACCCCCGACCCCGGCCCATGATCTCGGACCCCGGCGCTGAGGAGGCCAAAGACAGACCGCCGATACCACCCGTAACACACTGCGTCCGCTCCACACACACACACGCCTCTGAACCCCAGCACCCGCCGAGCCTGGTACTCCATCACACGAGCTAACCAGGGGCACAGGGGCGTGTGAGGGCGGGCAGGGCTGCAGGGTGTGTGGAAAGCACAGATAACCTGCTACATGAGCAGCACATGTACTGGAGAGGGGGATGTGATGAGGACTGGAATATGGAAACGCCTGACTGCCGGTGTCCTGTCGATTTGAGCTACCAACTCCCGAGCACTGTTACAGTTTAAAGGCCTGTCGATCCAAGCTCCCGAGACACAGATGGGATAAATTCCCGACATCGTGTTGTGTGGATATATTTTTTAAATAAATGTTTATCTAAAGAACCTATTCATACTTTATAAAACATAAGAACTTTGTTCTTGTTCTTGAAGAACAAGAACAAAGTTCGTTTGGGCTCTGACGTTTCATACTTCATAAGATGTTCTGCTGTTGAACTGCCCCTGCCCCTCGCTCTGCCCCTCGCTTTGCCCCTGCCCCTTTGCTCTGCCCCTCACTCTGCCCGCCCCCTCGCTCTGCCCCTGCCCCTCGCTCTGCCCCTGCCCCTTTGCTCTGCCCCTCGCTCTGCCCCTCGCTCTGCCCCTCGCTCTGCCCCTGCCCCTCGCTCTGCCCCTGCCCCTCGCTCTGCCCCTCGCTCTGCCCCGCCCCCTCGCTCTGCCCCTCGCTCTGCCCCGCCCCCTCGCTCTGCCCCTCGCTCTGCCCCTCGCTCTGCCCCTCTCTCTGCCCTGTAATACAGCAGCAGCACATCTTTGGTCACATTCTGGTGACAATGGCAGAAGGAGGAAGAAGAGAAAATGATGTTTAAACCTGAAGAAGATTCATATTGGTGGATGTCGCCCTGTGTTTTATGCAGGTTTGTAAGAAGGTTTATCGTGAGCACTGTTTCCCACAGCGCTAAGAGCCGAGAACCGGAGTGCACAGCCCGGCGCCTGTTGGCGCTGGCAGATAAACCACGCCCACATAAAAATAACCAATCAGCTCTGCCGAACTGCTGAACAAAGTTCTGCTCAGCTGAGGTGACATCCGTTTGTTCGTCCAGCTCTGGGCGCAAGAACAAAGTTCTTATGTCTTATGAAGTATGAATAGGCCTTAAACATTCCTTCAATTCTCCCTTTTTCTGTCCTCGTCCATCATGACTAAAAGACTAAAAGTCCATCGTTATTGCCGGTGAATATATCTATATTTTTTAAAGAACTGAATGGCGTTCTCATGGCAGCAGAGGGGTTGGCTGCTCTTGTGGCTGCCCAACTCACACACTGAGCAAGTTTTGAAACATTTTGGTTTTTGAGCTCAGTTTTTAAGCTTATCATGGGATTTTCACCAACTAAGACGTGGAGCATTGCACTGAGACCTTAAACTCAGACACAAAGGCCACAGTTTCTCTTTCTGTCACATTTTTACTCTGATTAATGCTGAACCAACACAAGAATCATCACAGAAACAGAGCTGTTAGCACGAGCGAGAGCTTTGTGTATAAAAAACACATTTGGCATCATTAAAACAGTTTTGAAATGATGATTATTATTGTAGGGCAACATTTTATTTAGATCATGCTTCATTTAATGAGTAAACACGCTCCCGCTCTCTGTTTGAACCGTTTTAATCAAACTGTGGCCTTGATCATTTCTCTGTGATTAGTTTGGAGTGAAATGATTCTTCACATTGGTGTTTGTGATAGAAATAAACAATAAAACAGAAACAGTGAGAGAGATTCTTACTGAAGCTCTTTGAAGTGAACTGATCCAAAAGATTCAGATCGAATACAAGAGCCAAAAGCTACAAATACTGGGCTTTTTTTCCTACTTCAGGAATGGCCCTCGTGTTTGAAGTACTAATTTGTACTTTCAAACATAAGTGCAAATATAACAAACTGTTTTCTTAACTGAAAATGTTCTTCTGGAAGAATAAATCCCAGGATCAGGAGCGCCCGAAAGCACAAAAAAATCCACTGTGTTATAATCTTATAACAGTCAGAATGTGAGTATGCAGTCTGTACGTCACATAAAAGAATAATATAACACACAGTCAGACAGTGAGTGGCCCCTGAGCCCAAAGGTCAGAGGATCGATTCCCGCTCGGACCAAGTTCTGCTGATGTGTCCTTAGGCAAGACACTTCACCGGCATTTCCTTTGCATGAACGTGGTGTGAGTGAGTGAAGGTGGAGCCTGGAGGATCCGACGGCAAAGAATGACTGAATCAACAAATAAAGCAATAAACAACTAAAAAAAACAGCTAAAGAGCACTCACTGTTGTAACCATTAGTGTTGTGCTCTGTTGGTACTGGCTCTGTATGAAAGTGTCCTACGTGTGTGTGTGTGTGAGGTTGGAGTGAATTTTATGTGTAAATAGTCTATGTTTATATGTCATGTGGCCGTCGCTGAGCTGAGCTTTTAAAATGGGTTGTTTCCTGCCAGGGGACTGCAGGTGTAAATTAGCCTTAGGCTAACTCTGGTACAATGCATCAAATGGAAACATTCATGTTTTAATTTTACATGGTCCCCTTTTAAAAATAATAATAATAATAAGAAAGAAAGAAACAAAGATGTCTTACACTTGTCATGTGCTTTTACAGGCTCATCAAAGCTTCTTAAGTAAATACTGAACACAGCATTATTCATGTACACTGCAAGTTTCATAAAACTAACCAAGATTTATTCTCTAAAATCTAGACAAAAAGTTTTATTTATCTTGTTGTAAGTTGTAAATGCGGAAGAGAAAATGATTTTTGGGCCCAGCACAGACCCCTGAAAACAAGACGACGACACTTTGGGTTCACCAAAGATTTAATTGTAGATCTGTGGTCTGCACCAGGGCAGCTGTGGCTAAACAGGAGTTTACTGTAGTATTAATGCGTCGCTGAGTCTCAAGTGCATGAATAATGACACAGTGGAGCGCTCAGAGAGGCTTTGTCGAGTCGGTGAAGTGCAGTACAAGTGCAAAGCATCATTATTGTTATTATTAATACATAATGTTTATGAGTGGAGCAATTAGGCTGTGTGGTCGAACAGATTGTCCCTGCTCCATACGGGCCTGTTACAGCCCTGCTCCCCTCTGGCTCTTTGGGTATTTGTATTTGTATTCGTGTTGGCATCGTGTTTACAGCCGAGTTTCCCCTTATCCACTGAAAAGGTGAAGAGAACCCGGTGCTCTTCGTGTTCACAATGTGCAGATTAGGAGAACTGTACCGCGGACTTTTTAGCGAACCGAGAAAGGTCTCAGTCCGGTTGGTTTCAGACGGTCTGGGGATGTTTGGAGCGTTCACATATGCACGAAAACTACTGAGTCATCGCTCCGAGTTCGTTTAAAGGCTGAAATGACCCAAGTGTGAAAACAAACGGTCACTTTCACATGTAGGTCCAGCCCAGGTCTGGAGTTTCAGGGGTGGGTCAATGACGTATAAGGAATTTCAACAGTTTCTATTGAACTTTTTCAAATATTTCCAGTGTCAGGAGCATAAATCTGTGTTTAACATTTATATGAAGTATTTTTAGTGTAAATTGTCATGTGGTGCGACCGAGAATTACCTTAAAATAGTTCATTTCTTTAGATTTTTAATGCATATTGATATTTTCTTTTACTGTCCAATATGACAGTCGCCTGTTTGTGTTTAATGAACAAACTACTGCCCTGGAAAATGCAGAAAATGAAGAAAAATGCCTAAAGAACCGTTCACCCAAGTCGACTTTGTCCGTTATTAAACTCCAGCCACAGAATTCCTGCTGTTATTAGTGGCACCACATGATGCACGGTCGCACCACATGACATTTTAACACTTTAAGCACAAAAAACATGCAGAATAACTAAAGATTTCTGAAAAAATGATTTGGTTCCATGGAGGTCAGAGGTGCTACAGAAATGTGCTGAATTATGAAATTTGAACCTTTTAAACTGAAGAAATTGTAATTGGACAGCGTCACGTCGTTGACCCAGGTGCTTCTTAGGAAATGAATACTAATTTATTTTGACCTCAGGAGCTGCTTATACATTATATCTGCACCGGGGCAAGACACCATCCATCCATCCATCCATCTTCTCCCGCTTAATCCGGCTGGGTCGCGGGGGCAGCGTGCTGCCCAATACTCATAGCACCTGACCCCCCCTATGAACCCCTCTGCAGGTGGTGAGCCCACAGGAGGGTGGACAACATGGTCCTTGATGTTAGTTCATAGGGGTGCGGGCATGTTTTGGGTTGATGGGGGAAACCGGAGTACCCGGAGGAAACCCATCCAGACACGGGGAGGAACATGCAAACTCCACACAGAAAGGCCCGGGTGACCCGGGGATCGAACCCGCAACCTTCTTGCTGTGAGGCCTGAGTGTTGCCACTCAGCCACCGTGCCGCGGGGGGCAAGACACGTTTTACTCGAATACATGTTGAAAAAGATTGGGGATGGGACCTTTATAGATTTTCATCTGTCTTCAGTTTTTGTACGGAAAGTAAACTTTTTTAATATAACCCGACGAGAGATGGGAGTTAGACTTGAGTGGTTCACATCCTTGGCCCGGCCTCCATCACCTCAAATGCCACCGCACCCACAGACCTGCCCCCGTTCCCCCTCTGGTCTCGGGGGCCGGGCTCTGCGGCGTCTCTACAGTCTCCGTTTAAAGGCACCTTACGTCTCGGGGCCCTGCATCACGGTGCGCAGCCACTTCTTCACCATTAGTGGAAGCTAAAGGTCACCATTTAACAGCCAGCCAATTTATTTTGGCAAATACCAAGTCATTAGAAGGTTCCATTTCTCAGTGCGCTGCTTTGACGTGGCACAGGAGCTGTGACAGATTCAGATTTACAGAGTGGCCACAGTGCACCTCGGAGCTCCTGACTTATGGCTGCTGGAGTGGAACAACTATTTACTGATTAGGCCATTATTCTCAGCGCTTTTTAAAGCAGCGTCAAACCAACACGAAATACTCCGCTGCCCTTTTCCCTCCAGCAAACCTGTGTTCAAGTCTCGTTTACGGAGCATGAGTCATGTTTTCCACCTTATGATATTATGGTTTTATTGCATTTATGTCACAGCTTTTCAAACTACACCACACACTTTTCTGCTGTAGTCAGACGCTCGGGTGAGGTTTCTGCTTTAAAGTTACACGGTGGAACTTTTCTGTGGGACAGTTCACTACCTGCTCGTCTCGTCTGTGGCCCACAAACGTGAAAAGGTAGAAAATGAAAATGTAACTTTCTGGAGTTAAGGCCGAGGGTCCAATTTGTCAACTGGACAAGAGTTTTTTTGATTAAAGACGTTTTGCTACTTCCTCAGTTCTGGTCAGATGCTGGAAGACGCTGACTTTATATCTGCCTGCACGAGGAGGAGTTAGCTACCAAGAAATTACTCTGAAACTAACCCTACTTGTTCACAGTTTCTGTTGTAGCTCAGCCTATTGAAACAGACCTGAGTGTGGGGTCAGATTAGCAGAATCATTCAGGGCCATGAGTGTTTTTACACCTCTGGACCTGACCTGGATACACCTGTCGTTTTCTTCATTTGTTTTGATTTAGGTGGGGTTATACAGTTGTGCTCATAAGTTCACAGACTCTGGCAGAATTGATGATTTGTTGGTCCAGAAGCTGCACATGGGACGTACTTGGATATTCAACATGATAATGATCCAAAACACAAAGTGGAGCTGTCACTGGCTCCAGCAGAATAAAGTGAAGGTTCTGGAGTGTTCGTCTCTTCTGACCTCAGTATCACTGAGCCTCTGGGCAGATTCAAGCTGCAGTTCAGACAAGAGCCCAAGAATTTACAGGAACTGGAGCCTTTTGCCCAGAAGAATGAGCAGCTTTACCATCAGAGAAAAGAACACATCCACAACTATCACAGAAGACTCCAGCTTCACTGGGTCATTTGTGTAGTTTCTGTTTCATTATGATTTAAAAAGAGGAAAAACAGTTGTTTGATAATAAACGGCTTCACCCAAGCACCAACCATGAGTGAAAGAAAAGTTTTTGTGTTTTCATTTTTATTCTCTGAAAGATGGACAAGAAATCAATCAAATTCTGTCAGGGTCTGTGAACTTATGAGCACAACTGTACATGGGAGACGGATGGTGTCCAAGTTCTCCATTTCTGTTTAAAAGGGTTCTCTTTTTGACAAAGACGGCTTCTTTAAAATTTAACTCCGGCATGTTTGAAGGTAAAGTCCGTTGCTAGAGGTGGTGGAATTCTGTCAGAAGCCAAAAAACAGCACAGATCAGTGTTTCCTCGGCGGAGATCTCACTGTGGTAGAGATAAAACAACTTTATAAGCAGCTTTAGCCTTACCAATTCAATTTCCTACTGCACAGGCCAAAGCCCAAAAGACTCGATTGTCGACTCCAGAAGCAACAAGTGAAGATCGACGACTGATGGAGAAGATGAAGAGAAACTGAAAGATGTTGAAAGAAAATGGTTCAAGAATGTATTTTTTTTAGCGTTTTCAAAAAATATAATTCACACGTACTGTAAATAAATGGGATCAGAAACGACATCGGCGATCGAGTCTTTTGGGCTTTGGCCTGTGCAGTGGGAAATCAACAGAGGGAAGTGTGAGGTGCTTATAAAGTTGTTTTCTAACGTTTCCAGACACTAATGAGTGAACCAGGCAGAGCGTTTTGTTTGTTAGACTCGTGGCTGTTGTCATTAAGCTTCTTCAGTCTGAAGCAAATTGGCATTTTATGTGGAAGTTCAGAACTTGCCCCCATCACTGCACTAGTGGGAAAGATTTCTTTTCCTGAAATCCACCTGTGACGCCACCGTGCTTGAAAATCAAGCTTTATTAGAGCAAATCCATGCACTTCATAACAATCAGCATGAACGGCCTCAGCTTCACTTGGAAGAACGCTGTGCTGTATTAAGCTCTCAAAATGATGGCATCCGTGCAGAAAATCAGTCACTTCTCCAGGAATACGAAGAGCTACAGAACAAATTAACGAGTGCAGAGACGGGTCAAAGCGAAATTGAGGACGAATATAGATCTTTGAAAGTCCAGAATCTTAATTTGAAATCTGAGTTTGACCTTTTAAAATTAAAACTGCCTCAATGTGACTTGGACGAACGCCGTGCTGTTTTAAACTCTGAAATGGATCAAATCCGTGCAGAAAATCAGGCACTTGGTGTGTAAAGAGCTACAGACGAAAATAACTAGTGCAGAGACAGTCCAAGACGAAACCAGAAAACTGGAGGACGAATTGAAACTGTTGAGATACGAGAACCTCACTTTGGCAGACGAGTGTGGCCAGTTTGAATCGAAACTGCCTCACGGAAACGAAAAAGCACGATACGACCACCTGAAATCTGAGATGGACAGAAGCCTGGAAGAAAAAGAGCTTTTACAGGACAAGATCTCGAAGATGAACCAGAAAATTGCTAACGAGTTGTGCTGGTGGAGGAAATGTGAGGCCTTGGAGCCGTCACGGAGCTCCATAAAAAAGTGAAAATGAACAACTGAAGGAATATCTTTCCAATAAAAACTACGAATATGACGCTCTCTGGCTGGAGGAGCGAGACTGCAGGGAAAGAGTGGAGAGTTAATTGAAAATTTAAATTCTGAATTATAAATGAAATTATGAGGATGATTCAAACCTTTACATTGGGTTTATAATTGGATATTTGACACATGTGCCATGTAAACAGTCTAATAAAGAGTTACTTCATGTGTGAATCAGGGCTCGACGCTCCTTTTTTATCAGCAGCACATGTGCCCCTAAGTTAAAAATTTTAGGAGCACAGAAAAAAAATGGGGGCACAAATAGGTTTTTGTTTTGAACGTTTATTACAGTGCAGAACTTGCGCACACCAACACCGACTTATTTGAATGAATTTTATACAAAAAACAAAAGAATTATGACTGCACTTTTCCTGCATGATCACAATGTTTTTATAAATCTATCTCCATTTTATCTGATTAATATTCATTTAGATTTAAAACAAGCCAAACAGACTGTGCTGCACTTAAACACTCTGCGCCCCTTTTTGGACCCTCACCACAGTTTGAGAACCTCTTCTTCAAGAGAACTTCCACTGCACTTTACACAAAACTGCTCTGAAGTTAAAATGTGGCTGGGATTTTTAAAACTGTATTTTCACATTTCTAACTGGAGTTACTTTCTCTTCCTGGTTTTACAGTGGTTTTTAGCCTCTGCACATTTACCAAACCAAACGCACATTGTGACACATTTATTTGGCATTTTCTTAGGCAAACTTCAGTCCACATGTCGCCTCCTCTGTGCCGTAGCTCTGCTCTGTGCGACACTGACATAAAATGAGTTTTTGCTTCGCGTTTGGTCCTGCTCTTCTGATCAGCTCATTGAGGAGGAGCCTCTGTGCTCTACGTGGGAGGAGAGAGTGTGAAAAGGTGAAGAGCGGCACTGACGTATAGACAGGGAGGGTGTTTAACCTGCCCTGTGATGCAGGCTGTTACAGGAGGGTGTTTAACCTGCTCTGTGATGCAGGCTGTTACAGGAGGGTGTTTAACCTGCTCTGTGATGCAGGCTGTTACAGGAGGGTGTTTAACCTGCTCTGTGATGCAGGCTGTTACAGGAGGGTGTGTAACCTGCCCTGTGATGCAGGCTGTTACAGGAGGGTGTTTAACCTGCTCTGTGATGCAGGCTGTTACAGGAGGGTGTTTAACCTGCCCTGTGATGCAGGCTGTTACAGGAGGGTGTTTAACCTGCTCTGTGATGCAGGCTGTTACAGGAGGGTGTTTAACCTGCTCTGTGATGCAGGCTATTTACAGGAGGGTGTTTAACCTGCCCTGTGATGCAGGCTGTTACAGGAGGGTGTTTAACCTGCCCACTGTGATGCAGGCTGTTACAGGAGGGTGTTTAACCTGCTCTGTGATGCAGGCTGTTACAGGAGGGTGTTTAACCTGCCCTGTGATGCAGGCTGTTACAGGAGGGTGTTTAACCTGCCCTGTGATGCAGGCTGTTACAGGAGGGTGTTTAACCTGCTCTGTGATGCAGGCTGTTACAGGAGGGTGTTTAACCTGCTCTGTGATGCAGGCTGTTACAGGAGGGTGTTTAACCTGCTCTGTGATGCAGGCTGTTACAGGAGGGTGTTTAACCTGCCCTGTGATGCAGGCTGTTACAGGAGGGTGTGTAACCTGCCCTGTGATGCAGGCTGTTACAGGAGGGTGTTTAACCTGCTCTGTGATGCAGGCTGTTACAGGAGGGTGTTTAACCTGCCCTGTGATGCAGGCTGTTACAGGAGGGTGTGTAACCTGCCCTGTGATGCAGGCTGTTACAGGAGGGTGTTTAAGCTGCTCTGTGATGCAGGCTGTTACAGGAGGGTGTTTAACCTGCCCTGTGATGCAGGCTGTTACAGGAGGGTGTTTAACCTGCCCTGTGATGCAGGCTGTTACAGGAGGGTGTTTAACCTGCTCTGTGATGCAGGCTGTTACAGGAGGGTGTGTAACCTGCCCTGTGATGCAGGCAGTTACAGGAGGGTGTTTAACCTGCCCTGTGATGCAGGCTGGTACAGGAGGGTGTTTAACCTGCCCTGTGATGCAGGCTGTTACAGGAGGGTGTTTAACCTGCCCTGTGATGCAGGCTGTTACAGGAGGGTGTTTAACCTGCCCTGTGATGCAGGCTGTTACAGGAGGGTGGTGCTGTGCACGAGCCGCGTGCTGGGGGTGTGTGTGGGGACATGTGGTGCAGTGTCCACGGGCTCCAGCCATGGATGTATAATAAGAGCTGGATAAGCCCCGCCCCCTCTGTACGTGACTGCAGACATGTGGCCGAACCAGATACTGCAGCTGCAGCCCAAGAAAATCTCTCCCATAGAAGCACAAAGTATTTTTTGAGAAATCAAACTGCCCGTGTTCGGCTGACAGGGCGTCCACAGCTTTCAGAAAGGTCCGATTTTGTAGGGATTCGTCTGTATTTTTACACTACGAACTTTAAAAAAAAATTTAATCGTCAAAGCGCCTAAAAATCAACTTTGTAAAAGTCAGCCTAGCCCCACTCTGAGCCCGCACTAGCTCCTCTCTAGCAGCTCGCGCTCTGATTGGTCAGAACGGTGTTTCTGACGTCACAGCCCGACAGTCTTGGGCAGCCCGATGTCAGACGTTGAGCTGCGTTGGGCTGCAAACAAGGAAGTAAATGAGGAAAAGAAAATCTTTTTTGCGGTCACGCGCCAATGAGCACAGGCCATAGAAAACAGCAGGACGCCATCTTGGATTCATCTTCCAGATTTTATTATAGGTCTATGGCTCCAGCGCACAGGTCGCAGAGACACGTCCCTGCGGTCCCCACACTGGGACAAATGTATTGGCGACAGCAGCGGCCGTCATGAAGCATGATCACACTCAGTATTCAGACATCGAGTCCGTGACGAGACCGAGACCAGATGCGCTCGAGTCCGAGACGGAGGAGGCTTTGGCGGAGGAGGAAGTCCAGTGGGTGGGGGGATCTTCTGAGTGGTGGGACAGGTGTGGGTCCTGCTGCAGTGCCTGCTCCTCGTTTAAGGGGGCGTGGGTGTGTTTTGAAGCGGAGTTTGTTCGTATCAGTGATATCGGCCACACTCGTACGCTGGGGTCGTGCGCGGTTCGGTTGCGCTGGCGCTGGGCATTCGTGCCGCACTTTAGGGGTGATCCAGGGTTGGATCACCCCTAAAGATTCTGAAGTCCTAGTGTGAGTTTTGACCCTAATGTCTGATACATGTAGAACGTTTAACTCATCATGTTGCGTCTGTGCAGCTTCTTATTGTGGCTGCAGAAGAATCGCACTGGTGCCTGTTTTGTTTGCCTCGTTCACAGGCTGAAATATTTACTCGCAAATGCAGTGAAATGGGTGCACTGTAGAGCCCTGTCTGTGCCGTTCTTTGGCTTCTGACTGAATTCCACCACCTCTAGCAACGGACTTTAGCTTCAGATGTGCCTGAGTTCCTCTTTAACTCCACGTTCAAACCAATTCTTCTCTCTGGCTCAGATCTGCACCCCGCTGTCCTCAAAGGAGCGGCCTGTGGCTTTAAGGTGCAGATGTCCAGACTGGGGTCCACTCTGGCTCTCTCATCTGTGCTGGTTCATCCTCTTGTGCAGTGGCTGTTTTGTTTCTCCGGTGTAGCTCACTGCAGTCTTCACTACACTGAATGGAGCAGACAACATTGTTTCTGTCTTAAAGTGTTTGTGGGTTTGAAGTAAACGGGAATATCATGTTGTCTGAAAATCTTCTGTAGTTTTTCAGAAACCCCAGCAAGGTGAGGAATGGTTACCCTGGTTCTGATTCTGTGTTTTCTTGTTTCTTATCTCTCTCAAGGCCGCTACACACTACAGGATTTTTAAACGTGTGACAAAAAGCGCAAACACCACAGACACGAGGAGAAACTTATGAGACTTTAAATCTCCGCTCTCACAGATGCAGCAGGATCTGTGTGAGGAGCACAGGATCTAAAGCTGTGAGGCTGTGATGGCCTCAGCTGTTTCCTGTCTGCAGTAAAACCAGTCGCTCTGAGACTCTGAAGTGTTCAAAGATCAGACTCTGCACTTCCACTTTAGACACGAGTCCAAACTGTGTGATTATTATGTGTGAAATGTGGAGTGAGACTTCAGATCCAGGATTTTTAAAGCAGAAAAGAGGAGATAAAGTCCACAGGAAGTAGAGTCACTGTGGCTGATCTGCAGCTTAACCACACGCTGTCTGTGCAAACAAACACAACAGCCTTTTTACTTTTAAAGAAGGCTTCAAACTGGATTAATAGTGCAGTTTTGTGGACTGGAGTCATTATTTGCGGAGGACAATTTCTATAGATAATGTGGATCAGACGCTGCACTTTAAATGTTCCACTTTACATCAGGTGAGGAATAAAGTCTTTATTTTCGCTCTGTCCTGAGTTTGTTTGTTGCGTCTCTGTGTCCGTCGCTCCTCTGCCCCCGACTCTGTTTTATCGTCTGTTTCCGTCGCGTTGTTGATGTTCGGTGGTTCTGATCTGACACTGACTCCACACATGAGGAGCAGCGGCTTCAGAATCGCACACGGAGACAAAAAGTCGGGTCACGACTCCCTGAACTCGGGGAGAAGAAATCCTGGTGTGTGCGGCGGCCTTTAGTTTTGCTGAAAGCCCATTTACGATGGCCGTAAACAGAGAGGGCGTTCAGCAGATGTTCTGTTTTCTTCTTTCCCTCAGTGCTTGTAGGAACCAGTCACCTGCATGATCCCTTGAAGATAGAAAGTTATTCCCACATTTTGGAACTTTTACCACAGAGACAGACACATTTTATGCCACACTGCCGAACATGATGCCAAAGAAACAACAGTGCGATGGAAACGAGCAAAGAGTCAACAACAAACACAGACCGTGTTTTCTGTTCTGGTCCAACGCCGTTTGTTCTTTTCAATTTCAATTAACAAAACCAATAAAACAGGAGAACAGTTTATTTCATTTTTCTGTTTTAATGTCAAACAAACAAAGAAAAAACATTTCGACCTCTATTTCCGATATTTAATCTAAAGTTCATTTCCAATAACACCAATCAAAAAATAGTCTCACTGCCTGTTTTAATGTTAATATTTTATTCTCTCTGGTTTATTTACCGTTGAAGTTCTGCTGCTAGAAGGATTTAAATGAAAAACTGTCTTTTTCCACTGCAGAAACAAAGTCTAGTCAGGCTGAAATGACTGAAAGTTTTACCATAATTTGAGTAAATTTCACTAAGTAAAATGATCTGCCAGTGGAACAAGACTTTTGTGCTTAAAATATGAAAATACTTCTTGCTGCGTTTAAAATAAGAAAACTTTTTGAACTTAAAATAAGAAATAAAATCAAATGTTGCTTGAATTAAGAAAAAAAACACTTCACTCCACTGGCAGATCATTTCACTTGTCAAGTTGAATCCACTCAATCATTTAAATTTACCTAGAGAATGTTTTTTCTTCCAGTTTCTTCATGATGAGAAACAGGAAACAGTAATAAACTCTCCTTTATTCAGGTAACACTGAATTCACAGGAGACACTGAGAAGCAGAACTAATATAAACCAGAGAGAATAAACTGTCATAATTAAAATGATTGTTTTTTGACTGTTATTTGAAATACGGTGGTCCCTCGTTTTTCGCGGGGAGTTATGTTCTAAAAAATAACTCGTAAAAGGGTGAAATCCACAAAGTAGGAATTATTATAAATGTTTTACAGACCCGTAGCCAGGGGGGGGTCGAGGGGGTCGGACGACATATTTAATAAATTCCAGTTCTTATAAGCAAATAACTTTATTGGTTGTATTTTTATAATAATTTAACAATATCTGCATAATTACAATAGATAATGTAATAGAACGAGTGAAGTAAATGAATATTAACCAAAACAAACAAATAATTGAGTCTTCATCAATAAAAATACACAAGTTTAGTACTGAAAGTCTGGAATAAACCTTTTACCTACTAGTATATCGAGGGGTAAATTTTATTGCTTTGACCTTGCATCCGAGGGACAAGTTTTATTGCCTTGATCCTGCAGAGGGGAAAGAGACACAGATCCAGTATGTTGTGTCCTCGGGAGTGAATGACTTTCTAAGCTAGTTTTCTAATGCAGTATATACGTTTTTTCTGTTTTAATTATAGTGGACAAAAAAGATTACGATCAAAGAAATGTATATTGTGAGTGGACATTGTGTAAAATATAACAGGAGTGTTACTTGATGACACTTTATTAGTGAATTGCGGATACAAACGAGCTGGTTGCACATTGAAATGAAAGATTTTCACCCAAAAAAACAGTGAAATAATGGTGTTTTAGGGTCCTGTATTGTCCGGGAACTATGCTCAATGATAGGGAAGGTACTCCACATGTAATGACACGACTCAGCAGGTGCAATATAACTTCTTTATTCGTAACTAAACCTGTTTGACGGTGCTCAGCTCGCCGATGCTCGCTTACCTAAGTGGCCTAATCACGAAATAAGGCACCCGTATAAAAAAGGTCACTTTTGGCTTAAAAAACGACCCACCCCCCTTGGAAGTCTGGCTACGGGCCTGTTTTAAGGCTGTAAAACTCCTCACCACACACTTTATACACTTTTCTCAGACAGACTCCACGATCTAAACTGAGGAGCCAATCAGGGCATAGAACAAATCGAGGGTTCAAAAAACCACGTTATAGTGAGGGACGACGGAAAACTTCAAATTAAATGCTGGAAATAGAGGTCGAAATCTTTTTTTTTTTGTTCAACACTAAAACATAATAATGAAATAAACTGTTTTGCCATTTTATTGTTTTTCATTCTTAATTGAAATTCAAAACAACGAACGGCACAAGGACCCATTCTGTTCAGTCTGTCTCATTCTGTGTTTCTGGCTGTGAGGTGTGTTTTAGTAATAAAAACACTTATAATTTAATAAACGAAAGATGGACCGTTTAATTAAACTACAAGATCAGCCTCTTACTGTTGCACCACAGGAATATGCCACACGGGGCTTGAGTAAAATGTCCGAGACTCACCGACTACAAACATAAAAGTCCTTTATCCTTAGAGGCGTTTTACACGACAACGGCAAAGCATTTCTCCAGACGTCCATGTCGTTTAGAGGCAACAGCTTTTTAGGGGGGGTGGAAAACACAAAAAAATCTGAAAACGCCTCCAGAGTGGGAATCTTAAATGCTCCACCCTGTCGTTGCCGTGCGTTTTCGTTGCCGTGGTGCAGAGACGCCACAAGCACGAGTCAGTTCAGGAAAAAAAAAACATCTGTGCTTTGGTGATTTCCTCTTTTTGACAAGGGGATTTCTGAACGTCGTCGCTGGGATATTGTTCTACGACACCCATATGTCTGGATACTTGGCCTGCCACGACTCCCAATCCACATTTTCAAGAGTCTTGTTCGTTTTATAATTTAACGTGAGGTTGAGCTGAACCTCCTCGTCCGTCCACATGAAGTTGGTGCTGTTATTACTCTTCTCCATGTTGTTTTGAACTGAGGCCCTAGAGAAGAGGAAGTAGAGAAGCAGAAGTGTTATACTCAGGCGTTTGGGTCTCGGTGGTGCTGCCCCCTACGCTCTGGGCGACAAACTGCAACTTTTGTGTCTCTGTGTGCAGCAGAATTCCCCCAAACGCTTGTGTAAACGCGGAATAAGAGTGAGAACGAAAATGCACCTTTGCGTTTTTACTTCAGCCGTTACTGTGTAAACGTAGCCTTACAAAACACAAATTGCTCCAGTAACGAGTGCTTTTGGGTCATTCATATTTCAGTCAAACGGTTTAGCCCAGTTCAGAAAATGCTTGGTGAATACAGATCACTGTTCATATAATGACTGTTGCCTTTTCACAGTGACACTTTTTATGATACTCAACATTTGAGGACCTTGAATCTAAACATTTCTAAATCTTGCACGTAGCTCAGCAGCCTCCAAACAGCAGCAGGGAAGGCCTCAGATTCAGGATTCACAAATACCCTGTTTTTTTTTTCTTTTTTTGCACAAACAAAACAACAGCAGAAGTTCATCGGGGGCCAGATCTCAACACTGACACCTGTTGGTCCGATCAGATTCGGCGCTCAGTCGTCATGTCAGCGCTCGGGCCGGCAGCAGGACGGCGGCGATAAGAGCCCTGCAGATAAGTGAACAACTGCTCCAACTCCAGCACAACACGTCCCGATCAGACGTGAGACGAGAGTTTAAGAGGAACGAGACCCCCGCAGTGACAGCGCTTTCCCACAGAACAGAGGTCAACCGCTAACGTGGCCAAGAACCGCCGCCAACACAAGCTTTACTGTGACACGTGGAATAACAGAAAACAAAGACCATTTCAATCTCCTCACATCCACCAGAAAAGTTACACAATTCACCTTTAACAAAACACCAAATCTTCAAATTAAACACCAAAAAAAGCTCTCAAGTGCAAAAAATGACTTATTTAACGGCTAATATCTTAAGTCTTCTCGTCTCGTCTTCTCGTGACATTTTGCAACAACTCTTTCTTTTCCCACAGGCTGATACCACTTTATAAAAACCGTAATTAGCCTTTATAAACACGATTCTTAATGAACGAGTCAGGGGCTGATCTGTGTAATACTGCCTGTGGCCTATGGGAGGGCACCTGACACAGTCCCTCCAGCGGGTCCTGGGCCTCCCCGGGGCCTCCTCGCGGTGGGACACGAACACGTCCCCAGAGAAAAGTCTGGAGCAGATGCAGCAGCTCCACAGCAGCTTCTCTCCACAGACTGAAGTGAAACAGAACTCGGCCGTGTCCCCAGTCCAGCAGGAAGAAGGTCGATAAAGAACAGATAAGTTATACACATTATATTGGGAATTAGTAGATTCATTGTAGATACATACATATTCAGTTGCTTTGTTGCTTAGGGCTCGACTGGTTGCAACACAACATTTTGCTTCACTGTTAAAATGAGCCAGATGAGCTCAGTCGAACTGACCCCTGTGGCTTTTATATGAGATTAAACAATGTAAAACCCCTTGCATGTCACTCATGTCGTGTGTGGTGGTTTGTGCCGTCGCTCAGCTGCACACATCTGACAGCAGTAACACAGAGACCATCTAGTGGTGATCTGTGAGAATACAACAGGCCAAATTACAAATGGTATCTTTAAGCAGCTCTTGGGGTGAAAATAAGTCTGAAGTCTGTACTGTGTCTAATCATGAAGCATTTAATTTGTGAATGAGGAAGACATTAGAGCAAACTCCACTCTGGTCTCTGAAAGCTGTGAAAAGTGATTCAGAACTCATCAAATTAGGATCCTGTGAATCTAAAGGGACAGTTGTGAGTTTTGGACACAGGGCCTCATTTGTCTCCACACGTCTCCAACACTCTGGATCACCAGGACATGAGGAACTTTGTCCAAAATTCATTTTCTAAGTGAAAATGTGAAATACTGATCTGTTTCCAGTGAGGCGTTTAGGCGCTGGAGCGCCCCCTGCTGTCAGCGGCGGGTTTGAGGAGTTAAAACATAAACAAATGAAACTGTTGTCGTTTTGTTGTTTGTTGTGATCACAGAGTCCGGTCACGGTTTATGGGCTGAAAATGTGAATAAATGAAACAAACATGAATCAAACAAAATACAACTCCAGGCATGTTTTTGTTCAGGGGACAAAGGGACGACAATATAACACGATTAAAAGGTCAAAGAGTTATTTTTGTGTTTTTTTTTTTATTTTGATGACATTATCTTTAGTCATGTTTGTCTCAGACTTTGAGCCTGTGAGAGAAAAACAGGCCACAGATGTTTGTTTGCTGTGATGTTCCATTTGAATTAGGCTGAACTACTGTTCATAACACTGCAGCTAATGCCTGTAGCTGTGAAGTATTTTGTCTCAGTTATACTATTAGAAACTCTTGGCCAAAGTTTATTAATACTCAAGGGAAATTACAAAGCTGCTCTTTTATGAATTCAATTATGAAAAATTTGCTTTTCTGAGTTTTAACAATGTTATACCATTGTTCCCTCAGCCGGTGTTCTGGCTTTATTCATTATTATTATCAATATTATTATTATTATTATAACATAGTCATTATTTCACATATATTTTCTACAGTCCATTAACATTAATCATATTACAATGATTGAACAGAAATTCTGCATAACAGTTATTCTACAGACCGAAGGGGTTTAGGCTGAAGTTTGACACTTATTTTGCCAAAACCCTGTTAACAAATATCAACATATATATTATGATATTTTATTTTATATTTCCTTTTGAAAACAGGAGATTCATCAATGACCAGACTCACATCTTTGTAAAGTTGTGTGTCACAGGAGAATCTCTTGGACCAAATCTGACAGATGTAAACACGTGTTTGTGGCTGTGGTGTTCGGCCTTTAAAATGAGGCACAGGTCTTAAATGAGCTGCTCTCTTTTCTCCAGGCCTGACTCAGCGGCTCTGAGCCTGTGCGAGTCGGGGCCCACAGGAGACGGGCTGTTTCTGTAGACGGGAAAGTGCAGCAGGATGTGTTTTATGGACACATCCTGAGCTCCTGAGGCGAGAGGAAGTGAGGCCCCGTCACCGCACACAGACAAACACGAGCTTCACTCTCATCTTCACTTCTGAGGACGACGCTTTTCTAAATCAACACGGTCAGAGTCGACTCTCCACTCGACTAATGCAACATCTACACGAGGAAAGAAAAGAATAGGTGTAAAATATTGATTTAAGAGTTTTTCTTCGCCGGTAGGTCTATGAAGTAAGCTGTAAAATATTAAGTTTTAACATAAATGGTCTTAAAAAGGTCTTAAATTTAACTTGAAGAACCCTGTAGGAACCCCGAGTTTAAACCTAAGGACACATTCACAGCACAAACTGAAGTGGACGTGGTTTAAATGGGGACGTTCATGTTCACAGACACTTTAGGTCACATGTGTCAAACATGCGGCCCGGGGGCCAGATCCGGCCCTCCAAGACCTTTAATTTGGCCCTCGGCTGATTTTTCTATTAAAATACTTACAATTTTCTGATTTTTCTGTTAATTTTCTGCACCGTTTAGCATAGCAGCGTCTCCGGCGTTTCTGTACGTTGCGACTCCCACCAGAGCAGCACAAATGAAGACTTTCCTCTTTCCAAACGCTCTTAAAGGACGATCGTTCTGACTGTCGACCGTGACCCTCATCAGCAAAGTGTCAAAAAATGAGAAAAGCAGATGCTGAGTTCAGGATTTCCCAAGAAAAATAGTCTAATTCTTATTTGTTGACAGAGGTGAATGGGAAATCTGTGCTCAGTGTGTTTGGAACAAGTGGCGTTGCTCGAGGAATATAATCTTAAACACCACTACGAGACACGGAGAAAAATACGATAACTTGAAGAGAGAACTGAGTTTTCTGATCCGGCCCTTTTGGGATCAAAGTAGGCTGCATACGGCCCCCGGACCAAAATGAGTTTGACACCCCTGCTTTAGGTAATCAAACATCTCGAATTACTTGAGTTTATAGTGGCGCTGTGCAGAGAATCAGACACTGAAATGACAGAAAAAGTGAGGAAGAAGAGACAAAGCTCCTCTGTTGGTCAGTGAAGCTTCTGGCTGATCGGTCACAACATGGAGCAGCACCACGGCTCTGTTGGACTTCATATTTCTGGTTTTAATGAAACAATCTCCAACCTGCTCCACACTCGGGCTCTGAGCGGTGGACGAGGCATCAGAGCGCGACGGGAGACGGGTATGAGGTGGGCGCGATGCCAACGCTCGTTCAGAACGCCCAGAGCCCAGAACCAAAACGCAATAAAAGTCTCAGTTCTTTGAGTTATACCGGCTCTGAATGGGACGTCCATTATCACATTTACCTGCAGAGACTTGAGCACAGAGGGCACTTTTTACATTAAAGTAAAAGGTCAAAGTGAAAGTTACTTTTTGTTGTTAGGGTCAATTTAGTTTTTTTATTTGTGTTGAGACTCACCTCCCCAAACACTCCAGAGTTTGACTGCAGGTTCACAACGGACCGAACAAACTTCCCAAAAGATCCTGATTCCTATCAAAAGTGCTGCATCAGTGTTAGTGCAGCCTCTGCAGCTCAGTGACTGGATTCTAGAGGTTCTGAGCTTTCCCAGGAGGTACACTGCCCTACAAAGGCAAAGCACTTTAACTCTCCTGAGTGTGAAACTGAGAAAAATAACTGTTAGGCCGTTCTGTCGTGGTTTCTCGTGCGTTTTTGGATGGTACGGTTGTCATAGCCCTTTATATTCTCGCTAAATTGGCTCTCATATTTATTCACGTGATAAAGGAGGCCTCAAATACCCCAAAATGACATTAACTCATTTTTGACCAGACATGTTATGGTGTTCTGACTTTGTACGTGTCCATATCCTCAGAATGAGAAAAACTCCATCTGCTAGAGACGTAACAACCTAAATTTTGTGATATCGTATCGTCAAAGGTCTCACAATAACATCGTGGAGCATCACAGTATATCGAATCCCAAGTCTCTTTGCTTAAATGAACAGTTCTGATGCAGAAATAGCTAAAAAAAATTTAAAACAAAACAGAGGGAACTACATAGACCATGATCCTTTGCTCCATTTCAGTGCAGACGACATGAAGAAATAACTGTTCTAAGCACTTTTACATCTTCATTCTTTGGATTTAGTCGTGAAGAAATTTTTAGAGGAAAAAGGAGCAGATTCAGTTTTGTGCCTCGATAAAATATCACAATAAATCTGGTACGGTGAGATGTCTGTGGTGAAAATATCGTCCAGAGAGATTCACGTTCCATCCCTGATGACAGTAAATGTTGTACCCAATGACTGGTCAAAGCATTTTTGTCACAGCCCCTCCCCCAGCCTCTTCCCCTCGGTGTTTCAGGAGTGGAGACAGGTGCTGGGGGCCGTTTCTCAGCCGAGCCCCATCTACAATCATCTACTGGTTAAAGGCCACCAGCTCAGCGCTGCCAGATCGTAATAGTTGCTCCGTCAGTGTTATGTTCCAGCTCTTTTTGACATACTCACCTGTGACTCGTACACTTACCTCATCCCTCTGCCTCAGGCCTCCGTGCTCCAGCCGCCTGCTCCGGTGTCCTGCTCCCCCAGCCCGGATCCGTCTATTCCTGAGAATATTTCGTCATAAATTCCCTTCTGCTCCTTTGACTTGTGTCTGCAACTTGGGTTCCTTGGGCGCTCCGTAACAATTTTAGAGTGTCAGACTTGTTATAAGGTAGAATATTGTAATATAATAATAGAATGTATTTCGAGGAGCCTTTCTGGACACTCAAGGACACCGTACAGGCAATATATAAAGTACAAAACAAAGAAATTAGACAAAGCGATACAAATAAAAATGGACGATCCGCGGCACGACTTTTAACAGGAATCAAAAAACGTGAGCACATCACCCCAATTCTTGTGTCTTTGCACTGGCTTCCTGTTCATTTTAGTATTGATTTTAAAATTTTATTGTTTGTTTTTAAAGCTTTGAATGGACTGGCCCCGGATTACATCTCGGACCTCATCCAAATCTCCACTCCGGCGCGCGCTCTGAGGTCTGAGGGCAGCTCCAGCTCGTGGTGCCTAAGACCAGACTTAAATCCAGAGGGGACAGGGCTTTTTCTGTGGTTGGTCCTAAACTATGGAACGCCCTGCCCCCCCACGTCCGAGCAGCTCCACAGTGGAGTGTCTTAAGTCTCGTCAGTGTTTTAAGACCCACTTTTATTCTCTGGCTTTTAACACCGCGTGAGTTGTGTGGTCCTCTGTGTCTTTTATTGTATTCTAGGGTTTTTTATTATTTTATTGTTCTTAGAGTATTTATTTTTTATAGTTTTTATTATTTGATGGTATATTCATCTGTATGCACACTCGTAGGGCATTTGATTACTTGTTTATTTTAAACTGTTTCTGTGGTTATTTGTTTATTTTAAATGATGTTTTTGTGCAGCACTTTGGAAACGCTTTCCGTTTATGAAATGTGCCATATAAATAAAGTGGATTGGATTGGATTGGATCAGCACGGAGATGGATCATTAAGTGGGGCAGGGCTTTTCTGAAAAGTCGAGATTTGAAAACTGGTAATGACTGAAAGAATTTGAAATATCGTGAGCCTCCCCACAATATTGCAATAAATATCGTACCGTGACGTTCGTAGTGACAATATCACACCCCTGTTCTCTGCAGGGTAAAGCAGTCGCGGCCGGTGCTTCAGTTCTGATCGTTGTTTCCAGGCGGATTTAACTCATGCAGAGGACATTTCCCAGTGAATCCAGGGCTGATCACAGTTTGAAGAGAGACCCATTCGCGTGATCTAAAGGCGGGACTTTCCTTTCCGAAGCGGCCGTATCTCAGGCCGAACCTGTTTTCACAAATAAAAAAACGTTTGGCCGTTTACTCTCGAATCAAGCGTGGCAGCATTTAGCAACCTCCCCAAATTCATCTTGTTTCTCTCCCAAGTCCCGGTTCTCATTTTACGCTCCTCACACCGCCCCACACCGCCTTAAAACTGACGGATGAGGCGTACAGCCGAGGAGACAGCGGCAGAATGGGACAGACACTCGGCTTTTCTGCTTGTTTATGCATTTACGATGAGCGAAGACAGACGTGCCGTAATAAACTGTCTGTTATTGTAGTTTAGTAACTCGATAATTATTACAGTCATTTCCTCTCAATATGTCATCGATTATGTTCCCACCAGCCCCAGAACGGCCTTTGACAACAGAATAAACCGTAAACCAAAGCCCTGGTCCTGCACTGAGCTCCTGACAGCTTTCCTATAGCTCAATTCTTCACAGCACAACAAGACCGCGGAGGAAAGCAAACGGTGCACTTTCTCATCATTGCTCCAGCCTGGTATGGATTAGACAGGAGGAGGAGAGGGCGGAGTCCGGGGGAGAAGGTGGAGACTGGGGGAGAGGGCGGAGTCTGGAGGAGAAGGTGGAGTTTGGGGGAGAAGGCGGAGTCTGGGCAATAAAGGTAGAGTCTGGGGGAAAGGGCGGAGTCTGAAGGAAAAGGTGGAGTCTGGGGGAAAAGGTGGAGTTTGGGGGAGAGGGCGGAGTCTGGGGAGAGGGCGGAGCTTGGGGGAAAAGGCAGCGTCTGGGGAAAAAGGTGGAGTTTGGTGGAGAGGGCGGAGTCTGGGGAGAAAGGCGGAGTCTAGAGGGGAAAGGCGGCGTCTGGGGGAAAAGGTGGAGTCTGGTGGAGAGGGCGGAGTCTTGGTGAGAGGGCAGAGTCTGGGGGCGAGGGTGGAGTCTGGGGGCGAGGGTGGAGTCTGGGGGCGAGGTGGAGTCTGGGGGCGAGGGTGGAGTCTGGGGGCGAGGGTGGAGTCTGGGGGAGAGGGTGGAGTCGGGGGGAGAGGGTGGAGTCAGAGAAGAAGGCAGAGTCTCAGATTCAGAAAAGTTCATTTACAGCATTCTCTGCAGTTCTCACTTCACACACACAAACACACAAACACACACACACACACACACAGACACACACACACACAAAAACACACACAAATACAGACACACACAAAAACACACACACACACACACAAACACACACACACACTGCATCAGTCCGTTACAGACCACAGGTGGAACTAATAGACAAATTACAGTGCAAAACCTCAAATATCACTATCCTCAGAATGAAGCAGTTTAAGAGCAGAGGACACAGAATAATTTGAGAAGCGGTTTGTCTTTCGTACCAGATCATAAAACCAACGCCCTGAAGGCTTCACGATAAACTCAGGAGCCTGAGGATGGAGGAGCTGAGCCAGGAAACTCTTCACTTTGCTCCTCCCACAGAGAATGAAGCTCTTTCAGTCTGACACTTGTGATTTTTGAGGAGTTTTTTTTACAATGTTCTGAGGTTTGTTTTTATCCTTCGAGGACAGGGACTGAAACGAGCGAATGAAAGAAAACGTAAACAGACTTTCGATAATAGAACGATAAAAGTCATCTCGAGATGGGGCGGAGTCAGCAGATGGTCGTGCCACAGCAGGGGGTGGCGTCTGGGAAGAGGGTGGAGTCAGGAGGCTGGGCAGAGTCACAGCAAAAAGGTACTGTTACCTGAATTCTATTGAAAGCCATCCATCCATCTTCTTCCGCTTATCCGGGGCCAGGTCGCGGGGGCAGCAGTCTAAGCAGGGGCTCCCAAGCCTCCCTCTCCCCAGCCACTTCCTCCAGCTCCCCCTGGACCCCGAGGCGTTCCCAGGCCAGCCGAGAGATAGAGTCCCTCCAGCGTGTCCTGGGTCTTCCCTGGGGCCTCCTACCGGTGGGACATGCCCGGAACACCTCCCAAGGGAGGCGTCCAGGAGGCATCCGGACCAGATGCCCGAGCCACCTCAGCTGCTCCTCTCGACGTGGAGGAGCAGCGACTCTACTCCAAGCTCCTCCCGTGTGACCGAGCTCCTCACCCTATCTCTAAGGGAGCGCCCGGCCGCTCTGTGGAGGAAACTCATTTCGGCCGCTTGTATCCGCGATCTCGTTCTTTCGGTCATTACCCAGAGCTCATGACCATAGGTGAGGGTAGGAACGTAGATTGAGGTAAATCGAGAGCTTCGCCTTTCGGCTCAGCTCCTCTTCACCACAATGGTCCGATACAGCGACTGCATCACTGCCGACGCTGCACCGATCCGCCTGTCAATCTCACGCTCCATCCTCCCCTCACTGAGAACAAGACCCCGAGATACTTGAACTCCTCCACTTGAGGCAGAGACTCCCCACCCACCCGGAGAGGGCAATCCACCTTTTTCCGGTCGAGAACCATGGCCTCGGATTTGGAACAGCTGATTCTCATCCCGGCCGCTTCACACTCGGCTGCAAACCGCCCCAGTGCTGCAGGTCCTGGTTCAATGGAGCCAACAGGACAACATCATCCGCAAAAAGCAGCGATGAAATCCTGTGGCTCCCAAACTGGACCCCCTCCGGCCCCTGGCTGCACCTAGAAATTCTGTCCATAAATACAATGAACAGAACCGGTGACAAAGGGCAGCCCTGGCGGAGTCCAACATGCACCGGGAACAAGTCTGACTTACTGCCGGCAATGCGAACACAGCTCCGGCAATGCGAACACAGCTCTATTTAAAGTCAGTAGTCGATAAATCCGAGTCAGTTCTCCCGTCATCCGTTGGATCCATGTTTTGAGTTGGAGAAAAGGTGAACACGTGAAAAAGTTTAATGTAACGTCAGGCATCACTATGTCCTGCTAATAAGTCGAGTCTGTTAGGTAATGTGAGCTATCGGCGACTCAATTCTGCCAGTTTGACTCTTACATGTTCAGAAAAAAACTTGCGTTACTGTCAAATGATGTGAAAGAAAATCTAAATGTCACTAAAAAGTTTTAAGAAGACACAACTTCACATATAAAACAAGAGCTCCGCCAGCGGGGCAAAATACGCCCGTACTTTGAATTATTGTATATAGAATTAAGTTAGAATTTGTCAAACCTAGTTAAAGATGAATTGTTGGTGCAGTTTGGAAGTTTGACATTCCTGGTGAGACGGTTGTGGAGTTAGAGCGCGGACAAGAAATTGTCCACAGACAGACGGACAGACGGACAGACAGACGGACGGATAATCAATAGGGAAATCTGGCTCTTGCAGTAGGAGTATGAGTATGACATCATCACATTCTAGAATCGGAATTCCACCAATCAGATTGCAGCAACAGAACTTAAAGACACTACAAAGCTTTAATGTGTCCACAGACGGATAGACGGACGGACGGACAGCGCCATACCATAATACGTCCCGTTTTATCACGGGCGTATAAAAAGACAAAAAAACCTGACATTTTTGCTGTGACATAAATCCAACCGACTCAGTCTGCACCGAACTTGCCCGAGTTTGTGTTTCGGGACCTCGATTTGATCGGCCGCTCCATCGCACTTTCTCGAGGTGGAGGTCGGTTTTCCTCGAGTCCAGAAGGCGGCGGCAATAGAGCAGAAGGTGGAGCCGAATCGAAAGGGAATCGAAGGAGAATTTGGCTCCAGGGGGTGGAGTCAGCTCAGCGGGCAAAATAAAAGTGTCCAGTTTGGACTTAATCCGTTTCTACTTTCACAAAACCTGATCAGCCGGTCGTTTCTGCTTCCTGTCTGAACGCAGAAGCCTCTAGAAATTTAAAGCAAATCACAAAATTGTCCGTACTGTAGGTGGTCCAATCGTGGCAGTTTTCTCCTTGTATCGTTCGAAACAATCTCTGGTTTCCCTGAGTCAGTGTTCCTGGAGCTCGGCTTGTTGATGGCACATGTGTCCCGTCACTTTCCTCTCGTCCTATAATCAATCAATCAGGCTTCGTTTCAGACTCCACTGGCTCCATATAGAACAGTCAAAACAACAAGACACAACAATAATAACAGTGTATAGTCCAGAAGAACGGGAATACATCTGAGGCGGACAGTTTTCTAAATAAACGCACGTCAGAGTCAGACTCTACAAACTCAGAATATTAACTCTGTCCACAGATACACAGAGGGAAACGTTTTTAGTCCTCCAGGTTCTGCCCAGTACTGCAGCTCTGTCTAAAATGCGTTTGTGAGAGGAGTTTATGGCGTTTAGTCCGATCCAACCCACATTTCATACACAAAATGGTTTCCAAAGAGCTGCACAATATAGATAAAACATGTCCAACAGAAATAAAAAAAAATAAAGCTCTATTTAACTCTGGTCCTCGTTAAGTCAAGAGCAAGAACACCCATGAATAATAAAAAGGTACAAAACATAAACATAAATAAAAGACACAGACATTCAGAGAGTAAAAGCAGAGTTTGGGGCGGTCACTGAGAAAGTCCTGTAGCCCCAGTTTTAAGTCTCGTCTGCACGCCGCAAAAAAGGCCTATCAAAAAATAAGAAAAAACACCAATTTTGAGGTAAAAATGCACTATTTTAACTGAAATTTTCTGCCAGTGCAGTAAGAAATTTTCACTTACCAAGTTTTCTTAAAACAAGACGAAATACGAATCTTGTTCTAAGCAGAAAACACGAGTTTCAAGTATTTATGGACAGATTTTTCCCCTTATTGGTTTGAGAAGGAAGTTAAAGAGGCTTAACCTGGACTGAGTTCATATAAAAAGTGCTTAGAATAAGTTGTAATATCGAGATAAGATAAATCAGGATGAATATCTTGAGATCAAGTAAAAAAAAAACTCATCTTTTCAAATTGGGGGCATCAGTGAGAATGCACGATGAAGCTTTTATTAACTTTTATTAAAAATGTTTAACTCCGCATGTATATGTGTGTCCTACAACAAACAGAGAAAAAAAATATAAATTATAATATTCTCTGTAATTACAGCTAAACAAACACGTTGGAAACAAGTGGTAATAGCTCCGTAATAATAGCGGCTCTTAGCATCTGGCACTGAGCACTTCCTGACATCACAAATAAACACTGAAATGGCCCTTAAACCCACATTTTCTATGATTTTCTACTGCTAACAACTTCAAAACACTCTGCAAATATGTTGAGGTAGACGTTTGCCTTTTTTAAAACCACTTCTCACTTCTTTAACACGCACACGAGCTCCAAAGGACGCACTGAAAACAACTAAAATACGTAGTGCCGCCAACCAAACTTGAAAACAACAGCATCTGACTAGTTATAATGGACACGTTTACATGATGTTTTTTGTAATTCTGAATTAATTGTTCTGAATGAAATAGTTCTCCTTCAAGTTTACATGGAAATAAGAATTCCAAATTGAGGTTTCCATGAAAAACAGGTTAAGTGGTCTTTATTTAATAGTTCTCAGCGTCTGGGGGTGGGGAAGGTGCTGATCGGACAGCGACACAAACGTATTTCCGTCTTTGGGAAGAAAACCCACACTTCAGCTGCTCCCGGCTTTTCGGTCATTGTCAAGTCTTTAATTGAGGGCTGGAGGTTTGACTTGAAAAACCCAGGAAAGCAGAGACACAAGGCTCAACTCGGCTTTAAGACTTTTATTGTAGTAGTAATAGTGGCAGGTCGAAAACCTTTAAAGCAAACAAATGAATAAATAATGAAATTACAACATTTACGATACGTTTTAATCTATTTTAATTTTGTTACATTACTTATTAATATACTTTTAAATATTAAATTAGGCCACAGTTTTAACTAATGTACTTTTACCATTAATATTTTTTTAACAGAACTTATTTTTACCGTTTTAAACTCAGTTCTGCTCACCAGTGTCTCTGTGTTTTCCCCTCATTCCTTCCTGCTCTTTGACCTCCTGCTCACCTGAGGCTAATTAAATGGGTGCAGCAGAAACTACTGGCTCCTGGATTTATCGCCATCTACTGGCCAGGCTAGGAAACCACAAGGGGAGAAAAGGTGAAGGAGGTTTGGGAGCAGAGAGGAAGTTAGGAGCAGAGAGGAAGTTAGGAGCAGAGAGGAGGTTAGGAACAGAGAGGAGGTTAGGAGCAGAGAGGAGGTTAGGAGCAGAGAGGAGGTGAGGAACAGAGAGGAGGTGAGGAGCAGAGAGGAGGTTAGGAGCAGAGAGGAGGTGAGGAACAGAGAGGAGGTGAGGAGCAGAGAGGAGGTTAGGAGCAGAGAGGAGGTTAGGAGCAGAGAGGAGGTTAGGAGCAGAGAGGAGGTTAGGAGCAGAGAGGAGGTGAGCAACAGGCCTTTTTGACATGACCGTCATCTCCGTTTGTCGTTTCGCCGCCGACACAAACACGATCCAAACTTTTCCCGCAGTGGTTCTGATGATAATGAAGCAGCAGCTGGAGAATTCTGTCCTCACGCTTTCCGTCTGTGAGCTGAGGAGGAGAAGGGAAGAGTGTGGGAGAAGGAGGAAGAAGACAAACTGAGTCTGAGGCTGCCACACCTCAGCCCACTCCCACATCCCGCTCACAAATCCAAAGAGACGTGGAGGAAAGTCCCAAGAGACGACTGGAGGAGCCGGATCGAAGGACGAGCCAACGAGCACCAACCACCGGGATTATTTTGAAGAAGAAGAAACGTTTACATGATCCAGGAAGAAATTCATTCGGCTTTAAAATCAGAATAAACCCACTGACTTCAGGATTAAGTTGAAGTCCGATTAAATTCACATTTTCACTTTTGAGTCTGTTCAAAAAGAGAAATCTGAAGCAGTGAGGATGAACTTGGGAATGACACACAGACAGAGCCAAAGACCATTATCGACACCTGTGGAAATAACCGCCAATAGCCGACAGTCCTACGGTCGCTGTGGTTTGCAGCTAAATCACGTCTTAATTTCCTTTTCATTCTGTTTTGTTATTTCATTTCGGTGCTTAACTCCAGGTTCCTCCTCTGCTGCATACAAATCCAGTCTCCTCTTCTCACTCCCGCTGATAACTGCCAGGCCCACGAGTATTTAGTTTCTTTTCCAATCGATCTCTCCTCCCCCTCTTTTCCTCCCCTCCTTTGTGCCTGTCACTTCTCCCGTCTCTGCTTTTGTTCCCTCGCTCCAGCCTCAGCTCCTGATCCCCTGAATACCAACGACCCCCGAGTCCACGGCCGCCGCCCCAACTTTACATTCTCCGAACAGCAGAGTCGTCATCGCCGCCGAGCTCCTCCTCTCCTCTGCTCTTCCTCTTTTCTGCTCCTCTCTTCCGCTCTCCTCCTCTACAAGGCTGAATTATAGTTGTGCGTCGCCTCAGCGCACACTGCCGCCGTCGCCTTGTTGCATGTCGTTTTCGATTTATGGATCTGCGAGGAGGTCTAAGCGCCGCAAAGTAATTCAGCACCACGACCCTGGAAAGCTGCAAGGATTTAAATCTCTGAAAGGTTTAACATGAACCATCTCCAACGCGACATACGCACAGAACAGACTCAGCATCAGCAGAACATCCTCTGTCACAGAGAGAACACTCATACTCATGTCCTTCAGTCCCACAGAAGCTGAAGCATCAGGGCACGAGCTGTTTTTATCACACTGGAAAAAAACGATATGTAGGTAAGTTCAAATGACTTAAATTAAGAACATTTTACGTTATTTGAGTCGATTCAACTTGACAAGTGAAACGATCGGCCAGTGGAACAGGTGTTTTTCTTTATTCAAGCAACATTTGATTTTATTTCTTATTGTAAGTGCAAAAAGTTGTTAATTTTCTTATTTTAAGCACAAAAATCTTACGGCACTGGCAGATTCTTTTACTTGTCAAGTGAAATCTACTCAGATCATGGTAAAAATGTCTTACTTCAACTCATTTTAACTTGACCAGATTTAGTTTGTTGCAGTGCAGCTTATACTGTATGCAAATGAGTTGTATGCAAATGAGCTGTATGCAAATGAGCCACGAGGTTTTAAGGTACGGCACAACGTAAACAAATGAGCCAAAGCTGCATTAAACACATGATTCCTCAGAGTCTAGAATGAGGAGGAAATGCAGAGCGGTGCAGAGGACCAATCACAGCTCTTATGTCTGCGGAGTTTTGAGGCGAAAGTTTCGCAGGTTCATGTTGGTCGACGCAGACGTTTTGACGGGGATCCATAAATCGGGCTTTACCCTTCCTCTGCTTCCTTTCTCTGCCCTCTTCCCTCACCACTGCTCCCCTCTCCTCCTCTCTCACCTTCCTCTCTCCTCCTCCTCTCCTCCTCCTCTCCTCTCTCCTCCTCCTCCCCTCCTCCTCCCCTCTCCTCTCTCCTCCTCCTCTCCTCCTCCTCTCCTCTCTCCTCCTCCTCCTCCTCTCCTCCTCCTCCCCTCTCCTCTCTCCTCTCCTCCTCTCTCCCGTTCCTCTCCTCCTCCTCTCCTCTCTCCTCCTCTCCTCTCTCCTCCTCTCCTCCTCCTCCCCTCTCCTCTCTCCTCCTCCTCTCCTCTCTCCCCTTCCTCTCCTCCTCCTCTCCTCTCTCCTCCTCTCCTCCTCCTCTCCTCTCTCTCCTCCTCTCCTCTCCTCCTCTCCTCTCCTCTCCTCCTCCTCTCCTCCTCTCTCCTCCTCTCCTCCTCCTCTCTCCTCCTCCTCTCCTCTCTCCTCCTCTCCTCTCTCCTCTCTCCTCCTCTCCTCCTCCTCCTCCTCCTCCTCTCCTCTCTTCTCCTCCTCCTCCTCTCCTCCTCCTCTCCTCCTCTCCTCTCCTCTCTCCTCCTCCTCCTCCTCTCCTCTCTCCTCTCTCCTCCTCCTCCTCTCCTCTCTCCTCCTCTCCTCCTCTTATCGAAGTTCTTAATCTCAACAGCTCTTCAGACCTTCTCCTGCAGGATGACAGAAGCTTTGTGGCAGAGGCTCTGGCAGCAACAACACAAAACCAAAGCCGTGCTCGTGGTGAAGAGCTCGGCTGAATTAATAGAGCAGGAGCTGGAAACAGTGATTCAACGGCTCGTTACATAACAGACTTTCCACTCAGTTTCTGTGATTGCCGCTCCGTGTGGAGGCTTTCATTAAAGGGACATTATGCAAAATCAACTTGTCAGCTTTTCTCCACATTATTCCCACCTGGCTCCGGCTGGACGGACCTGTGTCACTCTGAACTGAGTTTAGACGTTATCTGGAACAGCTCAGGAAACGTGGAGCGTCTTACGACTGTTTGAATCTGATTTGGTTGAAGAGTCACAACAGCAGGCCAAAAATAACTCCAAAAAACGCCCACGTTCTTACACTAACTTGAGGTCAAATATGTTCTCTACTATTTTTGATATAAGTAAATAGAGACTTGCACATCCAATAAAAGTTGTGACTGTGCGCTGGGTCCAAAGACAAAAGTTGTGCTAAAGAAGAGAGAAATCCACACTGCAGTTCTTTGAAGCTCCCAGATTTTTTATTTGAATGACATTAAAATGAGCGTTTTCAGGCCGACAGAAACGGTGCCGCTTCCTGCACCTGAACCGACTGACGTGTTCACGCTGAGAATCAGAGCCTTCAGGAACCGAAAAGTTCGTTCGCGATGAGAACCAAAAATACTTTTTTATGAAGTGAAAAGCGACGACACAGTTGACCTCAGCAGGTTCACCCGGGTCAAATAAACAAAGAAAGAAAAGGTGTGCGGAAAATGGCGGAGAAATCAAGTGACGAGAAGATTGTGCAGTGTCAGCGGAGGAGACCAAATATTTGCTGTATCCACGTTCGCCCGGTGAGGTGACGTCTTTGGACTGGGCGTCAGAGCAGATAAATAACGATCTGTATGAGTCCAAATGCTCGCCGCGTCCATGATGTGATCCATGAGAGTTATTTTCCTCCCAGCGACGTCCACTTTCTTCCACTTTGGTTTCCAGTGGAACGAGTGCAGGAACCGGCACCGTTCTGGTTCTGGCCGACCTGAAAACAGCTATAGTGACGTTTCAGGTTCAAGCCCTTTTTCTGTGGCATTTTTATACGCCCGTTGTAATAAGACGGGACGTATTATGGTATGGCGCTGTCCGTCCGTCTGTCCGTCCGTCTGTGGACACTTCAAAGCTTTGAAGTTTAAAGTTCAAAGGTGACACACAGTTCCAGCTGCAGCGGTTGCTAGGCAACGGGAGAGAGAGAATACAAGACAACTACACATTACCTTGTCCGCGCTCTAGCTCGACAACCGTCTCACCCAGGAATGTCAAACTTCATGGCTGGACACCCCATGGGTCAAGGATGTTCCCTATTGATTTCAAGGTCACAGGGTCAAAGGTCAAGGTCACGGCCCGACCCTTTGCGAAAACCTTGTCAGTATTGGAATCTTCCAAACTGCACCAACAATTCATCTTTAACTGGGTTTGACAAATTCTAACTTAATTCTATATACAATAATTCAAAGTACGGGCGTATTTTGCCCCGCTGGAGGAGCTCTTGTTTAATAATAAAAACATGCACGTGACAATACGCTGCTGTGAAGATGAAATGTAACACAGAAGAGGCTTTCAGTTCTGCATTAACAGGGAATCAGTGGTTGAGTACGATCAACAATCCCGTCATTTTATCTTCATTTGCAGCTTTCACTGAACAAAATGTAAAATCATGACGTATATAAAACACAACATGTCGTCTTTAAGGTTAAATATGGCAAATCTCGACCAATCACAGCCTGCTGGTTTCAGATCTCAACCTGTCACCTCCAGGTTTTCAAATGAACAGCTCCTTTTACCTTTTACCTGCAGTATTCCAGGGCTGAAATCGCGTGACTGAAAACACAAGTCTCTGTTTTGATAAGGAAACGTCACGAGAACAGATCAGAAAATAGTGTTTCACCCAGAATGATGTTTGCTCTTAATACATTTTCAGAAAGATTCAAATTCTCTCCCTTCATGGCCTGAGTGACCTTTTAGTTTGATAGTCTTGGTATTTAGAAATTCCAGTCCCGGCTAAAGATGTTGGATGTGGGTTGGTTTTTAATGTTCCTTTAACCCATTCATTTTTTTTTTTTTTATACGCCCGTGATAAAACGGGACGTATTATGGTATGGCGCTGTCCGTCCGTCCGTCCGTCTATCCGTCTGTGGACACTTCAAAGCTTTGTAGTGTCTTTAAGTTCTGTTGCTGCGATCTGATTGGTGGAATTCCGATTCTAGAATGTGATGATGTCATACTCATACTCCTACTGCAAGAGCCAGATTTCCCTATTGATTATCCGTCCGTCTGTCTGTCCGTCTGTCCGTCTGTCCGTCTGTCTGTGGACAATTTCTTGTCCGCGCTCTAACTCCACAACCGTCTCACCGAGGAATGTCAAACTTCCAAACTGCACCAACAATTCATCTTTAACTAGGTTTGACAAATTCTAACTTAATTCTATATACAATAATTCAAAGTCCGGGCGTATTTTGCCCCGCTGGCGGAGCTCTTGTTTATATATTGGGTGAGGTTAGGTTTGTGATTCCTCCATTAAAAATGTGATACGAGTTTATCTATTTTTGTAACAGTTTCTTTAGAAAACAGGACGAGTAGAGATTGGAACAAAAACAACTATTTGGGCAAAACATTAATTCTTTTGTTTTCGTTTGCAATTTATTCTGTGCTAAGTTCACAGTATATATGCACAATTTAAAAAGAAATAAAATTATCAATGTAAAAAAGGTACATGAAAAGACAAAAAAGAAAAAAATAATAATGAAAAAGGATTATATGCATATACACAGATAAATAAAAATGAACAACTAAGGAGAGGCAGTTGGGTTCCACGTTCCTGCAGCACATTTTGTCCAAGAATGCAAGTTTTGAGAATTTGGCAAAACATTAATTCTAATTAGACTGAAAAAAAAAAACAAGACTGTGGCTGTTTGCTGCAGATGTTCCGGTGAGGGCAGGAAGGGGGCGCTCTTGGAAAAAAAGGGCAAATCTTTAAACACAAACAAAATCCAGGCACTCCAAAAAAAAGTAGAGGAAAAGTAGAGTTAAAAGAGCTTTATTAGGACGGCCAAAGCCGACATGTTTCGACCGTAACTGGTCTTCGTCAGGACTTAGTTAAAAACTTTTGGGCCATAATAATATAATAATGAGAAAATCTCAAACAATATTTATAGAGCCCCTACAGAGGTCATATATAACATAAAAAACAGATCAAAGTCATTCAGACCCGGATTTTCACAGGCTCTTAATTTATGAATCCAGAAAGTTTCTCTTTGATTTAATTTCTGAAGTCTGTCTCCACCTGTCGCCAGTGGTTTCACATGTTCAGCACCTTCAGTGTGAAGCAGAGCTGAGTCGTTGCGTTTATGATTTTCACACAAATGTCGAGCCATTGGCCTAATAGCATATTTGTGCCCGGGCCAAACGATCTCTCATTCGCTTTTTAGTGCGGCTAATATAGTGAAAACCTTCTGGACAAGGGCAAAAAAGACAATATACAGCATGAGTAGTATTACAGTTAATGAAATAATTTTGTGTGAATCATCTGTTATTCATTCTAATTACGTCTACTGGACCCATTCATGTCAACGGGAGGATTTGCCATCGTTTCAAATCTGTGCTCATTTCTTTTATAACTTTATCATAGTTAACTTTAAACAGATGTGATGTATTCTTGGTGACGCCCAAATATCTAACGCTCTCATCGGTCCTTTTGAATTCAACCTTCTCTTTTGTTTCAGGTCCAGGTCTGTTTATGCTGAGGAAACGACACTACAACATCAGAAAACAGTGTGACGCAGTGAACCGTGGCCTCTTCACATCCGCCGTCATGTGAGTTCTTCTCCCCGGATGCTGCACGGCGGGAAACATTTAAATAACTCCATTAAACTGCGAGGACAAGGCCCAGTCCTAAAGCAGATGTTGGATGCATTTGAACGTAAACCGAAGCCCCAAACATGAGCCGGGTCCTCGGTGAGTTTGCGTCAGACTCTCTAAAGGAGGGACGGGTGTTTCGTGAGTGGGATGGAAGCGGCGCAGGACCAGCTCCGTCGCGCTGTCGTATCGGCTCCCGGCTCAGGACTGCGGTTTGCGTCTTAAAAAGGATTCAACACAATCTGTTTGCTCTGTTTGTTTGCTTGAGGTAATGTTGAGAATGGTGGAAAAGTTGGCCCTACGGAGGAAAACGGGGAATCCAAATATTGGGTGAACCCCGCATTAATGAATTGGTGGCACAGTTTACATACCTGTGAGTAGTGTTAGACTCCAACCTGACATTCAAAAAACAAATAAAAAAGGGATCCAATATAGTCAAATTCAACTTACAAAACTTCAAACAAATACACCTTTTCATCACAACAGAGGCGGTCAAATCCTCCCTCCACTGCACGATACTGTCCCATACAGAAAACTGCTTCACAACATGGTCGTTTGCCAGCACCACTACACTAAAACCAATTGAACAGTTCTATAAAAAAGCCATACAAGCATTTGATAAGAAGCCACAATCATTTCACCACTGTGCAATCCTAGGAAAGTATAACCTTTTAAGTTTTAATCATTTTAAAATATTTAAAAACTGCTGTATCATTTTTAGGTCCCTGCACAAACTGGCCCCACCGCCCCTGAAAAAATACATAAAAAGGAAAAGTGAGTCTAGCACCAGATCAGCCTCTAGAGGGGATTGTGAGGGACAATTTCGAAAAACCACCTTCGCTCAAAATGTTCTCTCGATCGCAGGCTGCAGAAGCTGGAACACCTCACCTGTCTCAGTCAGAACCAGCACCTGTCTCAGTCAGAACCAGCCCAACCTTTGCATAGTTTAAAACGCACCTTAAGAGATGGTTGAAAAGCAGTCAAAATTGTAACCATCTTTAGACACCACTACACACACACATACACACACACACATACAAACACACACACGTAGACACTAGCACTTTAGAAATAGTGCTGTAATACTGTAGGCACCTTATAATGCACTCTATAAAAAGCACCTTTAACAGCACTTTAGGTCATGACAGCTGTTTATTGTACTGCACTATACTGTGTATTATGCAGATTGTTAGTTATATTTGTCGAGTCTGTCAAATGTCTATTTTATGTGTATTTTATATATGGGACTACGGACGGAAATTAGCACCTGTGCTAAATCCGGCGTATTTACATCAATATGTGTGATTTCATACAAATTGTATGTTCATGAATATGCATCATCCCACCCAAATAAACAAATAAACAAACAAACAAAATGTATAAATAGGTTTAATTGAGTGATGACCTGACGTGGTGAGCTGTGTCTCAGAAATGAGGCTAGAGGCAGGTATAGATAAGCTGCCTCGAACCAGTTTTTGACCCTTGCGCGAGAATGTACATTTTTGGAAACTTACAGCATTGCGCAATATGTACATTATGCAAACTCGCAAGAATACGGCTGTGCCCAGGTAAAGGTTAGAGGCACGTCTAGGTGCAGCTGGTTTGAACCGGTTTTGACGGAAACGTGACATGTGACTTGAGGCCTGTGAAAATGCATAAACGTGAAGGGACATCGAGCGCATCTTCGAAGTGTTCACAGCCCTCTCACTTGAAGGCGCTGACGAGGCGGAGGAACACTTCCCGCTCTCGGTCTCTCTGAATCTCTTTTGTAAAATGTATATGCTTGAAGTTGTTTTCACGGATATGAGTATGGATGTGTTTGTCTGTCCATCCGTCTCTATGTGAACAAGAGCTCCTCCAGTACGCCCGTACTTTGAATTATTGTATATAGAATTAAGTTAGAATTTGTCAAACCTAGCAACAGAACTTAAAGACACTACAAAGCTTTGAAGTGTCCACAGACGGATAGACGGACGGACGGACAGCGCCATACCATAATACGTCCCGTCTTATTACAACGGGCGTATAAAAAAGGCTGAGGAAATACCACACTACTCGGCACGTGGTTGTCTCGCTGTCTATGAGCGAATGAGTTGTGAAAAGGTCGTCTTAATGAAATAATAAATCCGTGGTGTAAAATCACGATAAAGACCAATTCAAGCATCGTCCAAATCTGTAAATCCATATACCATAGGAGGTAAAGGCAGCAGTGTCCAGCCAACGTAAGACCTGTTTAACTCTATTTCACGTGGGACAAGCAAGTGAATGTTTAGGTTGGGATGATGTATTTTAGGATTAGGAAGGGGAAAAGTCTGTAAGTCAGGAGTAGTGCACTACCTATGACCACGAAACATAACAGGATGAGAAGATGTCCTTGTTAAAATGATGTAATGTTGCAATTAATATAGTGTCTAATGAAAGGATCTGATAACAGGGGAACATCAGGGGGCGGCGTATCTCCCAGTGCTAAGAAGGGTAAAAGTCTGATGCATATTTTGATAATTAAAGAACCCCACTTAGACGCACAGAATCTCGACAGGTAAACACTCGACATTCGTCTGGACGTGTGTTTGGAGGCTGCGGGGCTTAAAGCTGCACTCTGTCACTTTTCTGCCCTTCCCCGTGGAGATGTTATTGTCTTATTTGTCTGGAAAGTTCTACAGTACGGCGATAAGCACGTATATCTGTGTAAACAAGTGAATGACACAGAAGGTCAGGTCTGTGGAGAGGTCAGTTTAATGCCGCACTGTGGAACATTCCAGGCACAGCAACATACAACATATTGACTGAGATTAACAGGTTATATTTTCCTCCTTTAAGCAAACCCAGCTGTGCCACTTTAAAGGTCCTGTAACAGATGTGTCTCTGTGTATTTGAGTAAACTTTGTACGGGGTCCACCAAGGATGTCCTAATCCAGTATCAGTATCAGCTCCCGATCCGGCTCTTTTATGAGTATTCGATTCAGTCACGTGATCGGATCGATCCAGTTTCACATGTTTTTGCGGCAGCCCTAGATCAAAACGCCGCCATGTCGCTGTGTGGGACTTTTCACTACACTGGTCCCTCGTTTATCGTGGGGGTCACGTTCTAAAAATAACCCGCGATAGGCGAAATCCGCTGTAAAAACTGTAAAACCCTCCACGATGTGAGCGGGGAGGGGGATCGCTCTGCGCAAATAGGCCGTGATCTAAACTGAGGAGCACAGGGGCTGAAAAACAGAGTTATGGGGAGTAGTTGGAGCTGTTTTTATTCTTCTAAACAGACATGGACCTTCAATCACGCAGAAAACAATGTGCGGGTTCTGCCTCCGCCAAAGCGCATTCATACATGGTAAAGAAAGCATGCAAAAAAAAAAATCTGCAAAAGGTGAACTGTGTTATAATGAGGGTCGACTGTACAACAGAACAAGAGTCAAACAGCGACGCAATCACTGAAAACAAACAGTCTCTTCTGGAGGAACCAGCAGAGCCACTTTAACACCACCAATTTGTTTCACTTACAAAAGAATCAGCCGGATGAATTTGAGATTTACGCGCACAAGACGACAAAGCCACAGCAGCAAACACTGGTGCAGGTGTTTCAAAGAAAATAAAAGCTAAATTGAAATGACGACAAGTCCAAGAAAATAACACAGAGGATCGTCAAATTCACCGCTTTAGACGATCGGCCGCTGTCTGTCGTGGAAAACATCGGCTTTTGTCGTCTAATGGACTTTTTGGAGCCAAGGTACAAACTTCCTTCACGACGGCATCGGAAAGAGCACTCCTTAAAAAAATCTGATCAGAAGCCAAAACATCTTGATCAGGACATCTCCAGAGTCCACCGCCTATTCCGGCATCGCTTCATCACGACATGTCTCTATTACGACATGTCTCTATTACGACATGTCTCTATTACGACATGTCTCTATTACGACATGTCTCTATTACGACATGTCTCTATTACGACATGTCTCTATTACGACATGTCTCTATTACGACATGTCTCTATTACGACATGTCTCTATTACGACATGTCTCTATTACGACATGCCGGTTTTCTGACACCTTTTAGTATCGCCATTTCACACATCATATTGTTTTTATTTTAGAGAGTTGCGATAATCTCAGGCAGATCTCCCGCTGTTATTCAATGTTCTTAGTCTCAACAACTCTTAAGTCACGTACAAAACCGACTCACACTGGAGCCAGGTTCATTTCCCCAGTTTCCCACTGGTCTGATCTGCTCCGTGGCCCAAGTTTTCTCTCATTAAGAGCTTTGCACTGGCCCAAGCATCTTATAATATACGGGAGCGCAAAGTATAATAGGCTCACATTCATATTATTCATGTCAGAAAAGAGGAATGAAAAATAAAAGCGTTGAAGAAAAATAATGTTTACGCCGCTACTCCGACAATTAGACGCCAGTGTCTAAACAGCGGCGTGTGGGAAAAGCAGCTTTGCATCGCTCCAGTACAGACATATTTCATGAGGAGCTTTTCAAAATATCAAAATGTGTTCACTGTGTGCTGCCTGCATCTAATTATGAAGCGTTTCATAAGATAATAAGGACGCTTTTACTTAAATCTGACTTAATTAAATAAGTTGTGTAGAACTGTATTCCTGTTCTTTTATTTTTATGCTTTAGTATTTTGTACTCTTTTAGTTTGAAGGATTTTGTCCTAAAGCACTTTGTTTTCGAGGTTTTTACGTTGAAATATGGATACAGCCTGTACTACGCTAAAAGCACATGAGAGGTGAGTCAGCTTTGTCAGTCTGGGGCTGTGTTTTGTGTGTTTTGTGTGTTTTGTGTGTGTGTGTGTGTCTTTGTGTGTGTGTTTTTAAAAAAGCAAAACCTGAACTGAAGTAAACATGCCCCGACGAGGCCACTTTCAAGGCTGCGCGGGGAATTCAGGAGACATTACAATAATTCACCAGGCTTGAAGAAAACACATTAAGCTTTTACGTTTCTGTCAGAAACTGAGTGTGTGGTGCCCCCGGTGGTGCTCTGTGAAATAACGCTCTGCTGGCCTAATCACAGCCTGGTGTTTCTGATTCCAAACACCTGGGTGAAGGGGTTTGTGTGAACACCTGTCCTGCCCCCCGTCCGTCCTCCTCCCTCTCTTTCCAGTTCTCCAGGTACTGCAGCTCTGAGGCGACGTTTACACAGAAACAGGTCCGATGCAAAAACACAAAAGTGCGTTTTCGTTCTCACTCTTAGGCCTTGTCCACACGTATCCGGTATCTGATAAACCGAAGATGTTTTGCTGCGTTTTGACCTGTCATCCACACGAACACTCATCAGAAACGAGTATTCAGGGAAAACTCCGGCCAAAGTGAAGATTTTTGAAAACTCCGTTTATGCCTGTTTGTGTGGACAGAGATAACTGGGGTTTTGTGTTTTAAAACGTCACTGTCTGCGCCAAAAAATATGAATCTGCCCTGACGTCAAACGTGCGACCTTTGTTTAGGCGACTGCAAAAGCCAAAGCCAAAGCCAAAGCCAAAGCCAAAGCAGAATATGGATCGGAGTCGTTTCTTGAAGTTTATACTCCAAAACTGTGTTTAGGAGCAATTCTGACTCCGAGTCTGTCCAGACAAAGCAGCTCGGCGCCATGTTTTCTGTTGTTTAAGTTTAGGCGGAAGTGACGGTGAAGTGAGGGCTCAGTGGAAATAACGCCATCTACAGGTTTGGAATGTGTATGAATGTGGTTGAAAACACAGATGTTCGGTTATGTGTGGAAGGTTTTTTTTTCGAAGACGAGGTGGTGTGGATAAAACTATTTTTATAAACGGAGGGGGGGAAATGTTCGGTTTTAAAAATGCCAGGCTACGTGTGGACATGGCCTCATTCCACGTTTACACGAGTGTTTTGGGGAATTCTGCTGCACATGGAGACGCAAACCCTGCAGTTTGCCGATGCTGCGTATAACCCTTCTGCTTCTACTTCCTCTTCTCCAGCGCCTCAGTTCAAAACAACATGAAGCGTAATATCACCACCAATTTCATGTGGACGGACTCCTCTGAATGTCTCTGTGTGATCAGTGGAGTCACTTTCTGACTCGAGTCCTGTGGCATTTGCAGCTGCTCGGTTGAAGCTCTTCCATGTTCATTTTTTTCTTGAACTGACTCGTGCTCGTGACGTAATCTTTACGTCACGGCCACGAAAATGCAGTTTTCCGTTTGAACCGTTTACATGGTGACGACAGGGTGGAGCGTTTTCCAGATTTTTGCATTTTCAACCCCCCAAAACGTCGTTGCCTCTAAACGATATGGACATCTGGAGAAATGTTTTGGGTTTTCCACCTGTTACTGTTGTCGTGTAAACGGCCCCTGAAATATGGTTGTGGGCGGAGTTAGGTGGAGTTAATAGAAAGAAGTCCACTGTTTTAAAGAGCCATTAAACACTCTCTAGAAGCTTTACGCCACCTCTAAGGCCATGTACACACGTAGCCGGGTATTTTTAAAACCGAACATTTCCCCCCCTCTTTTTATAAAAATTGTTTTATCCACACCACCTCGTCTTTGAAAAAAAATACCTTCCACACATAACCGAACATCTGCGTTTTCAACCACATTCATACGCATTCCAGACCTGTAGATGGCGTTATTTTCATTGAGCCCTCATTTCACCGTCACTTCCGCCTAAACTTATCTTATTGCTCTTGGAGCAGTAGTTGGACTTCTGCAATTAAACATGTACATAGCACCTGCACAATACGAGTACTTAATGCTCCCACAGCTCTCAAGAAACGACTCCGGTCCATATTCTGCTTTGGCTTTTGCAGTCGCCTAAACAAATGTTGCACGTTTGACGTCAGGGCAGATTCATATTTTTTGGCGCAGACAGTGACGTTTTAAAATGCAAAACCCCAGTTATCTCTGTCCACACAAACAGGCAGAAACGGAGTTTTCAAAAATCTTCACTTTGGCCGGAGTTTTCCCTGAATACTCGTTTTTGATGTGTGTTCGTGTGGATGACAGGTCAAAACGCAGCAAAACATCTTCGGTTTATCAGATACCCGGATAAGTGTGGACAAGGCCTAAGTAAAATCTGAAATATCCTCTGAAAATGTGAAAAATCCTTGAGGGAAGCAGGTTGTGGGGCGAACTCTGGAGTGATGATTGACAGCAGCCCGACAGCCACAAGGATCCAACACGACGCAGACCTGTGCACTCTGGACTTTGAAACAGAGCAGACCTTTGCGCTCGGATCACACCATTTCCTCCAGACACAGCAGGACATGGTGGAGCCAGGTCGGAGTAGGGCTGAGAGGGGCTCCTCACGTCCCGCCTGTAGAGGCCAGCGTCTGCGCTCATCACGTAATAACCTGCATCTGACTCACTGGAGCCATTAGACCAACCCAGAAACTCAAATGTTCTGGCTGTATATCAGCCTAAAGAGGTCAATACAGACACAACTTTGACTCAAAAGTCCCATTTTTAGGAAATCTGCTCAAAAATGCCAAAATAAGGACAGGGAGAGGTATAAGTTCTATTTTAGACCCATTTATACAGAGAATCAGTAGAAAAAAGTGATGCTGGAGTTCAGTGGCTCTTTCAGAACCTTGTGGAGGATTCCTGCTGTCGTCTCTCTGCTCTGTGTGTCCCCAAAATGCCGTTTACCACGAATACATTTTTCAGAAACATTGAAATTCTCTCCCTTCATGGCCTCAGTGACCTTTTTAGTATGATAGACTTGGTATTTAGAAATTCCAGTCCTGATTAAAGATGGTAGCGCTGCAAAATGCTCCATATGAACGCTTTTCTGTACTGATCTGCCTGTGTCTCTTCACTCAGTCTGTTTCAAAATGTGTCCCTTCAAAAAGCTTTGGACTCCTTACAGAATACTAAAATATACACTCTTTTGGCTCTTTTTCTATCTGGAGAATGCCAGCTCGGATCTGATATCAGAAGCTAAGCCGGCCTGTTGGACACAATAGAACGTCAATTTTCAACTTGCAGCTCTTTACATAAGCAATCTCAGTGTGTGGAATAAGACCACAACAGCCAATCAAACGTTAATGAGGCGTTTAACTCCACGGCAGGTGAGGCCCAATACACAACACGACGTGACGCCTCGTAATGATGTGAGCTGCAAACAAGAGCAGAGCAGTTTCCCTCTGAAACTCTTCTCACTGGACGAATGTGGGATTACGCTGTGTTATTTCCAGAATATTGAGACTTCCTCTGTATATTTAATTTGATGAAATGTACTTGTCATTTCGGCAGCCTGCTTGAAAAAATCTACCGAGTTTTAATTGGACCACTAGAAATGTTGTCAGCACACACCCTGTCAAAAGTTTGGACACTCTCATTATTGTTTTCTATTATATGTTTTCTACTTTCTAGATTGTAGATACATGCAGTACACAGGCGAGGCGAGGTTATCTGTACAGCACAATGTGTACGCAGAGTAATTCAAAGTGCTTTACAGAATAAGAAATACATTCAAATCACAATACAAATAAATCAAAACATAAATAATCATAAAATTAGAAAGAGAGACATTAAATCAGAGAGAAGAGTGCGGAATGAGAAATAAAAACCTTTCAGTCGGACACAGCTGAACAGAACTGTTTTTAGTCTGGATTTAAACACAGTAGAGTCTGTCTCACATGTTCAGACTGTTCCAGGTTTCAATAATAATAATAATGCATCAGTTTTATATAGCGCTTTTTTTGGACACTCAAAGACACTTTACAGTTCATTATCCATTCTCTCCAGACTCAGTGGTGTAAACTCCTGTAGCCACAGCTGCCCTGGGACAGACTGAGGCTCCAGTCTGCACCAGCACCAACTTTCATACTGGGTAATGTAAGAAAGTATGAAAGTGATGTGTGCAGGGCAGGACTCCCCTGAAAAAGAGATGAGTGATCTCAATGGGACTTTCCTGGGTAAATAAAGGTAAAAAAAAAAAAATGGGTGAAGTGTCTTGCCCAAGCACACAACAACAGTTTTTTTGTTTGTTTGTTTTTGGGGCTTTTTTGCCACCAGCGCCCCCCTGTGGAACCTGGAATTCCCACTGTCTTCCATCCAAGTACTGACCAGGCCCTGCTGAGCTTCTGACATCTGACGGGATCAGGCTGTGACAAGGAGGTCTGGCCACAGGTTTTAGCTGCATGAGTCTGAAACTCTGACTCCCCGATTTTAGTCCTGACTCTGGGACCAGCAGGAGGCCGGGACTAAACCAGGACTAAACCAGGACTACCTCAGGACAACAGCCGGTCCCGGAGCTCCTCAGAGTGCATGTACATGTCACTTGGACTTTGGTGCTCGGCCTTGGAAAGACTTATACACAAGCAGAGCCGCTTTAAAGTCTCTGAGCCACAGGAGGCATGTGCTTGTACTCCCTGGTTGGAGTCAGGACCTGAGCTGCAGCGTTCTGGATGTTCTGGATGTTCTGGATGTTCTGGATGTTCTGGATGTTCTGCAGCTCTCACAGCTCGTTTGGAGAGGCCAGTGAGAGGCCGATACAGGATCTAACCTACTGGAGACAAACACATGGATAAGTCTCTCCACGTCTGCTTTAGACAGAAGACCTATGATTTTTATACGCCCGTTGTAAGACGGGACGTATTATGGTATGGCGCTGTCCGTCTGTCTGTCCGTCTGTCTGTCTGTCTGTCTGTCTGTCTGTGGACACTTCAAAGCTTTGAAGTCTTTGAAGCTTTGTCTTCATGAAGAGGCAAAACATGTGGGGCATGCGCCGATATGTATATAAGGTCTACTGTATTTGTGTATTTTATTGTATATTTTTGTATCGATCCATGCTGTACGTCAGTGGTATCAATTTTATGTGACTTCAGGTTTTTATACACCTGTTGTAAGACGGGACGTATTATGGTATGGCGCTGTCCGTCCGTCCGTCCGTCCGTCTGTCTGTGGACAATTTTTTGTCCGCGCTCTAACTCGACAACCGTCTCACCTAGGAATGTCACACTTCCAAACTGCACCAACAATTCATCTTTAACTAGGTTTGACAAATTCTAACTTAATTCTATATACAATAATTCAAAGTACGGGCGTATTTTGCGCCGCTGGCGGAGCTCTTGTTGCTGTTGTTTAGATGGTCAAAGGTGCAGATGTTATTGATTTGATGTGACTGTTAAAGTTCAGGTCTGAGTCCATTATTACCTGTACATTTTTAGCTTGATTTGCAGGTTTTAGAGAGAGAGACTGGAGGTGATGCTGACACTGTCTCCTGGCACCTCCAAACCCCACACTGGCTCCTCCAAACCCCACACTGGCTCCTCCAAACCCCACACTGGCTCCTCCAAACCCCACACTGGCTCCTCCAAACCCCACACTGGCTCCTCCAAACCCCACAAACCCCACACTGGCACCTCCAAACCCCACACTGGCACCTCCAAACCCCACACTGGCACCTCCAAACCCCACACTGGCTCCTTCAAACCCCACACTGGCACCTCCAAACCCCACACTGGCACCTCCAAACCCCACAAACCCCACACTGGCTCCTCCAAACCCCACACTGGCTCCTCCAAACCCCACACTGGCTCCTCCAAACCCCACACTGGCACCTCCAAACCCCACACTGGCTCCTCCAAACCCCACACTGGCTCCTCCAAACCCCACACTGGCTCCTCCAAACCCCACACTGGCTCCTCCAAACCCCACACTGGCTCCTCCAAACCCCACAAACCCCACACTGGCTCCTCCAAACCCCACACTGGCTCCTCCAAACCCCACACTGGCTCATCCAAACCCCACACTGGCTCCTCCAAACCCCACAAACCCCACACTGGCTCCTCCAAACCCCACACTGGCTCCTCCAAACCCCACACTGGCTCCTCCAAACCCCACACTGGCTCCTCCAAACCCCACACTGGCTCCTCCAAACCCCACACTGGCACCTCCAAACCCCACACTGGCTCCTCCAAACCCCACAAACCCCACACTGGCTCCTCCAAACCCCACACTGGCTCCTCCAAACCCCACACTGGCTCCTCCAAACCCCACACTGGCTCCTCCAAACCCCACACTGGCTCCTCCAAACCCCACACTGGCTCCTCCAAACCCCACACTGGCTCCTCCAAACCCCACACTGGCTCCTCCAAACTCAACAACGGGCCACGGGTCAAGGTCACGGCTCGACCCTTTGCGAAAACCTGCCCGTCGCTCTTGCTAACTGTGATCGTTTCCATCTCTGTCTTTTTATCTTCCATCTCTGTCCTTTTATGTTACGTGCCGTAGATCTGAACTCTCTTCTCAAATGTTCTGCTGCTGAAAGCGAGAACAACCCACATTCTCTGCTTCTTTGAGCTTTGACACATTAAAGCTGTGTAGTGTCTTTAAGTTCTGTTGCTGCGATCTGATTGGTGGAATTCCGATTCTAGAATGTGATGATGTCATACTCATACTCCTACTGCAAGAGCCAGATTTCCCTATTGATTATCCGTCCGTCTGTCTGTCCGTCCGTCTGTCTGTCTGTCTGTCCGTCTGTCCGTCTGTCTGTGGACAATTTCTTGTCCGCGCTCTAGCTCGACAACCGTCTCACCTAGGAATGTCAAACTTCCAAACTGCACCAACAATTCATCTTTAACTAGGTCTGACACATTCTAACTTAATTCTATATACAATAATTCAAAGTCCGGGCGTATTTTGCGCCGCTGGAGGAGCTCTTGTTGCTGTTGTTTAGATGGTCAAAGGTGCAGATGTTATTGATTTGATGTGACTGTTAAAGTTCAAGTCTGAGTCCATTATTACCTATAGATTTTTAGCTTGATTTGCAGGTTTTAGAGAGAGAGACTGGAGGTGATGCTGACACTGTCTCTTTGTTTCTGTGGCCAAATACATACAAACATACATATACACATAGAGGTTATCAAATCTGTGACTATATATAAAACAGGATACGTAATATTATAAAGCTCTAAAAGTGACTAAACTGCACTTTTGTTGTGGTGGGAAGCCCATTCTTTTAAACAGAGAATTTGAGAAAAGTTTTGCTTCTAAAACCTGCCAGAAAGTAGGATCATCTGTGTGAAATGTTCCAAGTCAACAACACTGATTCTCTGGAGGCTTTAAAACAGCTTTATCATCTTTATAGAACTCACTGCTGTCAGGATCTGCAGCTTCATGCAAAAGAACACAACACAAGAATGATTCAAGAATGGTTCAAATGCAGATTTTTGTTTGAGTACAGCAGGGTTCTGGTTCAGTCAATAATTCCATGGCAAAGTACAGTGTGATCAGTAAGGAAAACTGCCTCCTGCCCCGTCAGACAGGATCATTTCTATTATTGACTAGACACAAGACCGTGGTGTATTCAAACTAAAATCTGCATCTGAACCATATTTTTTAGCTGCTGCGATCTGTATTAAATAACACCGGCACCTCCAAACCCCACACTGGCACCTCCAAACTCCACAGTGGCACCATCAAACCCAACAAACTCCACACTGGCTCCTCCAAACTCCACACTGGCTCCTCCAAACTCCACACTGGCTCCTCCAAACCCCACACTGGCACCTCCAAACCCCACACTGGCACCTCCAAACCCCACACTGGCACCTCCAAACCCCACACTGGCACCTCCAAACCCCACACTGGCACCTCCAAACTCCACACTGGCACCTCCAAACCCCACAAAACCCACACAGGCACCTCCAAACCCCACACAGGCACCTCCAAACTCCACACTGGCACCTCCAAACTCCACAAACTCCACACTGGCACCTCCAAACTCAACAGTGGCACCTCCAAACCCCACAAACCCCACACTGGCTCCTCCAAACCCCACACTGGCACCTCCAAACTCCACACAGGCACCTCCAAACCCCACACTGGCACCTCCAAACTCCACACTGGCACCTCCAAACCCCACACTGGCACCTCCAAACCCCACACTGGCACCTCCAAACCCCACAAACCCCACACAGGCACCTCCAAACTCCACACTGGCACCTCCAAACTCCACACTGGCACCTCCAAACCCCACACTGGCACCTCCAAACCACACACAGGCACCTCCAAACCCCACAATGGCACCTCCAAACTCAACAGTGGCACCTCCAAACCCCACACTGGCTCCTCCAAACTCAACACTGGCACCTCCAAACTCCACACTGGCTCCTCCAAACTCCACAGTGGCACCTCCAAACCCCACAAACCCCACACTTGCACCTCCAAACTCCACACAGGCACCTCCAAACCCCACAATGGCACCTCCAAACTCAACAGTGGCACCTCCAAACCCCACAAAGCCTCACACTGGCACCTCCAAACTCAACAGTGGCACCTCCAAACCCCACACTGGCACCTCCAAACTCAACATTGGCACCTCCAAACCCCACACTGGCTCCTCCAAATCCCACAAACCCCACACTGGCACCTCCAAACTCAACAGTGGCACCTCCAAACCCCACAAAACCTCACACTGGCACCTCCAAACTCAACAGTGGCACCTCCAAACCCCACACTGGCACCTCCAAACTCAACAGTGGCACCTCCAAACCCCACACTGGCACCTCCAAACTCAACAGTGGCACCTCCAAACCCCACACTGGCACCTCCAAACTCAACAGTGGCACCTCCAAACACCACACTGGCTCCTCCAAATCCCACAAACCCCACACTGGCACCTCCAAACTCAACAGTGGCACCTCCAAACCCCACACTGGCTCCTCCAAACCCCACACTGGCACCTCCAAACCCCACACTGGCACCTCCAAACCCCACACTGGCTCCTCCATTCTCACTGGCACCAGTCGAGGCTGAGAACTCCCATAGAAACTAATGGCGCAGGCCTGGACTGAAATGAACAAACGTTATCTGTCAGAGTTTCAGCGCTTGTGAACACATTATCAAATACAGAACAAAGCCTGAGCCTTTTACCGGATTTACAAACTCCAGACTGAAGGTACAAGTGGATTTCTGCAGCTAAACGGACTCGTAGCTGAACGTTTTCTAACATTACAAACAGTATTTTCTCTTTATTTGGTTTAATTTGAATGATTAAACCAGTGTCTCTTAATGATTCAAAATCTGTATTAAATAGTGCTTTAATGAGGCAGAGACTGAAGACAAATGATCCCAAATGCCTTTTGCTCAACACTGTTAATATGTTTAACCTTAAGTGGCTGCTTAGAAATGTGGATTGTAGAAAATAAACTCACAAACTAAAGGCAAACTTACATTTACATGAGTGATTCAGCTGCTACAGCACAACATCTGCACATGAGTCACAGAACCTCATATCATTTAAACTCCGTGTCAGTAAACATTACATTTACACAGCTTTATAATGAAAATATAAGTCTGTTTTTCTAACATCTCCAGTCACACCTGTGCCAGGCAGAGGCTGCATTAGACTTTCTCTTTGCCCGTCATCTTGACAGACAGGGTCATAAAAATTCCATCATCAACTATTATTATCCGTCATTTTATTTTCAAACGTTAATGATAATTATAGACCTGTGTGATCATGATGAGACATGTTTAATAACTTTTTTATGACGTTTTTATTGATTCATTGTCATTTTTAATCATTAATTCACACTCCGCTCACACTGAACACAGTGCTCGTGCTAAACGTCCACCTGCAGCGCCGTAACATTAGCGCCCCCTGCTGGATCACTGATGTCACTTCCTCTTTTTTCAACTCTTTTATTGACGCTGTCACAGTTGTTGGGTTTTTTAAATAAAATTTCGGACACTCAGCTGCCGTGACGTCTTTCTGTCTCATATGTAGCGACGGCTAAAGCAGTGAGACAACGAGACGACCCCACAGTCCCACGTCTCGGCTCTGGCTCCTTGGAGATCACTATATTCCTCAGAGTGCGTTTACCTGCACCCGGGTATGATCGGGTTTGGTCCTGGTGCATGTAGACACAGTATCTCTGTTACTGCTGCAGTCGAGTGTGCATGGGTCCAAAAGACAAACACTTTTCATCACAACAGAAGCCAAAATAAATAAAGTGAAATGATGTTAAATAAAGAAGTGCACTAAACCTGCACAAGTACAATCTGCACTCATCTGATCTCTGCAAACACAAACCATCTCCAACATACGCACAGAACAGACTCACCAACAGCAGAACATCCTCTGTCACAGAGAGAACACTCAGATTCACTGAGTCTTGTCCTTTAGTCCCACAGAAGCTGAAGCAGCAGCACAAGGAAAGAGCTGCTTTTTCAGCATTTACAGTTTATGCAAATGAGCCGTGTGGTTTTAAGTTTAGTTTCTGTAAAACATAAACAAATGTTTAAAGCTGCATTAAACACATTCTGATCTCACACTGATGTGGCTCTGCACTGGTGATGGTTTATATGGTGTAAAGTTGAGTTTATTTATGCAGATTAGTAATAGTAATAATAATGATGATCATTTTAATCTAATAAATACATAAATGTTGATGATGTAATTGAAAATTGATCATTAATTCTCCTGACAATCGATTATGAAAATTCAATTGAATGCCCGTCCCCAGTGTGAACTATTTAAATTTATGGTTTATCCCCTTCAGTCTAATCTGTTAAAATGACAGACATCTTCAGACTTTCCCATCGATGTTAAAAAATCCCATCAATGACAAAGAATATTCGGTTAATGCGCCCTCTGGTGCCAGGTAAGAGTCCCTCATGTTTAAGCTGATTAGTTTGAAGATAAATCTCTGTCTGTTCTTTCCTTTTAATAACGAAACCCTCCAAAAGCGCCTCGCTGCCATTCACTCCCGCTAATCCAGCACTGCCAACAGGGCGTCCCTGTCAGACTGAGTCACGTTTGTGCAGGAGCTCCACAGTGATGTACCTGAAAACCAGCAGCACCGTCTAAACGCCTGGAACGTCTGATGTGAAAAGCCCGAACGGAGCCAATCACATGAATCTGTGTATTTCTCCGACCGAGACGCCGCTCTCTGTGATCCTGCCAGAGCCCGACAGCCGCTCGAGCCACAGCAGCTGCCTTGCCTCAAAAGGTTAATCAAAAGGTTAATGATCACACGCTGTCACGTTCCATTTGGATTTCACTTCATGAGTCACGACGGGGCCGACGCGTCCGCACGACGACCGAAGTCAAGTCTGTCACAGCCCTCGTGCACATCAGCAGGGACGGAGGCTCCGAGCCGATGGAGCTGAGGGTTCTGGGTTTGTTTCATCCACTAACGACTCATCTTTTATGATTATTCTACATCTCCAGAGCTCAAAATGCTCCGTTCCACCTTGTGATGTCATGAAGCAGTGGTTTTAAAGTGAACCGTTGCTTTTTTGTTTTTAGTTCAGTAGAGATCGGCAATTCAAACGATTCTAGTGAAGGTGTATGGAGTGTTTTGGGTGTTGTGGGGGTGCTGTGGGGGTGTTGTGGGGGTGCCGTGTGGGTGCTGCGGGTGCTGTGGAGGTGCCGTGCGGGTGCTGCGGGTGCTGCGGGTGCTGCGGGTGACCGGAGCGTGAAGGGGACAGGGACATGTGGACACGGGGGACACACACCACGGCGCAGTGCAAATAAACCCCAGTGAAAAGAGCCAAAGCAAAGAGCAGAGGCTGGATCTATGTTTGCCCCTCGCCTGCCAACGCACACAACACACCCAGAGGAAGAGGAGGAGGAGCAGGGGAGGAGGAGGACACCAGAGGAGGAGGAGGAGACAAGAGGAGGACCAAACCAGACCAGAGGAGGAGGAGCAAGGGATGGGGAGGAGCAGAACTGGGGAGGAGGACCAGGGGAGGACAAGGGAAGGAGGACCAAGGAAGGTGGACCAGGGTAGGAGGACTGGGGGGAGGACTAGACAAGAGAAGGAGGACCAGACCAGGGAAGGAGGACCAGGGGAGGAGAACCAGGGAAGAAGGACCAGGGAAGGAGAACCAGGGAAGAAGGACCAGGGAAGGAGAACCAGGGAAGAAGGACCAGGGCAGGAGGATCAGGGGAGAAGAACCAGAGAAGAAGGACCAGGGGAGGAGAACCAGGGAAGAAGGACCAGGGGAGATGGACCCAGGGAGGAAAGCCAGGGAAGAAGAACCAGGGGAGGAGGACCAGGGAAGAAGAACCAGGGAAGAAGAACCAGGGAAGAAGAACCAGGGAAGAAGAACCAGGAGAGGAGGACCAGACCCCGAGGAGGACCAGGGGAGGGAGACTAAACCACGACTAACGTGAATTAAGATCCAGGCTGTGAAATTGAAAATGAGTTTTTTTACTGTTAAAAGTCAAACGACACGACATTACTCGTGGTTTAATAAGGAGAATAATTAAGGAGTCTCCTCGTTAACTCCCATGAAGATCAGGGTTTATTTTAAAAGGTCTTATAATACTGAAAATGAACTTTTGTGAGCTTTAAACCATGTTGTGTGTGAGTTGTGTTTTCATTAACTCATGTCTGAGTAACTCTTTATTATTTGTCTGTCTACATCTCCAAAGCTCAAAACGCTCTGCTCCACCTGGGGATTAGTATGGAGCAAGATCGCTGTCAGAAGTATTCATGTGCGTAGGAATTAAATCCGTGCATATTTGGCGGTAGTTGAGCATAAAATAAATATTCGTAAACTCTCGAATGAGTCCAGTCGTACATAAAATGTGTTGTGTGTATTTTATCCATCAGAATACAAACTGAAAAGTTACTAGTTGAGAATAACGGAGAAAAGCTGCCCCTGTGACCCAGCCGGATAGAGTGGAAGAAAATGGGTGATGGACAGTCCTGGTTTAGTCCTGGTTCAGTTCTGGTTTAGTGTTGGTTTGGACCTAGTTCAGTCCTGGTTCGGACCTGGTTTAGTCCTGGTTTGGACCTGGTTGAGTCCTGGTTCAGTCCTAGTTTAGTCTTGGTTTGGACCTGGTTGAGTCCTGGTTCAGTCCTGGTTTGAACCTGGTTGAGTCCTGGTTTGGGCCTGGTTCAGTCCTGGTTCAGTTCTGGTTTAGTCCTGGTTTGGGCCTGGCTCAGTCCTGGTTCAGTCCTGGTTCAGTTCTGGTTTAGTCCTGGTTTGGGCCTGGCTCAGTCCTGGTTCATTTCTGGTTTAGTCCTGGTTTGGGCCTGGCTCAGTCCTGGTTCAGTTCTGGTTTAGTCCTGGTTTGGGCCTGGCTCAGTCCTGGTTCAGTTCTGGTTTAGTGTTGGTTTGGACCTAGTTCAGTCCTGGTTCGGACCTGGTTTAGTCCTGGTTTGGACCTGGTTGAGTCCTGGTTCAGTCCTAGTTTGGGCCTGGCTCAGTTCTGGTTTGGACCTGGTTGAGTCCTGGTTGAGTCCTGGTTTAGTCCTGGTTTGGGCCTGGTTGAGTCCTGGTTGAGTCCTGGTTCAGTCCTGGTTCGGACCTGGTTTAGTCCTGGTTTGGACCTGGTTGAGTCCTGGTTTAGTCCTGGTTTGGGCCTGGCTCAGTTCTGGTTTAACCCTGGTTTAGTGTTGGTTCGGACCTGGTTTGGTCCTGGTTTGGACCTGGTTGAGTCCTGGTTCAGTCCTAGTTTAGTCTTGGTTTGGACCTGGTTGAGTCCTGGTTCAGTCCTGGTTTAGTCCTGGTTTGGACCTTGCTCAGTCCTGCTTTAGTCCTGGTTTGAACCTGGTTGAGTCCTGGTTCAGTCCTGGTTCAGTCCGTTTGCAGGGTAAAAGTCCGGGACACCAAGATGGCGGCTGTATTAACGTCAAGAGGCTGAAGGTGAGATCCACCGTTCATAACTGTGACGCGGTGACGTATTTTTGACAGTAAAGTCGCGTCTGAAATCGTTTTGTATTTCATTTCGTGATTGTAATTCTTGATGTCGTAAATTTTCTGTTTGTTTTCTGACGGATAAAATACACACGACACATTTTATGTACGACTGGACTCATTCGAGAGTTCACGAATATTTATTTCATGCTCAACTCCAGCCAAATATTCACAGATTTCACTCCTGCGCACACAAGTACTTCTGACAGCGATCTCACTCCATAGATCAGCTTTGGCTCCACTCCTGCATATTTAAAATGATGTGTTTTTCCTTTGCATGATCTCGTCTTTTAAAAGATGCACGGCCGCTTTAATACATAAAACAAATACAAAACGTCATGAAGTCACAGTTTCCAAGCGTGTTCGAGGTCTATGGAGTTTTAAAACACAATAAAGTCAACTTTCACGTCATTTTCTGATAGATTTAAGTGTTTATATCTTTAATTCTGGCTTTTTGGTAGTGCGTACAGTATTCAGGTGTATTTTAATGTCCCCGTATAGGTACATTTGTCCTTTGCGTTTGACCCGACCTTTAGTACAACTTGGTAATTTCTAAAACTCTGTCCACCCACTGTAGTTTCCGGCGTAAGTGCGTTTCCACTCTTCCCCTCGCTCTTTGTTGCAGCCCAGTAAATACCAGGGTTCTTCAAACGTCCAGCTGTTTGTGAATCGGTTTTGAATGTGACCTTCTGAGGCTCCCGTGGACTCGGACAAAACTCTGTGTTTCTGTCTGAACAAGACTGGCTGAGGGACTGAAAAGAATCGATTCCCATGCAAAAAAAAAAAAAAAAAATCCTCCAGTTTTCAGGTTTTTTTAAATACATTGTTTAGATTTGAGTTTATCTACAAACTATTTTTATATCATTTCAGTCTGAGCTGGAGCTGTAGACTGTTTAACCCTCGAAGACGTACGGTATCATATACGATACAGAGGAATATGTTTCTATAACCGCAGAACTTTCTAACGGTAAAAGACAGAAACGTCCTTTTCCCCTCTGAAAGTGCAGACATAGAGGTTTCCGTACATTTCTGCGGCTTTATCCTACGTCACACTCACGCTGTGTGATGACGGGAGCAAAACGAGTGTCCAACAGGAACTTTGTTTTCCCCAAACTCATGCGCTCCGTCCATTTTGATCGAGCCAAACTTTGCCAAAGAGTGAAGTGAGTCAAGATGGTCGACTCCTCTGACTGTGTGTGTTTATAACGAGGGAAAAAGTCGCTCTAAGTGGAGTTAATTCTCACACACATGGAAAATGACACATCTTGGTGTGTGTAATTGTGCATCTCTTTCTATTTTTATTTAAAGGTTTATTTCAGTCAAAATGAACAAATCCAAATGTAATTTCCACCCTGGAAATGCAGAAGTGCTGTGGCTCTGGCCCTGGACCTGACAGGAGCTGTTTCCAGGACTGGACCAGGAAAGTCATGGAGCCACTGCACTTTTTTTGTTTTTAGGGCAATAAGGAGATTTTTAATTTACTTACAGACTTGAGATTTTGCATTTTTGTAGCTGAGGCCCTAAATTATGCATTTTTTATGTCCAAAAAGTTGTTTCTACATGTTTGCTGTGTGTTTTGTATAAAAGAGTGAATTTTATTTTCTGGTTGTTGTTTTTTTTTTTTTTTTCTTCTCTATTTCTGGTCCTGTAGCTTTTCTCACAGCCTCATGACACAACTACAGCAGCAGATTGTGAAATAACAGGTTGGACTGAACAAAAGGAGGTAGAACACTTCATTAGGGGTAAAAGGGGATTTTATTTACAGACAAAATGGCGAAATAAAAACCCCAAAATCAGGTAGAGAGGGTTAATGCGAACATTTTAAAGACCAAAATGACGAGACAATTTTCAATGGAAAGTGAATTGGAGCCAGAGTTAACGGCTGATGAACCATGAAAACTTCCTATTTGGATCCAGGCGGCTGGTGGGATTATAGTTACTCGACTTCCTGCACGGTACTTTTTTATATTTACTCAGTTCTGTGCAAAAGTTTTAGGCAAGTGTGAAAAATGCTGTAAACAAAAATGCTTTCAAAAATATAAATAATGTTTTTTTTAGCAGCTTACAAAATGCAAAGTGAGCTTCTTCTTCCACTTTATCCAGCTGGGTTTGCCGGTGTGTCCTCTGTGCACCGACCCCTATGAACCCCTCTGTGAGTGGAGCCCACAGGAGGGTGGACGTCATGGCCCTCGATGTTAGTTCATAGGGGCGCTGGCCAGAGGAAACCCATCGAGACCCAGAGGAGGAGGAGGACTGGAGGAGGCCGAGTTCCTTCAAAACACATAACCAGAAGGTTTGATTTAGATTTCTCTTTTGTGCATTCACTGCATTTTGTTGGTTGATGAAAATAAATGATGAGCACTTCCATTTTTGAAGACTTTCGCACTCCTCTAAGTCTGTAAAAATCTTAATCGGGAGTTCTTTACAGTGCATAATTCACCCTTTCTTAAAATATAGAAGCAAAACAAATGCACTGGAGGAAACATCAGGAGAAAAGCGGCACGGTGGCTGTCGCTAGCACTCACAGTTCGATCCCCGGGTCGTCTGGGCTCTGTGTGGAGTTTGCATGTTCTCCCCATGTCTGGATGGGTTTCCTCCGGGCTCCGGTTTCCCCCATTAACCCAAAACATGCTGTAGGTGTGAAACTGGTGTGTGTGAGCGATGGTGGTGATCGAAGGGAACGATGGTGCCGTTCGGCTTCCATCAGTCTGTCCCGGGGCAGCTGTGGCTACAACAGTAGTTTACACCAGGAGTCCCCGACCCCGTCCGCGACCCGACAGGTGCGAGCGCAAAACTCCAGGCAACCGTATCCGAGCACGGCACGGCCCAAAAGTCCCAGCGCGAGTGCCCCAGGTACAGCGGCGACAAACAGAGTCTAACTGCAGATCACTGGACGTCCCTCAGTCATGAGAACCACCTCAGGTCACAGCACATTTCACCCGTTATGTGACTGTTCGGTCCCCAGTTATTGCCTCGAAAACCCTGGTCCTTGACAAGTCACTGACTGCGTGTCGATAACATTTATTCACTCGTTTGCTCACATTGTAATACACAACTTTGCACAGGCTTCTGCATATTGAAAATGTAGATCTGTATTGCTCAACAATTGGGAGATGTGGACCCCCCGAATCCTGACGGGTATTTCACACACTGGTTATTTTGTTGGCGCAGTGTCACGAGGAAGCTGCTGATAAAGTTGCACGCGAGTACACAGTGGATTCACCTTTATTATTAAATTTGCAATATAAACAATCTACGTTCCCCACCGGTCCACAGTAAAATTGCCAAGCGTTGGCCGGTCCGCGGTGATGAAAAGGTTGGGGACCACTGGTTTACACCACTGGGTCTGGAGTGAATGAAGAATGACCTGTTAATAATGCTCTGTAACGCATCTTTGAGGACCTGTGTCTGTGAAAAGTGCTATAGCTTTTGTTGTAAGGCGACTTTGGCTGTCCAGAAAGGCACCTAATAAATAAAATGGATAATAATAATAATAATAATAATAATAATAAGAAGAAGAAGAAGAAGAAGAAGAAGAAGAAGAAGAAGAAGCGAAAAACAACAAACCAAACCTCTACAAGTTCTTATGGCAGAATGACGCCCAGGCTGTTACACGCTGCCATTCCGACACTGACGTCTAATTGTCGCAGTGGGGGCATCTCCATTTTTTAACAAAAGTCTCTGCACTCTGACTTTTTTTTTTTTCTTAGTCAAAGTGGCAGCACTTTAGTCTTTTTCCAACGCATAATGTAATAATTAAGTCGTGGCGGCGCTCTTTTAGGGACAAGGGTTATGGCAGGAGTGTCTAAACTTTTTTCATCAAGGGCCTCATATTAAAACACAGAGCAGCGTGAGGCCGATCGAGGGTCATAGGGTCAAAACAGTGAGTAATTCAAATCTGTGCATTACAGGTTTAATGATCCTCCAGACCTTTGTTCAGGCTTAGACCCTCAAAAGGACTCACGACATTTACTTGATCAATGTAGATTTCAAAAACCTGCAGTACTTGCGGGAGTATGGGCCAATTCACCTGGAAGCCTGAGGGCCAAAACAATTGGTCTGAGGGCCACATTTGGCCCCCAGGCCATAATTTGGACTGGATTAGGGTTAGGGTTAGAGGAGGTGTGCGGCATGTTTTGTCCTGGTTAAATCCTGTTTTAGAGCTGGTTTAGTCCTGATTAAATCGTGTTTTAGTCCTGGTTTAGACTTGGTTTTAGTCCTGATGTTGATTGAAAACAGAACTAAACCAGGACTAAATTATAGAAATAAATCAGGACTAAAACACACTGCACACACCGCACCTTGTACACCACAAGTCCATGAAAATATTGTCCTGAAACTATGAGTAGGTTGTCAGAATGGCGACATAAACGGTGTTGGAATGGTGGCATCAGAAAGTGCTGAAATGGGGGCATGTCGGGATGGAGGGTTATCAGAATGACGGCATGTCGGGATGGAGGGTTGTCGGAATGACGGCATGTCGGGATGGAGGGTTATCAGAATGACGGCGTGTCAGGGTGGAAGTCTGTTGGAATAAGGGGTTTACCCTGACCAGGCCTCTGATCTATAGCGTTTAAATCCAGGCTGAAAACTGTTCTAATCCTGTACAAATGAGACGGTTTTGGTTTACGCGGCTCTTGTTTCCAGCACGTTTTAAAATCGCTGTTTGTTTTTATCATTTGCTCTGTGATTTTGTGTTCTGTGAAGCACTTTGAGTTTGTGCTCCACAAATGAACCCCGTCTCCCCTGCTCTCCACTGCTCCTCGCTCTCCTTCATCATTCTACACTTCTCTTTGGTCTTCACCGCTTTCTAATCCACTTTCTCCCTCCTCTTACGACTCAATCCATTTCCCCGCCGCTGTTTTCTTCTTCCCCCTTCTTCTTCCCCCCCCCGGTTTCATCTTAAACCCGGTGCCTCTGAGTCGAGCGTTGAGTGAGCCGCCCGCCTGTTGTTTACTCGCACAGATAAATCGGTATAAATGACGGCGTATTGGAAGAGACAGCGTGGGACGGCCGCTCCAAACCTGAGTGCGTCTGCGGAGAGGAGAGGAGCGCTGACGGTGATGAGGTCTGACAGGGTGAAGCCGGCCCCCAGCCCACTGCCCAAACCAAGAGAACGCCGACGTGAGACAACCACTACTCACTTTGTATGAGCGAGAGTCTGGGTTTGAGGTTTAAAGGTTCACCGTGGAGCTTTTCTGCTGGGCGCTCCGTGGAGATTACAGGTAGATACAGAGTTACGGGTCAGATCTGTGCTCGCAGTCAGAATGTCGAGGTATTTTTGAGCTATAAAACCAACTATGATTAAATAAATCTAAAGTAGAGCTGTTTTTATCACACTGTGGAACATTCTAAGCAGAGCCAATGACATCTCCATAGAAACACACAGCAAACAAAGTTCCCATAAGGGCTTGAACGACTTATTTTGCAAAAACGTAACTTAAGAACAGAAGATAATGCTTAAAACATGATTTAAAGGAGAGAGGACTCTGCACTGCACAGTTTTTCATTTAAACTAGAACAAAAACCAGAAATAAAACAAATCCAAAAATACAAAATAGAAACTTACAACAGACATGATACTGAAAATTGACCAACACAGGGCAGAACATAGGGTATAACTCTTCTTCTTGTTGAGTTTTATTAGTGGTTGGCAATAGGGACGTAACAACAACCGAAATCTGGTGATATCGTATCGCCAAAGGTCTCACAATAATATCATGGACCATCACAATATATCGAATCACAAGTGTCTTTGCTTAAATGAACAGTTCTGATGCAGAAATAGCTAAAAAAAAAACAGAGGGAACTACATAGACCATGATCCTTTGCTCCGTTTCAGTGCAGACGACATGAAGAAATAACTGTTCTAAGCACTTTTACATCTTCATTCTTTGGATTAAGTCTGTGAAGCATTTTTAGAGGAAAAAGGAGCAGATTCACACAAAATATTGCAATAAATCTGGTACAGTGAGATGTTTATGGTGAAAATATCGTACAGAGAGATTTGGATTTCGTTCCATCCCTAATGACAATAAATGTTGCACCAAATGACTGGTCAAAGCATTTTAGAGTCAGTCTTGTTATTGTGTAGAATATCGTAATATCGTGAGCTTTCCCACGATATCGCAATAAATATTGTACCATGAGTTTCATACTGTGACCATATCATTTTACATCGTTACATCCCTACTTGGAATTGCTGATGAGCCGAACATAACAGAACGCTACAATGACATGGAGATGAAGAAAACTGAAAAAGAGTTCTCTAGATTAATCCCTAGATTTTGTCAGACTTACGGAGCCTGTCGGAAATTGTCATTACATGTTTCCAAGCGTCTTCCTGGTTTGTGACGTGAGCGTGAATAGAGTCTGTGAAGACCAAAACAGGAATTCTACACAGTTTAATGGTGAAACAAGTGGATTCAGTGTTTATTTCCACTCTAAGTCCATTGACGTCATTTACAAAGACAGATAACTCACGGTATGAGTTTTCTCTGCCGCGCCTCACATGCCTCACAGTCGGCAGGTGAGGAGCTGTGAGCCCGGAGGACGCCCCCTGTGGGTTCAGGGCGGGAGGTGCAAAATACAGTGTTAGGAGAAGACAGGTGAGTACAGGCCAGAGGCAGAGACGGAGACTTCCGAAAGCATTTCTGTAAATATGTCAGACTAAAACACAATAAAATAAAATCGTATGTGCAGGTACACACTCAAACAGCCAAATATATACAATACTCCATACAGATGTACAACAACTCACCCTTATGTGACAGATAAGACTATGAAAGGATCTTATCACATGTCAGAGCGTCTGGTTTTGTCTGCTCAGGAAACACACACATATTACTCAAACTGACTTTGATTTTGAGCTTTTAACTCTGCTGTATTGTTTCCCCCTCCTCAGAAACAAACCCCGAGTCGCATTTAGCTTCATTCACGCGTTTATTTAATCCTGTTTACAAGGTCGTCTTGTGTGCGCTCAGAAATCGAATTAAGAATGCAGAAAACGTCCTCTTTAATGCAGAAATAATCTGGCTTTCTTGACAATAACAGCTAAATTTAGAGCGCTCAGATAAAGCGGTGTTTTCTGTGTTGGTGTGATTGACACTCAGAGTTCTGGTGTTTCGGGATTGAACTGTCACAGAGAGAGGACGGAGTGGGAGGAAGAGGAGGAACAGGTGAGTGACGAAGCTCACACAGCACAAAGCACAGAACAGCCAAACAAAATGGACTCTTGTTCTAATGTTGTTCCCTCCTCAAAAACACACCTGGAGTTCTTTTGTTTCACTCACACGTGTGAGTAACTCTTTATGATTAGTCTGTCTACATCTCCAAAGCTCCAAATGCTCTGTTCCACCTTGTGATGTCATGTTGTAGTTGTAGTTTTGAAGGTAACAGTTCCTCTTTACCTTTAGTTCAATACAGAGGGACAATTCCAGAGCTGAAATCATCCAAATGTTTCTAGAGTCTTGTGTCCATGACATCACAAGGTGGAACAGAGTGGTTTCCGTTGGAGGCTACGTTTACACAGTAACGGTCTGAAGAAAAAACACAAAAGTGCGTTTTCGTTCTCCCTGTTATTCCGAGTTTACACGAGCGTTTTGGGGAATTCTGCTGCACACGGAAACGCAAAACTTGCAGTTTGCTGATGTAGTCTGCATGCCCAGAGCGTAGGGGGCAGCACCACCAAGACCAAATACCTAAGTATAACCCTTCTGCTTCTTTACTTCCTCTTCTCCAGTGCACCAAACCTGTCTGTGACATGTTGAAATGGTCTTCTGTGCTCTGAATGACTCTGTGTGATCAGTGTTGTCACTTTCTGACTCGAGTCCTGTGGCATTTGCAGCTCAGGGAAGTTCAAGCTCTGACATGTTTGTTTTTTTCCTGAACTGACTCGTGCTCGTGACGTCTCTACACCACGGCCATGAAAACACACAGTGATGACAGGGTGGAGCATTTAAGATTTCCACTCTGCAGGGCGTTTTCAGATTTTTGCGTTTTCAACCTCCCAAAAGGCTGTGGCGTCTAAAGAATATGGACATCTGGAGAAATGTTTTGTGTTTTCCACCTGTGACTGTTGTCGTGTAAACGTCCCCGGAGAGAAGAACTCCTGTGGTCAAAGGAGGTCAGAAATGGCCAAAGGTGCATCTAAAGAAAGAGTTCAGAAGAGAGTGAAACCACAAAGGAGGAGCAGTGGAGTTTTGCAAACATCACCGAGGAGGTGAAAGAAGAAACAACTGTGGGGACGTCAAAGGAGGTCAGAAAATATAGAAGCAGTGGATCAAAGGAAGGTCAGAGACGGCCAAAGGCGTATCAGAAGAAACAGGAACAGAAGAGAGTGAAACGACAGTGAAAGGAGAAGCAAAAGAGTTTTATAAAAGGTTCAGAGGATTAAGAGACAGTTTACAGGAGTCAGAAGAGGCCAAACGAGGGTCAGAAGAGGGTCAGTTCAGGAAAGAATCAAACAAATACATCGATCAAAGGAGTGGAACAGGAGTTTTGGAAACAACGCTGAGGAGTCCTGGTTTAGACCTGGTTCAGACCTCATTTAGTCCTGTTTTAGTCCTGATTTAGACCTGGTTTAGACCTAGTTCAGACCTGGTTTAGACCTGTTTAATCCTCGTTCAGCTCTGAAGAAAGAAGTTTAGGCAAAGGAGGGTCAGAAGATGCCAGTGAATGGATCAGAGGATGGTCAGAGATGGCCAAAGGAGGGTTTTACAGAAGGTTCAGAGGAGGTCAGAGGATTAAGAGACAGTGATATAGGGGACGGTCAGAAAATGAGAGTCAAAACGGGGCAAGTGACTTCTACAAAAGGGTTAGAGGAGTTTAGAGAAGAAGAGGAAGAGGAGGCCAGAAGTCACAGGATACCAAAAGATTGTCAGATTTCAGAAGAGGTCAGAAGAACAGTTTACAGGGATCAGATGATGCCGAAGGAGGGTCAGGGGATAAAGGGAAGAGGGTCAGAGGGAGCAGTTCAATAAAGAACCAAACAACGATCGAAGAAAAGTCAGAGGAGTTTTACAAACATCTCTGAAGAGGTGAGAGAAAAAAGAAGCAGTAGTTTTATCCTGTGGTCCACGGAGGGTCAGAAGATGCCAAAAAGAGGTCAGAAAATATAGAAGTAGTGGATCAGGGGAGGGTCAGAGATGGCTAAAGAAACAGTTTAGAAGAGCATGAAACAACAGTGAAAGGAGACACAGATGAATTTTGCAAACATATCAGAGGAGGTAAGAGAAGAAAGATGCAGTAGTTTAGTCTGAAGTCAAAAGAGGGTCAGAAAATGGTCAGAAAACATAGAAGCAGTGTATCAGAGGAGGGTCAGAGATGAGCAAAGGCTTATCAGAAGGAACGGTTCAGGAAAAAAACAGTCATAGGAGAAGCAAGAGTTTTACAAAAGGTTCAGAGGAGGTTCAGAGGAAGCCCTGGGAGCCTCTGCGAAGTCCATCACACACTCAAACCGACGGAGCAGAAGAGAGGCTTATGTAAGAACGACAGGAGCGACGGGAGCGACGGGGGAGACGGGGGAGACGGACGACACGCTGATGTGATCTGACTTTGAAATCAGCAAAATGAGCTGGGAGATAGAAGCCGGAATGCCCAACAGACTCTCCTCTTCTGTTCATAAAGTAGTCCAAGTCTGAGGTAGTGAGTGACCCGGTGTGTTTGCTCAGTGAAGGAGAGAGAACTGTGAGCTGTCAGAGAGGTTTTATGTGAATAGTAGAAAAAAGGACAGGGGGAAAAAAAAGGAAAAAGGCTTTTAAAGAGCCTGTGCCTGTTTTTTCTTGGCCCAGTACAGATATAAGCAGCTCTTGAGGTTGTTGGTCGGCTTGCTGTTTGCTTTACTTTTATGGTAAAGTGCGAAATGGTGCTTATAAACTCATCCTGATGAGTAATTATAATTATTAGAAAGCATAAGGTAAGTGAGGAAGAACTTTGGACCCCTGCAAACTGTTTTAAATGAACTAGTTATGTATGTATGATATGTTTTTCATGTTTTTTGACGGTAAGAGTGCAGGTGCAGAGACTTTCTTAACTACATCTGCAACATAAATCATAAAGAACTGTCTGTGATTAAAAATGTTTCAACCTAAACCAACCAAAACATATTAATGAGTATGGCTACATTATATTGTGTTTTTCATACATTGTATAAGGTTAAGATTAAGCGCCACGGTAGGTACAGGCAGTATCCAAATTCTGATCCCGTTAAACCGTCTCAGCGTTTTCCCGGGGTTTACGGTTTCACTGTGACTAATTCAGAATTATTTAGTAGCTGCTCCTAAACCCTTCAGAAACAGAGTCGCAGCTTTATATTTGAAGATGAGGCACAAGTTCTGATCAAACCAAACTTTGCAGCGCGTTCGATCGCATCAGCATCAGAGCACGAGCTGTTTTTATCAGCGCTTATACTCTATGCAAATGAGATGTATGCAAATGAGCTGTATGCAAATGAGCCATGCGGTTTGAAGTTTGGTTTGTGTAAAACGTAAACAAATGTGCCAAAGCTGCATTAAACACATTATTACTCAAAGTCTAGAATGAGTGGAGGAAATGTAGAGCAGTGCAGAGGACCAATCACAGCCCTTATGTCTGCGTCGTTTTGAGGCGTAGTTAGAAAGTTTCTGAGGTGCGTTTGGATCAGAACCATAAACTGGGCTTCACCGTCTCCTCCGTGAAAGTCTGACTTCGCCCTCGGGAACTTTCTCCTCTTCAGCCTCGTCCCCTCTCGACTCTCGGCTTCAGTAAAACGTCTCCATCACAAACTTTTGGGCTCAGCGTCGCACACGAAGCGTCAGTCAGGTTTTTTTCTTCTTCCTCGCTGCGTGTGGATGGAAATCTCCGAGCGGAACCACGTCTGAAGAGGAGAGAGAGCGGAGGGAGGAAGTCCTGCTGTGGGTTTAGCTCCTGATGCAGATTTATTTAATGACTGTAATGAAACTGATACTGCTATGGGACACTGGATTACTGTATTACCGCCCAACCCTACACCACGACCATGATCTTGAGCTAGTCTTGGTCAGGACTACATCAGCTGAAGGACTTTTACCCATTGCTGGGTTTCAGATGACAACACAATGTTCTACAGAGGGATTATCAGGGTCACTTCACGCTCTGCTGCGGAGACTTTACTCTCTACTCTCTCCTTTGTTGTCTAAAACCCAGCAATAGGCCAATATTGGGGGCAGATAAATGACTATTGTTAAAATACAAGCTTCTGTTGTATTCAGTATAGTCACTGATAGAAACGATCAGGTTCAACATTGGTGCATTTACCTTTTTGGACATTTCACGTCGAAGTACAGTGTGATCAATAGGAAAACCTGTCTCTTGACCCCGTCTGAGAGCGTAACATGACTTTAAACCTGAAAACCTGCAGTGGTGCGTGTTTTGGGTCGATGGGGAAACTAGAATCTTGCCGCTGTGAAACTTGAGCACCATTCAGTCACCACATTACACCAGTGCGCTACGAAAAACGACTAAATTCACCAGACTCTTTATTAATTCATGAATCACTTTCCGTTCTCAATAATTAATTTCATCGTGATATTCTGAAGTGTGAAGAATACAGTATATAAAATGTGAAAAAGTCACCCGAAGTCCCCTCTCTTTTTTTATTCCCTTTTCAATAATTAATTTCACTGTGATCCTCTGAGATTTTAATAAAGATGTATGGATGTAAAATAAGTGGAAAAAGCGCTAAATGAAGTGTTCAAATCACAGCAGTGTCCAGATTCTCACCCAAGGCTCTGAAACGAGAGCTCCCCACACGTCCACACTGAGAAAACTCTAAACTAGCCAGGTAAAAATGACTGGAATTAAGATTATTTTCCGGTGGAGGGTCCATCAAATGCTTTTCTCCATGGAAACGTCATTTCTCTGCCTGGAATGTTCCACAGTGTGACATTAAACAGCTCTATTTTACATTTATTCAATCACAGGTGGTAAAAAATACCTTGAAAAACAGACATTTTGACTGCGGGCCGGGTCGCCTCTCCACAGATCTGACCTGGAACTTGGTCTGGTTTTGGCTCCGTGATGATAGAAAGGTTTAATGCCATATTGTGGAACATTCCAGACAAAGCAGTGACTCAGCAGAGAAAAACGTTGTGAAAAGTGCACTTAGATTATTATGTTTTGCTGTTTGTTGCAAGAAAAGAGGTCACTACTAGTTCAGCTATTACATTTTTACTCACACCAAATTATTTTTCTTTTATATTGTGCTTAACCTGTTTTTAAGAAGTTAATTTATTTTAAGAAAGTCTTTGTACCTGATTTTTTTTCTGCCTTAAAAATGTGAAAAACAGAACCGTCAATTTAAACGTTTTTGCTGGTTTTAGAGCTCAAAAATACAGGAAAGGTTTAATGCCATACTGCGAAACATTCCGGAAAAAACAATGACATCTACATGGAGAAAAGCGTTTGACGGACCCTCCTTCAGAAAAGTTACACAGTGCACCATTAAGTGTCATCACGTGTTTTCATATTTTAAGCACAAAACGGCCATTCCTCCAGAAATTTACTCAAATCCTGATGAAACTTTCTTAATTCAAGTCATCTTAAAGTTGCATTTTCTGGTGGAAGATCCGTCAAATGCTTTTGTCCACGGAGGGCAGGTCAGATCTGTGGAGAGGCGACCCCGCTCGCAGTCCAAACGTCTGTTTTTCTAGGTATTTTTGAGCTCTAAAACCACCTGTAATTGAATAAATGTAAAGTAGAGGTGTTTAATGTCACACTGTGGAACATTCCGGACAAAGTAATAACATTCCTGGTTTAGTCCTGGGTTGGTCTTGGTATAGTCCTAGTAGAGTCCAGGTTTAGTACTTGTTTAGTCCTGATTTAGTCCTGGTCTCTGCTATAGTCAATCCTCAGTCACTCTTTCATTCCCTGGTTTAGTTTTGGTTTAGTGCCTGGTTTAGTCCTTGGTCTAGTCCTGGTCCAGTCCTGGTCCAGTCCTGGTCTAGTCCTGGTCCAGTCCTGGTCCAGTCCTGGTCCAGTCCTGGTTTAGTCCCACTTTAGTCCTCACAGTCAGAATGTTGTTTTTCTTGGTATTTCTGAGCTGTAAACCCACCTGGAATTGAATAAATAGAGTCGAGCTGTTTAACATTGACAGACCCCCAAACGAAAAGCTGCGCGTTGCACCTTTAAGTCATTTTTCTGTACTTTTTTCCCCGCGTTTGCCCTCAGTACGACAACGGCGTCAGAAACCGCCGGGCTCCACGTCAAAACATGCCAAAGAGAAGGCGCGTCTCCTCCGCAGAACTGGGTCGAGTTTGTTATAAAGACGTGAGGCGGCCCGGAGACAGAAGACGGCTCCGTGATGCGCTTCAGACAGGAAGACGGCTGATCAGACGTACGCACACAGACCCGGGGATGGAGCAGGGCATTGTGGGATCGCTCCTCTCGTTTCATCTGAGGAGGGCCCCGGGCGAAGGGTTAAAGGCGCCGTACGTGATTCTGACTGTCGTACAAACATGGAAAACGAGTAAAGGTCTGAAGTTACAGCAACGGAAAATTTGCTCTTTCAGGAGGTTTGAGTGAAAAGAGACACCGGACGGGATTTAGAGTTTTTGTGTTTTGTTTGTCAAAATAAATTAGGCAAATGATCACAAATAAAGACAAGAAAAGCAAAAATGATATCGGTTATGTATTGATTAAGAGAAGGGGTGTAACAACAAGTCTCACGGTGCGATATCGCCACGGTATAAACTCGGGATATATAAAGTAGGGTCTGGCTCTTGTATGACTGTCAGACAGTATTGGGTTCAGTCAGGTGATCAGACCGATCCAGTTTCACATGTTTTTGCAGCATCGATGCGCTTTATGGCAGCCGTAAATCAAAACGCCGCCAAGGACGAAATCGGGACTATTCTGGACTCTCCCTCCCACTCTCATTCCCACCGCCTCCACAAGCTGCTGGCCAATCAGAGGAGCTGTTTCAGCCGTAGACGCTGCCGCCGCTGCTCCGCTGAGAGACACGGGAAATCTGTCCTGTCGCCATCAAACTGTTGAACTCTGCACTTTAAATCACAAACTACTGTAATATCCTATTCCCTGCTCACACATGTGTATAGATGTAAATATGTCGCTTGATGTAAATAATTTTTGAGACAGAACTATTTTTATCTTTTATCTTATTGTATTTATCTTATCTTATTTTTGAAAATTTGATTCTCTACATGTTCTTGGTCGGTTCTACATGTTCTTGGTCGGTTCTACATGTTCTTGGTCGGTTCTACATGTTCTTGGTTGGTTCTACATGTTCTTGGTCGGTTCTACATGTTCTTGGTCGGTTCTACATGTTCTTGGTCGGTTCTACATGTTCTTGGTTGGTTCTACATGTTCTTGGTCGGTTGCATCTTTAACAAAGAAAATTTCCCCTCGGGGATAAATAAAAGTATTTCTGATTCTGATGTCGCTCTGTGGGACTTTTCACTACAACAAAACGAGAGTCAAACAGCGACGCAATCGCTGCAAACAAACAGTTTCTCCTGGAGGAACCAGCAGAGCCACTTTAACACCACCAGTTTGATTCGTCACTTACAAAAGAATCATCCGGACGAGTCTGAGATTCACAAGAGCAAGACGACAAAACCACAGCAGCAAACACTGGAGGAGGCGTTTCACAGAAGGTGAAGGTCGGTGAGGCTTTCGACGTCTAATGGACTTTTTGGAGCTAAGATACGAACTTCCTTCATGACACTACAGTCCACAAACCCGCTCTGTGAATCCAGTCTTTAACAGTAAAAAGTCTGGATAGTTCCTCCCGTGTGTCTGTTTCCATCCACACAGCCGTGGATCGAGGTGAAGCTGCAGCTCAGCGACAGTGACTCTACTTCCTGTGGACTTCATCTCCTCTTTTCTGCTTTAAAAATCCTGTATCTGAAGCATCGCTCCACATTTCACACATAATAATCACACAGTTTGGACTTGTGTCTAAAGTGGAAGTGCAGAGTCTGATCTTTGAACACTTCAGAGTCTCAGAACGACTGGTTTTACTGTAGACAGGAAACAGCTGAGGCCATCACAGCCTCACAGCTTTAGATCCTGTGCGCCTCACACAGATCCTGCTGCAGTCTTTGCGATCAGTCTCATAAGTTTCTCCTCATGTCCGTGGTGTTTGTGCTTTTTGTCGCACATTTAAAAATCGTTTAAGGCCGAAAAATCCTCCAGTGTGTAGCGGCCTTTAGTTTGTGCTGTGGTACTGTGCTGTTCTCTTACTAATTTGTTTGTTCCTAATTTGTTTTCTGTAATTAGGCAGAGGAATAAAGGGTAAAGGCAGAATAAACTCAAGCTTCAGCTGACAACTTTTCAGTCTGTGTATCTTAAATGTCACTCAATGTCTTTGGAATAATGTCAGAATTTGCTTGAAACCAAAATAAATCAGTCAGTGTAAAGGTAGAAGTTCTGCTCAGGGGGTGTGGAGAGTGCGTCATGAACACCCTCTGACTCATTTCCCTACAACCCATCTGCATTTCTAAGGAGTAAAAGACGTGAGATTGTAATGCCACACTATGGAACATTCCAGGCACAGCAACAGCATTGTCCTCTCTCACAAACCCCCTCAATCAAACGTGCCCTGTCCTCACCTCCCTGAGCACAGCCCTCCTCCAGCCTTATCTCTGAAAACACAGATGCTCAAGGTTCAGAGGTTTTGGTTCCAGACGGATCGTTTCACTTTAAGTCGCCTTTTTTTTTTAAAAAAATCAAGAACTCGATGCGGAAAGTCAAATACGTAACACTTTTATACATCCGCACGCTTCATAAATGAGACCGTCTGAGGTTTCCCATGAGGCATTTCCAGATGCTGAGATAAACTTGAATCTTTCTTCTATCTGCAGGTGAAGTCTCTGAACACATGAAGGTGCCAACGCCAATGTCTCTGTTTGGCAAAATCTTTGGAAACACAATATTTGCAACAGAACATGTAATGACTCACAGACTAATTACTGGTTTTGAGTTCAGTTCAGTTCAGAATGTAACTGCACTGAGAAATGTGGTTCTCTGGTTATATTTAATAAAGACATAACAGTTTTTGTCACGTTTAGAACAGTACTGCATTTGCAAAGTTGTTTAATATACCTTATTTTTTTCAGACTATAATGAGCAATATCAATGAACGGGTCTATTTTCATACATAATACTGGCATTTTAGTATTTAAGAATAACATATGTAGTGCACAATCTTACAATGTGTTAATAGTAAACTTTCCTATTTCTCAGTGAGGGGAGGATGGAGCGTGAGGCTGACAGGTGGATCGGTGCAGCGTCGGCAGTGATGCGGTCGCTGTATCGGACCGCTGTGGTGAAGAGGAGCTGAGCCCAAAGGCAAAGCTCTGGATTTACCTCAGTCACGTTCCTCCCCTCACCTGTGGTCCTGACTCTGGAGAACGAAAGGACCAGATCCAGATACAAGTGAAGAAATGAGTTTCCTCCACAGAGAAACCAGGCGCTGCCTTAGAGAGAGGGGAAGGAGCTCATCACACGGGATGAGCTTGGAGTAGAGTCGCTGCTCCTCCACGTGGAGAGGAGCAGCTGAGGGGAGGAGCATCTGTTCCCTCAGGAGGTGTTCATGTCCCACCAGGAGGAGGCCCCGGGGAAGACCCAGGACACACTGGAGGGACTCTGTCTCTGGGCCTGAGAACCTCAGGGTCCAGGAGGAGCTGGGGGAAGTGTTTGGGGTGAAGGAAGTCTGGAAGTCCCTGATTAGACTGATGCCCCCACGACCCAGCACCAGATAAGCAGAAAAAGATCGATGGATGATGCGATATAAATAAAATTGATTATTATTACTATTAAAATGATTAATTATTATAAAACACACGCAGTTAGAGAAATGACAAAATAAAACCGGTTCATAATAAAAAAATTTACAAAAAAATTAACACTTTTTTCAGGATTTTAGTATTTAAATATAACATGTGTAGAGTAAAATTTTACAACATGTTAATTGTAAACTGCAAAACTCATATTCAAAACAGTGATGTGTGTTTTTATTTTCTATGTAATGTATGTTTTTCTTCAGTTTTCATGTGAGCAGGTGGGAGGTGAAAACAGAAAAATACAGAACTCAAACTCTACCAAAATACAACTTTAACTAAACTAATGATGATGGAACACCCCAAACGTGCTTTATTATACACAGACCCTCCCCTTTAAAACACAACACCTGACCCTGTTTACCAGAGCATATGGAGCTTTCCAAAAGCTGTGCAGAATCCTGTCCCGAGGTCCCGTCGCTCTGACCCGACATGCGCCTCTGTCGGCATCTGCCTCCGGGGCATCCGACCTTTTCCTCCCAACACCACAGGAATATTGCTGCTGCCGTGATAATGCGCTCCAATAAAGTGCACCGAGCAAACATATGAGTTATTAATGAAATAAGAGCGAGGCCGGTGTCGCCCGAACTGCGGCGATAAACGACAGACGGGGAGAAAGAGCGACGGAGGGAGAGAGACGGAGAGAGCGGCAGAGATGGCAGCGTCTCCAGCCCGCGGCCCTGTTCTCGAAGTGGATGCGGTTGCCAGGGAAACAGAGCAGGCAGCATCGCACAAATGCTCAAATGCATTTTTTATGAGCTGGTGGAAAAGGGGAGAACAAAGGTGAACGAGGAGAAACAGGTCCCACGCAGTCCTCATGTACTCCTACAGATGTGTGTGTGTGTGTGTGTGTGTGTGTGTGTGTGTGTTTGTGTGTGTGTGTGTTTGTATGTATGTGGGGGGGTGATAAAATGGCCCTGTTTTCTTTTCTATCTCCGTGTCATTGCTGCGTTCTGTTATAGAACAGAACAGAATGCCTTTTATTGTCACCGTACGTATATACAGATCCACACTGTACACACGCACAACGAGATTAAAAGCAGCTCACCCTCCAGTACTGACGTGCTTAGATACGTGTGTACATTTACACACAGTATAAAAGAAAAATAGAAAACATAAGTACTAGTATTAGTGCAAGACATTTAAAAAAACACACACACACAAAAAGCTCGGACATCCAAGACTACACCACTCAGTCGGGCAGAATATTGCACTACTTTAAATATTGCACTATTATATTGCACTATTAAACTATTGCACGGTATCAATACTGCACTCAATCAAATCAAAATATTGCACTGATTAAATATTGCACTGCGATTAAATATTGCACTGATTAAATATTGCATGGGATTAAATATTGCACGGGATTAAATACTGCATGGGATTAATAAATACTGCACGGGATTAAATATTGCACTGTGATTAAATATTGCACAGGATTAAATATTGCATGAGATTAAATATTGTACTGGATTAAATTTTGCATGGTGATTAAATATTGCACAGGATAAAATATTGCACTGTTATTAAATATTGCACAGGATTAAATATTGCACTGTGAATAAATATTGCATGGGGTTAAATATTGCATGAGATTAAATATTGCACTGTGATTAAACATTGCACTGCGATTATTGCATCCAGTCAATCAAAACAGTGCACTGTATTAGATACTATTATTATATTACATATATTATAATATTGCACTCATGATATTGCACTCTAGTATTGCACACAGGTGGATGGAAGGGGATCAGGGGATAGAGGTGTGTGTTCAGTGCATGTGTGTGTTCGGTGGTTATGGCCATTGGGAAAACTGTTTTGAGTCTTGTGGTCGTTGCTTTGATGCACCTGTAGTGTTTTCCTGAGGGCGGCAGGTTAAACAGCTCAGATCCAGGGCGGCAGCTGTGTTTAATGTGTTTTTAGCCCTGCTGAGACAGTGGGAGGTGTAGATGTCCAACAGGGAGGGCAGCCGATGATCTTCTGCGTTGTTTTGATGACTCTCTGCAGCCTCTCCCTGTCCCCCACAATGCAGCTACTGTACCATCCTGTGATACGGTACGTCAACAGACTCGATGGACTTACGGTACATGGTCAGTAGCAGGATTGGGTCCAGGTCCTACTTCCTGCACACCTCAGAAAGTGTAGTCACTGCTGGGCCTTCTTGGTGATTGCTGTAATGTTCTCAGTCCAAGAGATGTTTTCGGAGAACACCAAGAAACTGGAACTCGCCGCTGACGTAGAGGGGGTGCTGTGGGTTTCTAAATCTGAGAAGAATAAAACTGGAGAAAAGTTGTCTTAAAGCAAAGAGTCTGGATTTATTTAAGCAATTGTGCACACAATTACAGAGAAATAAAGAAAACAAAACCTTCTGTCCCCAACGCGAGGTCTGTCTCTCCCTAATCTGAACGGCAAAACAAAAACAGGCCTCTTATACAGTCGACAAACGTCAAACGTGAAATCAACATGAGCTAAAACATATGACAGGACTGATCTAAACGCTCGAAAGGAGATGACTTGTCTTGGTCAACTGGGGCGTTAGACTGAACCCAAGGGGACCAATAATTCTAAATGTTGAGAATGAACAGAACAACGTGTTGTTTTAACAATGATGGCTAAAAACAGAACATAGTGACCGGCCTTGAAGTAGCCCAGAAACAACAGGTCACACCACTGCCTGTGACCATGAATACACAGGTGCTTTAGCAGTTGTGAGTTACTAGTTATTTAAACCCGCACGATACACTCTTTAGCTGAACGAAGTAAGAAATTCCCATCACAAGGGGCTGGGTCTGTGCCTCCTGAAGCCGACGATGATCTCTTTGGTTTTCTTGGTGTTCAGAGCTCGGTTGTTCTCTGTGCACCCTGCTGCCAACTTGCTTGTCTTTCAGTACAAGCCAAAATTAAAAAAGAAAAGACACACTTTGTTGGCTAAAAGTTACGCTATGAGGCTCTAGTTATGACGGGATCGTGGCGCAGAGATGGAGCCAAAACATGGTACTCAAGAGCAGGTTGCATTACTCAGATGGAAGTACAAAGTGGTCCAAATAATCACTCACGTTAGAGTAAAAAAGGGTTTGGGGGGAACTAAGTGAGAGTGACTGTGTCTGCGGGAAACTTCACATTTATTACTTAAATCTGTGGAACATTTGTGGTGCAGCTCCAGCCAAGAATCCGCCTTGGCTCCGTCCTGATGGGGCTGGAGGCTGGACGGCATTTTGAAAAATCAGTTTAAACGTGTCGGTAACTTTTCGATTCGGGGTCCGCCACCTGCTTGTTTCTACGGAAATGTCACCGCTCTGCCTGAAATGTTCCACAGTGTGACATTAAACAGCTCGACTTAACATTTATTTAATAATAGGTGGTTTTACAGCTCAGAAATACCTAGAAAAACAGACATTCTGACTGTGAGCGGGGGTCGCCTCTCCACAGATCTGACCTGTAACTTGGTGTGGTTTGGTTTCCATGGAGATAGAAAGGTTTAATGCCGTACTGCGGAACACTCCAGACAAAGCGATAACGTCTCCATGGAGAAAAGTATTTGAGGGACCCTCCACCAGAAAAGTTTCATATATTTTCACTGGGATTTTAATAAATTAAACGTATTATTGTGATGAACTGGAAGAGATGTAAACGTAAATGTTTTGACTGATCCAAAGACTTTTTGGATTTAATTTCTATGGAGCAGCTGCTCAACTGTTGGACACAAAAAACAAACACATTGTTAACCCATGGACTGTGACAAAACTCCATTTGGACAAAGCACAGTGAAATAAAACACAGTGGTCCCTCGTTTATCGCAGGGGTTATGTTCTAAAAATAACCCGCAACAGTCAGCTTTATCTTTTACTATTAGTATATTTGTTTTAAGGCTGTAAACCCCTCACCACACACTTTATACACCTTTCAAACAGGCTCTGCAATCTGAACTGAGGAGTGTTTTTCCACTGAAGGCCTTGGTGCAGAGTGAAGAACAGAGTTATGGGGTTCTGTTGTTGGTGCTGTTTTTTTCTTCTTCGGGGCGAGAAGATCTTCATAAACAGACGTGCCGCCTTTCAAATCCAAATTTATTTCTATAGCACATTTTACAAACAGAGCAGCTGCCAAAGCCCAAAAGACTCGATCGCCGATGTCGTTTCTAATCCCATTTATTTAAGAGTGAATTGTTTTTTGAAAAACGCTAAAAAATACATTCCCGAACCATTTTCTTTCAACTTTCAGTTTCTCTTCTTCTTCTCCGTCAGTAGCTGATCCTCACTTGTTGCTTCTGGCGACTTGAGCCTCTCGCCGTCGAGAAAAAAAATATAATCCACTGGTAAATAAATGGGATTAGAAACAACATTGACGATCAGCAGAGGGAAGTGTGAGGTGCTTATAAAGATGTTTTCTAACGTTTCCAGACACTAATGAGTGAACCAGGCAGAGCGTTTGGTTTGTTAGACTCGTGGCTGTTGTCAGATGGGTTAAAGTGGAGTTAAGCTTTGGTGTTTTACGTGGAAGTTCAGAACTTGCCCCCATCACTACACTAGTTTGTTGCCTTGACAGACTCACTGCCACAGTGAGATCTCCACCGAGGAAACACTGATCTGTGCCATTTTTTTCACCACCTCGAGCAACGGACTTTAGCTTCAAACGTGCCGGAGTTCAACTTTAATTGCAAAAAAAAGCCTCATTGGTGCCTGTAAGTGTCATCGAAACTGCGATTAGAGTCCCCTGTGGAAAGCTTTGGCAGGTTGTGAAGACGCTGCTGCTGAATCCACGCTTTTATCACATGCCCAGTGTCGGGAACTATGCTGGAAGTCTTTATCCACAACGTCTTCCAGGTAACTGTAAATAAAGCCAACTCCAGGTCTGTTTGTGAAGAGGAAACTACACGAGAACAGATCAGAAAACGGCGCAACACGGGACCCTTTAAGAGAACAGTTTAGTGGAGTTTCGTGCAGCAGCTTCTTCCCTTTTCACTCTGAAGTTTTCACATAAAGCTTAACGCGTGTCCTTCAGGCAAAACAAAACTTGCCCCCATCACTACACTAGTTTGTTCTCTTGACAGACTCACTGCCACAGTGAGATCTCCACCAAGGAAACACTGATCTGTGCCGTTTTTTTGGCTTCTGACAGAATTCCACCACCTCTAATGACGGACTTTAGCCTCAAACGTGCTGGAGTTCCACTTTAAAGCTCACAAAAGGAGTTTTGTGTAATATCGGAGCTTTAAATTGGCCTGTGTGTTTGTGTGTTTTTGTGTGCGTCTGTCGTCTCTGTGCCACTGTTCTCACCCCACGTCGGCCTGTTTCATGAACCTGTGGACAAGGAGGGAGCGTCTGGGTTTAAAATGAAACTCTCAGCTGTTTTACAAAGGACCTGTGACGTCAGCGAAGAGAAAAAAAAGTTTAAATAAAACCCCCCACACTGTGGATCCTCGCTGAGGCTTTTATTTACAGCTTACGGTGCAGAGTCCTGCTTCTCCTTCATGTTTTGAGCTTTTTGGTCTCATCCTTTGTTCTTTGATGTGGAAATTCTCCTGCTCTGTATCATGTGGCTGATGTGAAAATGCAAAATCTGAGCCCAAAAATAATGTAGAAAGATAGAAAATATGGGACACTCGCCTGCAAATCCATAATGATATCCTTATTTTTTAAACAGAGCTCAGCAGCCAAACATTTTTGTAGTAGTTTTGTAGTAAATTAGTTGAGCGACAGCCATGTAATGTCTTCAGCTTTTAATTAAGTATATTTATGTCAAGTTAACCAGTAAGTTTGGCTATGCTCAGACTGCAGGGTTTAATGCACAATTCGGATGTTTATGTGAAATCCAAGTTTTTGGCGAGGTCGTTCACATTTCCATGTAAATGTCACTTGTGTTTGATCTCCAGTGTGAACTTTAAACGTCTCAAAAGTGTCCCACATGAGCATTGGAGACACGACGATGTCACAGCAGCAGCTCAGTGTTTACGGAAGTCGCCTGAACATGGACAAGTTGCTGTCGTTCGTCTTCGGCCTATTTCAGTAGCAAACACGTCGGCGTTGGGCTGTATTGGCTCACAACAGGTGTTTGTTACAACACAACAGCCAAACTCTCGCTTGTTGATGACGTGCAGGTCAGATGTAGGTCAGATGAATGCGACGTGGCCGTTCAGACTGAAGTCGCATGTCAAAAGATTGGGTCTGTACCGGTTTTAGGAGCACATATCCAAGTGGCCTGGGTCACATTTGAAAAAATCGGATCTGTGTCATTCAGACGGTCATTAAACGGGTCGCATAGAGGCAAAAAGATCGGATTTTGGGTCACTTCAGGCTGCAGTCTGAACGTAGCCAAAAGAGGCAAAAGCTCTGCTCACCAGAACTCACCAGAAACCATCTTTGCAGGTGAGATAGGGCTCATTAGAAGGTGGGTGACCATTCCTGTCTCAGCACTGAGGTTTGGGCGGAGCCAAAGGTGCAGCACCCAAAAGAACCAAAACCAACATGGTGACGTAGACAGACATCCTTCTATTTCAGCGTCAGACTTACAGATTGGATTTCAACTGGATTTAACCTGATTTTAACTCAAGTGTCAAGATTCAAACAGTCATCATGACATTACAAAGGTCCAGCCCACCTAAATTGCCTGAAAAAAACCCAAAAAACAATTTAAATACTTTTGCAGTTTGAAAATCAGGTGCTCAAACTTTACATTTAATTTGGTCATTAGAATGTCATATGAACACAGTATCACTTGTTTGTCCTTGGACCTTGATCTTTTGTTCCCTACTTCCTTTTTCTTACATTTTTCTCATTTACAAAACAGTCTGAACATGTATCTACACAGTCGTAGATGTAGCAGACAGTTCATTACTTTCCCGTGAGAAGGCCATACATGTAGCCTCGCTCCAGCTTCACTCCTATAACCATTAGCATTGGGAGCGCCATTTGAGTGGAGCTGAATGCTGTTAGGGGGTCCAGACGTCCCTATTTCCCCAGGACAGTCCCAGGTTTGAGCCCTGTGTCCCCTGTCCCAGCGGATTTATCCAAAACCACTGATTTTTCCCAGTTTTATACAAGAAATGGTCCTATTTTTGACCAATCTGATCCCTGCCAACAGTAAAAAAGAGGCATAAACTCTCATTGGTTTTGGTAAAATACAGAAAAGCTGCTTAAAAATGACCAAAACACAGTAAAAATATGACTATACTCACTTGCATTAGTCGTGAATGGGCTGAAAGCAGAAAAACGTCCATTAATTACACGCTGGTTTCACAGTTTTATTATCACCAGCCGCTACAGACCGGGGGAGTCCCAGTTTTTGATCTGGAAAAGCTGGTCACCCTACGCTTAGTCCACTTTTTTGATGGACTCTGCGCTCTGGTGCTGGCCTCCCCAGTGCCTCCCGGTGTGGAGCGCGGAGGGCGGAGTGTGTGTGGAGGCCGGAGTGTGTGTGGAGCTCGAGCCTGTTCCACTCGAGAGCCGTGAGGAGCTGTGAGTGACAGCAGCTGGATGGGATTTACTGGAGCGCTCTTATGTAAGCAAGCATCACACGCTTCCTCTCATCTTCTCCTGAGTCCGTTAAATGTTTGAAAACTGTCCGGCCGAATCTGCACACTGCACGCTTCTGTCAGAATAATCCAGCAAAACATATCCGGCTGCACTTTTTTTTAGGGTACACGAAGTATTAAAGGATATTTTCTTATGAAGAGGAATACAAGATGCTTTTCTGTTTGCAATTATTAGACTATTTGTAGAAGTAAATATAAAAAAAATTGCATCTCTCTCCACTCCATTAGCTCACAGTACGAATGCATCTTTTTCAGTTTTCTTTTGAGCTATAAAAACTATTTTAATTGAATGAATGAGAGATGTGCACTGTTCCGGACAGAGCAGCATCAGGACAGAGACAAGCAGGTGGTTTCAAAGTACTAGAAGTAACAGAAGTTCATTATAGTTTTCCTTAAGGAAGCCGGGGAGCAACAAATGCAAACACCAAAAACACACCAAAAAAAGCCACAACGGAAGTGACCCTGGGACTCTATTTTCTGACGGACCAAGCGAGGAGGATCAAGTGGGAATTTCTTTACGATGGTCAGACAGTGTCATCGATCCACAAAACAATTCTTTACTTTTCACATTCTTCTTCTTCAACTTTTCCCATTCACTTCCCGCGGCCACTTCCGTTGTGGCTTTTTTGTTGTGTTGCGAAGGGTTGGGTGGTAATCTGGTTTCCTGCAGTATCAGAAAGTATCATCAGTGTCAGTTTCATCACCATCATTAAATAAATCTGCATCAGGAGCTAAACCCACAGCAGGACTTTCTCCCTCCGCTCTCTCTCCTCTTCAAACGTGGTTCCGCTCGGAGATTTCCATCCACACGCAGCAGGAAGAAGAAAAAAACCTGACTGACGCTTCGTGTGTGACGTTGAGCCCAAAAGTTTGTGATGGAGACGTTTTACTGAAGCCGAGAGTCGAGAGGGGACGAGGCTGAAGAGGAGAAAGTTCCCGAGGGCGAAGTCAGACTTTCACGGAGGAGACGGTAAAGAACAATTTATGGTTCTGATCCAAACGTGTTTGTGTGGACGTGCGGCTCCTACGCACAGCGTCCGACCTGCACCTCCCGAACTTTCTAACGACGCCTCAAAACGACGCAGACATAAGGGCTGTGATTGGTCCTCTGCACCGCTCTACATTTCCTCCTCATTCTAGACTCTGAGGAATAATGTGTTTAATGCAGCTTTGGCACATTTGTTTACGTTTTACACAAACCAAACTTCAAACCTCATGACTCATTTGCATACAGCTCATTTGCATACAGCTCATTTGCATACAGTATAAGCGCTGATAAAAACAGCTCGTGCTCTGATGCTGATGCGATCGAACGCGCTGCAGAGTTTGGTTTAGATCAGAACTTGTGCCTCATCTTCAAATATAAAGCTGCGACTCTGTTTCTGAAGGTTTAGGTGCAGATACTGATTGATTGTTTTGATGGTCCTTAAAATGTATTGTATTTGAGATTGGACCCCAGGAAGACTAGTCTCTGCTTCTGTAGAGACTAATGGGGATCCTTAAATAAACAAATAAACAAATAAACAAAATACTAAATAAAATTCTGAATTAGTCACAGTAAAACCGTAAACCCCGGGAAAACGCTGAATTTGGATTCCGCCCAAACCCTATTGTTCTGCCGTTTGTATTTGTTGTGAGCCTCCCCGGCTTATCAGTGTACGTTTATGGGGTTTTACTGAGTTTTTTGGCTGCTTTTCCCATCACCGCCCTTTGAAAATACCTGGTGACTTCGCTCTGATAATGATACTTATGTACAGATTATTTGGCACGAGGAGAAGAACTCGCTGGCTGTTTTTCCAGATGGTCGACATTAATGTCAGATCTTACGCACAGGGAGAGCACCTGCCCCTCTCCTGCGTGCGCCGTTTACCTGCTGTTTGGGCCATTTTGTGACCTAATTACAAACTCAGTCCACTTTACAATTACTGTAGAAAACGTGTTGTTTTGAGGGTGTGAACAGCAGACGCCAGATGGTTAAAGAAAGTCAGAATCTGGGCAAGTTTTGAGGCTTTGTTACGGGACATTTGGTGCACACTCCCTCTTTTTCAATGATTTTTTTCTCTATGTTTACTAGTTTTTACATGTTAAAAAACATATGGAAAACTTCAAATATACGATGCAAGATATAAAGAAGTATATAGCCGGGGAAAAAAAGTACAATTCCTACATATTTATACACTGAAAATGACACCAAAAATAACTTAAAAGTAGTGAAATGATTTATCCAGCAGCAAGATCATTTTACTAAAATAAACGACCTCTAGACTAGAATAAAGCGTCTCAGAACGAGTAAGTAGAGAATAAATCTGAAAACAGGATAAATGACCTGATAATAGTTTTAAAATCTTGGACAGATCAGAGAAATTTGCAGTGAATCTAAGAAGTTTGGAGTTGATTTTAACATTCCACGTGTGTAATCCATAGTTTCAATGCCTTCAGTGAGAATCTACAGTGTAAATAATGGAATAATAATGGAAATAAAGAAGAAAAATACTTTCACTTTTCATTATTGTTAACCTCTTATTCTGTTGGTGCTGTTCTTGTGTTTACCGAAGTCATGAGAGACCTTCAAGATATTCAGAACTTTATCGTATTGTAGAGTTTTGTATTATGTAATTCTTCTTAAAGGTGCACTCCATGGAGATGTCATTGCTTTGTCTCGAATGTCCCGTGGTAAGACTTTAAACATAGCAGTCTAGCATTTATTCATTACAGGTTGTTTCTATTGCCCCAAAATACAATAATTCCTTCTGTGAATGGGGCGCCTCTCCACAGATCCGACCTGTAACGTAGCCTAACGCAGCTGTAACCTGCTCGTCTCCATCGTCCATTCAGCTTTTCCCGTTCCGTCGGAAAACAGAATCCCGAGGCCACTTCCTTTGTGGTTTTTTTGTTATTTTGTGTTTCATATTTGCTCTGAGCTTCCAAAGAAAAAGGCTGGAGACCCCTGATCTACATAGACACCATCTAATATTTAACCCTCCACCTTTGACTTTAGTCTGTTCCTGCATGTTTCATCCCACTGCACCATTTGTCCCTCTTCACCTCCTCTGAGCTTCTCCCTGTTCCTCTTTTCCTCCTGCTGCTGCTGAGTCTGTGCTGATTTCCACTTGTGAAGCTCGCGTCACCTCGACCCCAGACCCTCGCCGTCGTCCGTCCGTTAATAAGAGCGTCGGGCGAGTCAAAGAGCGGCGCCGTGACATTTCCACATCAGAGCGGCGAGCAGATCAGAGCGCCACTGCCCGGGGGGGAACCGCACACGACGGCGTTTAGCGACGGGGCCGGAGCCAAACGCACGTCAAAACTCACAATGTCACCGTGAGCGAGTGAAGACACATCTGAACACGTCTGCTGTCTGAACGCTAATGCTGTCGTCTGTCACCCGGGCAGTCGCCGTAAACGTGCGGCGGACAGATGGCGTTTCATGGACTTACAACAGGCCGACACGGGACATAATCAAAACTCATTTCAATATTTAATACATTTATTTGTACAGCAGCAGTCGTGCAGATGGAGGGTTTAAGCCGGCGTGTTAAAGCTGATTCAGAGTCATGTTTCTGACCCTGTGGAACGTGTACCACAGGTGTACGGCGACCACACATCTCGATTTACCCGAGACCCACTTTTGAGCCCTGTGTCCCCTGTCCCAGCTGATTTATTCCAAACCACTGATTGGTCCCAGTTTAATAAGATAAGATAAGATAAGATATCCTTTATTTGTCCCACAATGGGGAAATTTCAGTGTTGCAATGCACAGTAAAGAGAACAGCAAGAAACAGTAGCAGCAATAGATACACTATAAGGATCTATAAAGATAAGGATTATAAAACTATGTATCATATAAATTGCTATCTTAAAACTATATATACAATAAATTGCAATTTAAAAACTATGTATACAATAAATTACTATCTTACATTATTGCACAGGGTCCCAGTATTGCACAGGCAGCAGAGTTAGCAGTGTTCATTGTAAAGTCTGATTGTAAAGTAATACAATTATAAAGTAATACATACAAGTAATACATTGTAAAGTAATACAAGAAATGTCCCAGGTGTCCCTATTTTGGACCAATTGCCAACAGTAAAAAGAGGCGTAAACTGACATTTGTTTCAGTAAAATACAGAAAACCTGCTTAAAAATGACCAAAGAAAATGTGGCTATACTGACACATTAGTGCAAAGTGCCGAACAATTTGTCCTTAATTACACACTCGTTTCACAATTTTATTATTACCAACCACCACAAACCAGAGGGTGTCCCAGATCTGCTCCTGCTGCACAGGTGGTTCTCCAGCTCCTTCAGGTGATACTTAAGAATTTCATTTGCTTCAGTTCATTTCCTGTTTGTTTTAGATCTGGAGTTCAGAGCTAAATCTTTTCTTTGGGGGTCCTGGGTGAACAGTTTGAGTCTTTTGTATGATCCAGTATATTGTTGTATAAACCTGTGGTGCTCAGAGCCTCCTGTAGGCAGAGCTCCCCCTGCAGGTGAAGCAGGAGGTGAACAGAGAGTTTAACGAAGTGTTATTGTTGGCACCTGTGCACCTTGTGTTTATTGATTTATGGTTTGGCTCTTGTTTATTGCCGAGATTCGACTTTACGGCGGGACTAAAATGTGAAAACAAGTCGCTGTAAAAACACTGTTCTGTGTGAATGAGAGTGACATCCAAATAAAGGTTCTTTTATATGGACCCTTGTGCTGGTTCCACAGATCTGGACGTGTTTCAGATGCTTCAGAAGGATCACGAGATAAAGTCACTGTAAGGATAATACTCTGTTAATAACGCTCTGTGAAGCATCTTTGTGTCATGAGTCTGTGAAAAGCGCGATATAAATAAACTCATAACATCGTGATGCTTCTGAAAGAGGATCTGAAACACGTCCAGGTGTAAACAACACACTGGTCTGTCAAAAAAGAGCCTTTATTTGGACAGAACACTGGAAACTCTAAACCACAGGTGTCAAACATGCGGTCCGGGGGCCAGATCCGGCCCCCCAACATCTTTAATCTGGCTGATTTTCTATTAAAATATTTCAAATTTTCAAATTTTTCTGGTAATTTTCTGTGCCATTTAGCATAGCACTGTCTCCAGCGCTTCTGTGCGTGGCGCCTCCCCCCAGAGCAGCACAAATCAAGACCTGCCTCTTTCCAACTGCTCTTAAAGGACGATCGTTTTGACTGTCGACCGTGACCCTCATCAGCAAAATGTCAAAAATGAGAAAAGTGGAGCTGAGTGCAGGATTTTCCAAGAAACATTCCTATTTGTTCATGGAGGTCAATAGAAAACCTGTGTTCTTGGTGTGTTTGCAACAAGTGGCGGTGCCCAAGGAATATCATCTTAAACATGGCAAAAAATACAAAAACTGAACGAAGAACGTCGTTTTGGTTGTATACGGCCCCCAGACCAAAATCAGTTTGACACCCCTGCTCTAAACCGTCCTCTCTGAAGTAAATGGGAGTTATTCACCTCATTCTGTGGGTGCCATCGACATTGGGTTTGTTTTATTTTACACTGGGTAAATAAGTTCTATACAAATATATCTGAGGTCACTAATTGTTCTTTCTGCAGTGAGTGCACTGAAACTACAGAGCACATGTTCTTTCCCTGCAGGAGTGATGCATTATGGGAGGATTTACATCATTGGTTATTAAAACATAAGCCAGTTCCAAATATGAAATTAGAAAATGTTATGTAAGGCAGAATGATTTAACTATTGACTCCATAATCATTTTGGGGAAATGTTTGTACACATTTTTTTTGTTTTTCATGAAGAACTCTGCTTTTTATTCTCTTCTCTGAAATGTATGAAACAAAAATCTGCTGAACAATTTGTGGAAACTGTAGATCAACTGAAATTAATATAAAACCCCCGAGTTCGACCCGACACGAAACTGTGATGACACATCCCTGTCTTTTATTTTTTTTTACAATTTTATTCCATCTTTTCCTGTTTATTTACTACTCTCATGCGTCTTTTGTTTTTGCATGTATGAAAATGACTGTAAAAGCATTGAATTATGTCATTAATTTCAATAATAATAATAATAATAATAAAAATAAGTTGCTGCACAGGCCAAAGCCCAAAAGACTCGATTGTCGACTCCAGTGGTGGCGAGAGGCTCGAGCGACAGAAGCAACAAGTGAGAATCGACTACTGACGGTGAAGAAGAAGAGAAACTGAAAGTGTTGAAAGAAAATGGTTCAGGAATGTATTTTTTAACATTTTCAAAAAAATATAATCCACTGGTAAATAAATGGGATTAGAAACAACATTGACGATCAACAGAGGGAAGTGTGAGGTGCTTATAAAGTTGTTTTCTAACGTTTCCAGACACTAATGAGTGAACCAGAGCGTTTTGTTTGTTAGACTCGTGGCTGTTGTCAGATGGGTTAAAGTGGTGTTAAGCTTCTTCAGTCTGAAGCAAATTGGTGTTTTATGTGGAAGTTCAGAACTTGCCCTCATCACTACACTAGTTTGTTGCCTTGACAGACTCACTGCCACAGTGAGATCTCCACCGAGGAAACACTGATCTGTGCCGTTTTTTGGCTCCTGACAGAATTCCACCACCTCTAGCAACGGACTTTAGCTTCAAACGTGGCGGAGTTTTAAAAGCGTCTTCAGTTATAGTTGGTTTCCCTTTCACAAAAGAGCAGTTAGATTTAATGTGTTTTGATGTGGACGTGCAGGTCTCTGGTGCAGGCTGTTTAGTGGGGGGGGAAGGCGCTCGGTCTGACGGGCACAGATGGCGTTCCGCAGAGACCCACGCCTCACTGCGGCGCTGCCCGAGGCTCCCCCCAGGCCCCGGGTCCCCTCTGCCCCCTCCGCCCCCGAGCGTGGCACTTACCTGAGCAGACTCTGACCTCCGATCCTCCGCCGCAGAACAAGCGCCGCTTTCACTCCTCTTATCTCCGCACGCCACCGGGATTTAATTTGATTTATTTATGCCACGTTCGAAAATCAATTTACGCACAATTTCCCAGTGCGTTTTCACTTTGCCTTTACTCCTGGACGTATTGCTGGATGTATAAACTGGACAGAAACCTGCTTCGTTTGTGCGCTTATGGGAGTTTCTTTATTAATTCCGTTCGGGCTCGTGTGACTGAATAATACAGAACCATTTCCCGCGACTGTGAATAAATCATTTCACTTCTGCAAAACCAGAGACCTTTCACTTTAAACATCACAGTTTGGTTTCATAAAGAGACGTTAAATCATAAACCAGGCTGTGTTTTAGCTCTTCCTCATTCTCGATTTTAAACGATTAACTTTTGTAAATGTAAATGCAGTTTCAAGTGTCTTTAATAAATGATTTGAAGGTTATAAAATGTGTCTAGACTCCAGATCTGTCTTTATCAGAAGTTTATATGCACGTGTTTGAGTAATGTTTTATCGTTAGTCTGCATCTCCAAAGCTCTAAACGCTCTGTTCCACCCTGTGATGTCATGAAATGGTAGTTTCCAGGTGAACAGCTCCTTTTCCCTTTAGTTCAGTCGAGATCGGCGACTCCAGGACTGAAATGACCCAAATGTTTCCAGTGAAAGTGTGTGAAACAGAGAGAAGGAAACAGAGGGAGGGAGAAACTGAATCTAAATTTACAAGACAAATTTTATTATTTTCAGTACAAAAAATAACACCTGGAGTCAAGCTGTGGCACTTTCTGTTGATGGTGTCACAATCAGCCGAGTTGTTCAAACTAAGTTCGAAATCCTTTGGTATTTTGACTAAAGTTTGCTCCTGTATAAATGTTTGATGCCTGATGACATTTTATTATAGTTTAATCTGTCCTCACGTCATGTAGTGTAAAACGCTCTGGGGTTTTACAGTTTACAACATCTCAACAAAATGTTATTAATACAAAAGAAATTCTAAAGAGTTCTGAATTATTCATGCAGATTGTCCTCATCTGCTCCTCTGTTCAGAAAACCCAGTCTACCTCCTGTCAGAGCCTGATCCTGTCAGATCTCAGGAGCTCAGCAGGACCTGGTCTGGACTTGGATGCAGACACTGGGAACACCAGGTGCCACAGGGGGGCGCTAGTGACAAACACTGCCTTGTTGTGTCTTTATGCAGGACACTTCACCCTCATTACCTCGTGTTAAAGTGGAGTGTGTGAGTGACGGAGGTCGGAGGGGCTGATGGTGCAGATTGGAGCCTCACTTCCTTCAGTCTGTCCCAGGGCAGCTGTGGCTACAGGAGTTTACACCACTGAGTGTGGAGGGAATGATTAGATTTTTATTTGCACATAAAGTTAAAACAATTTCGCAATATCCATCCATCCATCTCCTCCCGCTTAATCCATCCGGGTCGCGGGGGCAGTTTGCTGCACCTGACCCCCTATGAACCCCTCTGCGGGTGGAGCCCACAGGAGGGTGGACGTCATGGTTGTTGATGTTAGTTCAGGTGCTGCATGTTTTGGATTGATGGGGGAAACCGGAGCCTGGGGGAAACTCATCCAGACACGGGGAGAACATGCAAACTCCACACAGAAAGGCCCGGGTTCGATCGCAATTCCGCAATACAAAAAAATATAAACATGTGAGTGCAGCAGGGTGTGAGAAGAGCATTAATGGTCTTATAAGGCACCTCCCCTAAAAACATTTTCATTCCATCATGAACAGAAGGTCACATTCATGAACACTTTAAACAATACTGTACATTCAGATGAGCAGCATTTGTCTTTTAAAAGAAAAAAGAGTGGACATAGACTTTAGCACAGGGGATTATTCCAGAGGGGACGAGGCCTCTGAACTTCAGTGTTCTTTGATCGATGTTGAATGAACAATGAAGTGTAAAGCTCTGGGTATCTTGAAAGGTGCAATATAAATGCAGTGATTAATTAATTAAAATATTTAATGTACACATATATTGTATAAGTTTGTGCATCTGTCAAACGTTTTACTCAGATCTTTTTTCTGTTTTTTCTGTTCTCTTCAGATGTTCACACCTAAACTAAGAGACACTGCAAAGATTTTTTTATCTTTCCTCGTGCAGAACTTCCACAAATCAAAGAACACTTCAATTCAGAGGCTCAACCCTCTGGAACAATTTGGCCCAGACTCTCAAATCGCTTTCCTCACTGGACGATTTTAAAAGACAATTAAAAGAAACATGGATTTGTAATGATATTTAATATCTGGACGGCTGAAAGTCCACGTGCCTGTTCAGGACTCTTATTAGACTGAAAACGTCCTCATTCTCTCCTGCACAGTCATTCTTTTTGTTTTTTACCTGTTTTGAAATGTTCTTACTGTATGTGCAAATAAAATTTAATCTAAACCTCGCAGAGACGGAGGGAGAGTGAGAGAGAAACAAACTGTGAGTGAATGAGAGTGAGAGCGACACAGAGACAGAGAGAGACAGAGTCCATATGAATGAGTGTAAATCAGCAGCACTGAGTGACGGGGACAGACCAGTGACTCATGTTGGTGAGTCGTGTCTCAGCTTCAGAAAATGAGCAGAAATAAACACAGAGTAAAACCCCCGAGTGGGGCAGTCGTGTCTGTGGCCTGGGCTTCGGAGTTTATGTCCTGTAGTTAATACGAATCATCGTTTTAAATGAGTGATTAGAAATTAAACTCCTCCCACAGGTACATGTCAAACAGAGCTGCTAAACCGGGCGGTGCTTGGAGGACTGAAGGGGATTTGCTTCCTTCTCCTTGATTCGTCTCCTCAATCCTATATTTTTTAGCTAATGTCCCAAAGAAAACCACGGATTGAAGGAGAAAACCTGAGGGAGGCTTCAGGAGCAAACGCCAGAGAAATGAATCAAACTCAGCGAAGAGTTTAGATCCTCTGTCCTCCCTGTGTCTCCTCTGCAGGATCGAGGAGAAGGAATCGAGGAAAAAGAAATGAGATGAGACCCTGGCTTTGCTCAGGACAATCTTGCATGAATCCACCAACTACTGGAAGCAAATACTCAGACTTTTGGCCTTCTGAGCACAAGACACACTGCAGAAAAGGATTTTCTAGTATCGTTAAACAGACTTGAATGAAGCAGATTCATTTTAAAAGATCAATTTTAAGATTTTTTTACTTAATAAGATGAGATTTTTTTTACTTGTTTCAAGATATTCCGTCCTGGTTTATCTTATCTTTGATATTACAACTTATTCTAAGCACTTTTTATATTAACTCAGTCCAGGTTAAGCCTCTTTAACTTCCTTCTCAAACCAATAAGTGGAAAAATCTTGCCATAAACACTTGAAACTCGTGTTTTCTGCTTAGAACAAGATTCGTATTTCGTCTTATTTTAAGAAAACTTGGTAAGTGAAAATTTCTTACTGCACTGGCAGAAAATTTCACTTAAAATAGGGCATTTTTACCTCAAAATTTGTACTTTTTTTTTTTTTTTGATAAGCTTTCTTGCAGTGCAAACCTGCATGTTGATCTTGTTTGCTCTAAAAATGCCAAAAAGAAATAGAAACAGTTGATAATACAATTAAAACACCACACGTAGAGTTCAGTCGAAGGGTTTAGTTTCATTTTGAGTTGAGAATAACTGTCAGATAAACAGAGAAGCAGAAAAAACACATTTGAGTCTGTTCTCTGACAGTGTATTATCATAAAGGAACAGCAGGGGGAGCTCTAAGTCTGGAAAATTATTAGTTTCAGTAAAATGACTCGTCCAAACTATGAAGCTGCACTACGTAACTTTTTGGTTGGGGTCTTTCACCTGCTTGTTTCTATGGATACGTCATTGCTCTGCCTGGAATGTTCCACAGTGTGACATTAAACAGCTCTACTTTACATTTATTCAGTTACAGGTGGTTTTAGAGCTTAAAAATACCTAGAAAAACAGACATTCTGACCGTGAGCGGGGTCGCCTCTCCACAGATCTGGCCTGTAAGTTGGTCTGGTCTGGTCTCCATGCCATAGTTCAATGGCAAATAAAGATAAGATTGTGTAAACACTCAATTCCTAATGAAAATGATTATTCAGAATCAGCCTTAGTTCTGAAGTGTTTGGTTTATTCCAATTTTAAAGCTGAATGAATTTCTTCCTTGATCGTGTAAACGTTTATTCTCGGTTGTTCATGTTTGTGGGTTCGCCCTTCTGACACGATCCGGACGATGATCAGTCTTACATCTGCAAAGCTCAAAACACTCTGTTCCACCTTGTGACGTCATGATAGTTTTCAGGCGAACAGCTCCTTTTAGTTCATTAGAGATCAGCAATTCCAGAGCTGAAATCGTCCAAAAGATTCCAGTGAAGGTGAGTTTAAAAACACAGTGGAGCACTTCCTGTATTACCACATGACATCACAAGGTGGAACAGAGTGTTTCTGTTTAAGAGAGTGGTAAGTGATCTTTTTTATGCAGCACTTTTCCATCTTTAAGACCCTCAAAGCGCTTTTACGTCAAAGAACCACTCACACATTCACTCACCAGTGCACGCAGACACTGGGGGGGAGGCGGGTGAAGTGTCTTGCCCAAGGACACGATGACAGAGTTCATTCTGATCAGTGGACAAACTTTCGTACCAACTGAGCTACTAAATGTGCAGGTTTGTGTGTTAAACGTGTCTGAATGAAACAAAACACAACTCCAGGTCTGTTTGTGACGAGGAAACGACATCACAACAAACTGTAGATCAGAAAATAGCCAAATATGGGACTTTTTAAGATCAAGAGCAGTCAGGGAGATTTGCGCGGCGCGTTGGACAGAAGTGGAGCTCATGTTTGAGTCTGTTTGAGGCCGTGGAGGAGGCTGGAGCTGTGGACTGGGGGAAGCAGGATGAGAAGTTCAAAAGCTGCTGTAGATCCAGATCTGAGGTACGATCAAAGAGCGGAGAGAGCGGAAACACGGCTGAAACTCATGGTCAACACTCAGCAAACTGAGTATGTTAGAATAGTTTATGGGGTTTCCACGGAAAACCACGGAACCTTCCTCCACGGTGAGGAAGGTGCTGATCGGACAGCGACACAAACGTATTTCCGTCTTTGGGAAGGAAACCCACACTTCAGCTGCTCCCGGCTTTTCTGTCATCTCGGTCGCCGACACAAACACGATCCAAACTTTTCCCGCAGTGGTTCCGATGATAATGAAGCAGCAGCTGGAGAATTCTGTCCTCACGCTTTCCGTCTGTGAGCTGAGGAGGAGAAGGGAAGAGTGTGGGAGAAGGAGGAAGAAGACAAACTGAGTGTGAGGCTGCCACACCTCAGCCCACTCCCACATCCCGCTCACAAATCCAAAGAGACGCGGAGGAAAGTCCCAAGAGACGACTGGAGGAGCCGGATCAGAAGGACGAGCCAACGAGCACCGACCACCGGGATTATTTTGAAGAAGAAGAAACGTTTACATGATCCAGGAAGAAATTCATTCGGCTTTAAAATCAGAATAAACCCACTGACTTCAGGATTAAGTTTGATTCAGAATAATCATTTGTTACGGCCCCAGGCCTCCAGTTCTTTTGATTTGTGTTGTGTGCTTTAATTGTTTTGTCATTTGGATTCCTGCTGGTTGAGCCCTGGGCCCTGATTGGTGGGAACTTCAACCCTCGGCCACTCCCCCCTCACCTCCAGCCTCCTCCCACTATTTAAGAAGATTCTTCTCACCTGTTCGGGGCTGTGGCCTTTGTGGCCAGTCTGCCATTTTGTGTTTGTGTCTCTTTCTGTCAGTCACTTTGTTTGTACTGGTTCGTGACTTTGTGTGGGTTGAGACACTTGGTTAGTTTAGTTTGGTTTTGTGCCTTTTGTTTTGTCACTTGATTCTGTTTGTGGGTTTATGTGATTTTACTTTGGGACACTTGTGATTTAGTTTTGTTTGCGTCCCTTAGTTTAGTCACTTGTTGTTTTTTTGTAAGCCCACGTGACTTGTTTTTGGCACTACTTATCCTGTTCTTTTTCTTAGTTTAGGTTATTTTATGTACATATTTTAGCTTGTTTTGTTTAATTTACCTTCTACATTCCTTTTAATTAAATTACCTTATTTATTCCATTTTACATCTTGGTTATTTTGTTACTTCCATGGTCCCTAGCAGAGCTGGGTCGTAACAAATTTAATCATGAATGCATTTTTATTCCGAATTAAATTATTTTTATTTGGAATTAACGTTCTCATGGAAACGTGGCGAGTAAAACGAAACAAACACAACTCTTGGGATGATTTTCAGGAGGTAACAACATTAAAACGCGACTTAAAGTTCACAAGTGCCATTTTTTTGTAACGTTGGAGCTTTAGGCTTTTGGAAACACATTTGGATTCTCATACGGTGCCGGTTGTGACAAAGCTTTTCTCAGAGTGTGGCAGATTAATACTTTATCTCACTTAATCTTCACATATGGGACAGTGGGGAAGATAAATCTTAATGAAGTACATTTTGGCTGCAACAAACAGGCTCGTTTAACTGTTACAAATCACAAAACAGGCTCATTTATATCGAGTTTTTCTGTCTTTCATGGCGTTTGAAGCAGTTTACTTAAGGAACAGCTCACACAGTCATACACCGGCGTACTCGGCAGTTACCTTCGTGAAGTCGCCCCATCAAACGCAAACCTGCACAAAAACTATGTCAGTCGTTTGTGCTTCGTTTGTGCTGCAAAAAGTTTTGTTTGTGCGATTCTGGTTCTTAAGATATTTGCAGATTTATTTTTGGCCGATGACGTCATCCAGCCCCTCAAAATATTAAATAGAGCTCAAAACAGGAAGGAAATTATAGAAAACGTTTGTATTTGGTTTGTGCTGTTTTGTGTTGTGACAATTTTCATTTGTGTGAGTTTATTTCTAAAATTATTCATTATTATTTCTGCGGTAATTATAGGACGTCATTTCCGCTCAGCTGACGGCGGCAAACTGCACAAAACTAGCGGCGAAAACGATCTCAGGCTGTGGAAAAGTCTGTCTCAGTCTTTCGTAATTTGCTTTTGATTCATATTTTCCATAATAACACAGACTTTTCCACAGCCTGAGATCATTTTCGCCGCTAGTTTTGTGCAGTTTGCCGCCGTCAGATGAGCGGAAACGACTCCGTTCCCTTTTTTCTCTCTCGCCAAGAGCTGAACCTAGAATCTTCTGATCTCTGAAGTCTCCATATGGAATCTAATAAATTGTCCGGTCCATTTGCACATATTTCTGATTGCAAACCCCTGAAATAATGAACAGCCCACATCAAACATTTACAGGACGCAATATACTGTGTTACAAGTGGATTTTCTTCAAGACTCCCTTAACAGACGATCACACAGCACATTCATCAATATTTTCTAAGTTTCAGTTTCAAAACTCGTGTTAATACTAATGTTGTTGAACACCTCGACCATCTAACGGTTACAGGCCGCCACTCCGACACTGGCGTCTGGTCACATTCGCTTTTTTTTTCCCCAACATCCCGCCATTCCGACAAGTAATTATTAAGTTTGGACTGCGCTCTTTTCAGGACCATATTTTCACGGACTGGCGGCGTGGGAACTCTGAGGGCGACCGGAGGTGGCGCGGCCTGGTTTAATCCTGGTTAAATCCTGTTGTAGTCCTGTTTTAGACCTGGTTTTAGTCCTGTTATAGGCCTGGTTTAGTCCTGGTTAAATCCTGTTGTAGTCCTGTTTTAGACCTGGTTTTAGTCCTGTTATAGGCCTGGTTTAGTCCTGGTTAAATCCTGTTGTAGTCCTGTTTTAGACCTGGTTTTAGTCCTGTTATAGGCCTGGTTTAGTCCTGGTTAAATCCTGTTGTAGTCCTGTTTTAGACCTGGTTTCAGTCCTGTTATAGGCCTGGTTTAGTCCTGGTTAAATCCTGTTGTCGTCCTGTTTTAGACCTGGTTTTAGTCCTGTTATAGGCCTGGTTTAGTCCTGGTTAAATCCTGTTGTAGTCCTGTTTTAGACCTGGTTTTAGTCCTGTTATAGGCCTGGTTTAGTCCTGGTTAAATCCTGTTGTAGTCCTGTTTTAGACCTGGTTTTAGTCCTGTTATAGGCCTGGTTTAGTCCTGGTTAAATCCTGTTGTAGTCCTGTTTTAGACCTGGTTTTAGTCCTGTTATAGGCCTGGTTTAGTCCTGGTTTAGTCCTGGTTTAGACCTGGTTTTAGTCCTGTTATAGGCCTGGTTTAGTCCTGGTTTAGTCCTGGTTTAGACCTGGTTTAAACGTGGTTTGAGTCCTGATTTTAGTCCAGATTTAGTTTTAGACATGGTTTACATGTCTAAAACTAAGTCTAAGTCCTGGTTTTAGTCCTGGTATAAACCTGGTTTAGTCCTGGTTTAAAAACAGGTCTAAACCAGGACTAAACCAGATCTGTACCAGGACTAAAACCAGGTCTAAATCAGGACTAAAAGCAGGTCTGAACCAACGCAGCTGCTCTCGCCACGCTCAACGCAGTGCACCGCTACCTCATGAGTAAATTGTCGGAATGTTGGTGTCTGGAAGTGTCGGAATGGGGGGATGTCGGAGTGGAGGGATGTCGGAATGGGGGGATGTCGGAATAGGGGGCTGTCGGAATGGGGGGATGTCGGAATGGGGGGATGTCGGAGTGGAGGGATGTCGGAATGGGGGGATGTCGGAATAGGGGGTGAACCCTCATCTAACCTGACCAGCCTGAACCACACGCTCTGACGAAACTTTACAAAGATGAGTGGATCTGGAGCTGTGTCCTGAGCAAAACGTTCTGGTCCTAAAGAAAACAGATGGAGCTCGTTCACTCAGACTGATTCTACAACTAAAACTAAAAAAAATCGATTTCACGACATCGATATCAGCACAGACAGATTTGTGCAGTTTGAATGTGACACGTCTCTAGGACCATAACGTTAGTGCTGCTCAGTCGTTTCACTGATGCTCGTCGTTTTCGTCTTTCTTCCCTCGATCGTTGTGGATAAATTCTCCATGGAGAATGTTTCTCCTTTGTGGACCTCGTTGGTTGAATATTTGGTGATGGGGCAGATTTATGAGGCTGGGCACTTCCAGCTGTTGTGAAATAGTTTTAGTTCAGTGGGTGTGATTGACAGGCGGATGAGAGAGGCATGCTCCATTCACGTGTAAAAAAAATGAGAAAAATCTACATAAAGGACTGAGAAACTGGATTTTTACAGAATCAACAATCGACGCATCAAACTATGACTTATCTTAGGTCAGAGAAGTATTTTGTTCTGAATGTTCCGAGAGTTTTGGAGAGGAGTTGTTTTCTGCGTTTGAGAGAAACATACCGCACATTAACGTCAGTGTTTGGAAGGTTTAAAATGTCAAAGTTTTTCATGAGTTCCTGAATGTAGCAGGACTGGCTGCTCAGGCAAACCACCACCTAAGGCACTGTGTGATGAAAGAAGAGAAGTTGTTGAACCCTGAAAGTACATCCGAAAAAGCTTTGCAAGAAAAAAGAAAAAGACATGTTTTCAAAGTAAATCTAACTTTTTTGTGATTCATGCGGCGTCAATGAAAAACTGGGTCATTCTCTACAAAAGTGGGACGAGGGACGGGGGGCCTGAGCGTCCAGGGCCAAAGAGGGACAGACGGTCACTCTATGAATCTGCAGTATGACAGAAAGAAACTGCATCCGAGTGCAAAAGTCCCAAAACACACACGATAAAAGGTAAAAAATTCTCCAGGTAATGTAGTCCTAACCAAGACGAGCCATAAAGTGTCCCTTAACCTTAAAGAAGAGGTGTTATGCAGTGTTTTTTTTTTAAGGTGAGATAGCCTGATTCGTGAACCGGTTTCACTTTATGGAAACTTTCTGACCTCGCAGCGTTAGGATTCGCTCGCTCGACGGTCGGCGGGTACTTTTTTCAGTCAACAAATCGCTGCTGTTTGGTGGTGACGTCTGTAATGCTCCGGAAACGCTCAGTTGGTGTCAGAGTAATCGCGGCGCAACAGCAAACAAAGCGGCAGAGAGTCGACACGTCTGTCAGGAGCATTGTCGTTTCTGCAGGTGAACTTGTGAATTAAAGGTACGATCAACACGCAGAGTTCTTATTTGGCAAAAGAGGTCGAAAGGCGGATCGTGTCGGCAGTCGCCATCGCAACTCGGGTTCTGGCCAACGCTCCGCTTCACCGATTGGCCGGTGCGCCGACTACGCTGAGTGTATTCTGATTCTAGACCTAGAGCAGGAGAGAAATTAAACTGGAGTGGAGGCACTAGGGGGCGCCGGCCTGGCTAAAGCTGAGATACAAAGAGAGCAAAGGGAGGGGGCACTGATCCAAAACAGAAGCTGAACTTTTTTTAACATAAAAGTAACATTGTGCTATACCTGAGTGAATCATGGCATTTGCGTAGCTCCTTTTACGACACCCAAAGCGTTTCACACTGCGTTATTCACACTCGGTTGTCGTAAGAGGCTGTCAATCTGTACCAGCCCCTCTGAACACCACCGACACTCACTCACACACCACTTTCATACAAAGCTGTGTGGGCGAAGTGTCTTGCCTAAGGACACAGCACAGGTTTGGTCACTGGCGCCCCCCTGTGGCACCTGTATTCCCACTGGTCTCCCGTCCAAGTCCACCGTCAAACCAAATAACATTTGAACCCGAAAAGCCTCAATTATTTTAAGTTGATGAACTTAAAAGTCACAATCTTCCAGAATTTAAAAGGTTGGAGTTGCTGCTTGTTACATCTGAAAACTGCTGAATTAAAAGTGCTCATTTAGCTCAACTCAAATATTTACAGTTAATTTGACTCATAGTTTTCTGTTAAGGCAACTCGATCATTTTCATTTATTATGACTTAAAATCAGGAGTTTTCAAGCCACTGGAATAAGTTCACTTATTTGGTGAAGTGCTTTGAAATTGTATTGTATTTTCACATGTACTGTATGAATTAAGTTTATTTTTAAATTATCTCACCTATTTGAAACAATAGAAATAGCTGAACTTTATCATTCTCAGTGTTTAATGACTTAAATCTACTAAGTTGTACCTCATCTATGTTATTAAGTTATGCTCATTTATACCCACAACCACAGCTTTAATAAAAAATATGAGTTAAAATGACTCAAAAAGAACATGTTACAGCAGGGGTGTCAAACTCATTTTGGTCCGGGGCCGTATGCAGCCTACTTTGATCCCAAAAGGGCCGGATCAGAAAACTCAGTTCTCTCCTCAAGTGATTGTATTTTTCTCCGTGTCTCGTAGTGGTGTTTAAGATTATATTCCTCGAGCAACGCCACTTGTTCCAAACACACTGAGCACAGATTTCCCATTCACCTCTGTCAACAAATAAGAATTAGACTATTTTTCTTGGGAAATCCTGAACTCAGCATCTGCTTTTCTCATTTTTTGACATTTTGCTGATGAGGGTCACGGTCGACAGTCAAAACGATCGTCCTTTAAGAGCGTTTGGAAAGAGGAAAGTCTTCATTTGTGCTGCTCTGGTGGGAGTCGCAACGCACAGAAACGCCGGAGACGCTGCTATGCTAAACGGTGCCGAAAATTAACAGAAAGATCAGAAAATTTTAAGTATTTTAATAGAAAAATCAGCCGAGGAGCCAGATTAAAGGTCTTGGAGGGCCGGATCTGGCCCCGGGCCGTGGGTAGGACTATTACTGAAACTTTGACTATACACAACTTAATCTATTACTTTGGATGTTTGGGTTTACAGTGTTCTGCCCAGGCCTGGACCCGACAATCTGACGAGATCAGACTTTGTCGAGGAGGTTTGGCCACAATTTGTTTTGTGTCAACAATGAAAACCCCATCAAAGTGTAATACCCGGTCTGTAACCTGTGACTGAAGACAGAAATGATGAGGAAATGCACTTTTGTCTGTTTAATTTAGCTTCATTTATGGATGACTGACACTGTACTCTGCTTCCATTTACCCAGGTAAAGAAACTCAGGCGGTGCAAACTTCGATATAAATCTTTTCCAGCTTAAGTGTACTCTCCCGCCCGGGCTTATCTATTTATCTCCAAACAAAAAAGCCGTTTTCTTTCTGGGTTAATGCGAGGCCTGGAAGAGCCTGCGAAGACGCTCTATATTGAACCACTTTAGTGTAATAGTCTTTGGCAGCTGCTGTGTGCTGCCTGAGGGGAGCGCACATCAGACAAATGATGTATCAGACTGGGAAGAGATAAGTGCACAAAGTTTGCCTCAAAGTTGCGCTCCTCTGATCCCGCGCTCCCATGCTGGCCCCCGCTCCATTCCGAACGCAAACTGCCATCTCCAACTAAGCGCCGCATTGTCCCGAAACACAAAGTCAGCAAATGAGAAGTGTTCGCTCATAATCAGTGCTCAGTCGGTCAAGAAGGAGTCGCAGTGCAGCACAATCACGTCGTAAATTCAAAGAGACGTTTTTAATACAGCGGCGGGAACCGGAGCTCCATCTCGTGTGCGCCCGGTCGCCCGTCATCCGTCATCCTGCAGAGCGCGGGGAGCTTTGTTTTACCACTTTCGTTCACTCGATATGTTTCCTCCAACGGGACGAAAACAGCTTCTCCCAACGAGGGTTTAGGAACCAGGAGGAGCGCTGTTAACATGCCAGTAGTCGTTAGCATTACCGCAATGGCAAAACTCCTCTGAAAAATACCTTTATGGCCCCGGAGTTGTTGGCTGCTCTTGGGGCTGCCTGGCTCACACACTGAGCACTTTCTGATTGGATTTTAACCAAGTAAAAAGTGCAGCAAGTGCAGTTCAAAGGGCACAAGTGAGGCGACGTTCAGACCGCACCTGAAGTGACCCAAATCTTTTCGCCCCTGTGCGACCTGCATCTGATCTTTTAATGAGCGTCTGAACGGCACACATACGATTTTTTCAAATGCGACCGAGGCCACTTCAGACTGCAGGGTTTAATGCTCAATTCTGATTTTTTTGTGAAATCTGACTTTTTTGCGAGGTCGTTCACATTTCCAATTAAATGTGACTCGTGTGTGATCTCCAGTGTGAACTTTAAATGCCCCGAAAGTGTCCCGCATGAGCCCTGGAGACGTCACAGCAGCGAACGAGCTCAGTGTTTACGGAAGTCGCCTAAACGTGGACGCTGCATTCAGCTCCTGGAGATTTTAAAGTTGTTGTTGTACCGGAGCCAGAACACGTACGGCTAATTTGTTTAAAGGAGGAGATTGAGAAGGAGGAAAAGGACGAGGTTTTTAGCCACAGCGTCTAGGTCTGATGTATGTGGATGAATGCCATGTGGCCGTTCAGACTGAAGTCACATGTCCAAAGATCGGATATGTTTCAGTTTTAGGAGCACAGATCCAAGTGGCCTGGGTCACATTTGAAAAAATGACGTTCAGACGGCCATTAAAAGATCAGATACAGGTCGCATAGGGGGGGAAATCGGATTTGGGTCGCTTCAGGCTGCAGTCTGAACGTAGTCTTGGATATGTGCTCCTAAAACTGATACTTATCCGATCTTTTGCCATGCGACTTCAGTCCAAACGGGCAGGTTGCTTCATCCGACCTACACGTCATCAACAAGCGCGAGTTTGGCTGTTGTGCTGTAACAAGCTCCTGTTGTGACCCAATACAGCCCAACGCCGATGTGTTTGATATCCCGAATTAGACAGAAGACGTGTTTCCTCCTGTCAGAGTGGTACGACAGCAATGCTAAACTCTCCAGGAGCTGAAGGCAGCGTCCATGTTCAGGCGACTTCCGTAAACACTGAGCTGCTGCTGTGACGCCGTCGTGTCTCCGGTGCTCATGCGGGACACTTTTGGGGTGTTTAAAGTTCACCAAATCATTTTTTCAGGAATTAAACCAAATCATTTTTCAGTTATTCTGCATGTTTTTTGTCCTTAAAATGTTAAAATGTCATGTGGTGCGACCGTGCATCATGTGGTGCGACTGATAACAGCAGGAATTCTGTGGCTGGAGTTTCAATAACAGACTCAGCAGACTTGGGTGAATGGTTCTTTAGGCATTTTTCTTCATTTTTCTTCATTTTCCAGGGCAGTAGTTTGGTCATTAAACACAAGCAGGCGACTGTCATATTGGAGCAAAAGAAAATATCAATATGCATTAAAAATCTAAAGAAACGCAACAATGACCTGACACTGGAAATAATTGAAAAACTTCAATAGAAACTAATATTTTTTTATATTTTAAAATTTGCCTGTTGAAAATCCTTATACGTCACTGACCCTTATATCGTTTTCCCCCTTGGTTTTTGTTGCTTCCCCTGTTCATGGTGCGCTGGGTCGTAACAGGCTCAGATACATTTTAGGTGGTAAGGTAAGGTAAGGTTTTATTACCTATGAACCAGGAAGTGCACCGTTAGCATGTCCGTAGCCGTATGTTAGTAGCGCAGGTAAAACTCCCCTTTGGTCTCTGAAAAATAACACAAAATCTTTAACGTAACATCAAACCACAGATCAGATTTGACGTCTTTTTTTACCCCAGACGGCGTCACGTTTGCCCCGGGTGCAGACACGGCGGGGCTCTTCTCCCCACAGAGGCTCCGATTGCACCGCTCAGACTTTCAGGGCGGGTGTATTTTGGAGCGATTGCGAAATTGGAAACAGCGAGAGGTGTTTTGGCCCTGAAATAATGCTGTCGGCCGGGTCGATGTGTGCGGGGCGGGATGAGAGGGCTGGAGCTGTGGAGCAGTGTGTGTCCGGGAGGCAGGTCTTACGGACGGTGTTTGGAGGGCAGAGCGTGGTCAGAGCTCCTGTATCGCAGCAGGGTGTGGGTTAGATTCCCCGGACTGTCGTGAGGGGAGTTTGCTGAGCTGCCCCTGTGTTTGTGTTACTGTATTTATATCCAGTGGTGTAGTGGGGATTTTTTAAGTGGGGGTACGCGATTTGTCAACTATTATACTCAACCTGACCTGCCGAAATACACACAGGACTCATGTAGATTGTTTGTTCATTAAAATAAATTCACTTTCAGTACAAATAGTAAAGAAAAGTAAGTAAAAATCTGTATTTTTTTTTTCTCAAAATGATGCAGAATCATGTTATTAACATTAACGCCGTTCATAATCACCGACAGAACATAAATCAGAGCATCGATCCAGGGACAGGCTCCTTTTTCTCTTCCACACATCTTCCTCTTCATCTTCATCTCTATATGGTGAACGGTGAAGCTCTCGGTGAAGCTGCACCACCTCCTCTGCGCTGCTGAAGCTGAAGCTGTGAGATCTTCAGTTTGTCCCAGAAGAAACATCGACTGAGATGCCGGACTGAACCAGGACTAAAACAGGTCTAAACCAGGACTAAACCAGAACTGAACCAGAACTGAACCAGAACTGTACCAGAACTGTACCAGAACTGTACCAGAACTGTACCAGGGCTGTACCAGGACTGAACCAGAAGTGCCTTTGTCTTATTTTTTGGAAGCTGCCTGTCTGTCTACGAGAATGTTTGAAATAAAACTAACCTTGCATCGCATGAATCATCGCACGTTGAGGGACTATTTTCTCATATATCAGTCCGCCGCTGCCGAGCTTCTATCAGGAACACAGTCCGTACATATGAGTGGACAGAGCTAACCCGTTAGCCACCGCGTGCCAAACAGGAAGTGCTCCAGGAGGCTCTTCCGGCTCCTTCTCTCCTTTTCCCAGTGACTCATACTGAGATCTTCTGGCTCGTCTCTCCGGACCTGCTGCTGTGGCCTCAACATTTTGGTCTTGAAATGTTCATATGAACCCGCGACACAGGATCCTGAACTTTTAGTTTCTCTGTTTTGTTCCTAAATTAAGATCTGAACATAAATAACAGACCAATCAGACGCCTTCATTCCCCGAGGTCCCTCCCCCTAGCGTTAGCAACAGGTTTGAGTAACAGCTCTTTGTTGCTGGCCCAGAACAGAACATAGAAAATAAATCTAATCTAATTACTTAAACTTGCTATTTAAAGTTTGCTGCTAAAAGCTCAAAGTTTCTTCTTCTTGTGCAGAATCAGGTAAATCCAGTGTCCTGCAGGTGCAGAGTATCACATCCATAGTCCGTATATATGATGCATCAGCTCTGCCAGGAGGAGGCGCCACATTTAACCTCCTCACTCATGATTGGCTCTTGTGTTGCTATGATACTCATGGTCGGATTTCCAAATATGGACCTGGCTCCAGATTTGCTCCTGTGACCGTGGCAACAAGAGCCTCGTTTGAGCGACACTGTGGAGACGTCACACTCACTTAGTCCACTTCTTTTATACGGTCTGTGATCAGGAAGAACAACTCACTGCTGCTCAGAGAGAAATCCTTCAAATGCAACGGTTGGATATTACTTTTTTGGCATATCCCCCACCCCTTATGGCTGTTGTGTACTATCGCCGTGGCAACACACTTTACCCGCTGAGCCTATTGACGGCGGTTTGCGTGCGAGTGACGGGCAGGGATGGCGGAGAGTGGGCGCATCAGCAGAAGGAGCTCTCAGTGACTCGGAGTGAATGGAGTGAGCGCTTTGTAAATTCACAGCGTAATCATGATTATCATTGTCTCGATGATTGCTTTGAATTTCCCCTACGACTATAAACACACGGGCCATTTCTTCCCCATAAAGCAGATTCTGAGTCTCACTGCAACTGCCCTGAATGAATAAATGAGACTGTGCACTGATATCTTATTTAGAGGGCAATAAAGGGACTAATTTACATACGTCTGAAAGAATGTCGTCTTGTTATTGCTATAAACTATTCACAAGTGTGTATAAGAAATCCAAAAAATGAATTTCAATGCATTTGTTCCTCTAACAAAAATGGAACGGAGCTCAACTCTCTCAAAACGGTCGAAGTTCCAAAAGTAAATACGTTTTTTCACTTAAACAGACAGAGTTTTATTTTATTAACGGGTGCGGATTGAGGTATGATGGGTGCGGGCGGGGGTGGCCTCACAGCAAGAAGGTTGCGGGTTCGATCCCCGGGTCGCCCAGGCGTTTCTGTGTGGAGTTTGCATGTTCTCCCCGTGTCTGGATGGGTTTCCTCCCGGCGCTCCGGTTTCTCCCATCAACCCAAAACATGCAGCACCTGAACTAACATCAAGGACCATGACGTCCACCCTCCTGTGGGCTCCACCCGCAGAGGGGTTCAGGGGCGTCAGGTGCAGGTAGTGGATTGGGCGGCGAACAGCCCGCACGACCCAGCCGGATTAACCAGGAGAAGAAGGATAGGTGGGTACGGGCAGGTTGTGGACCCTGCTGCTCGTGCCATCAGGGAAGAGAAAATCCACTGGTGGAATAAGCTGGTCTCTGAGCTCACACTGCTGCTGAACCTGGACCAATGGCAGCAACCTCGGACCCATCTGCTTAGTTAAATCCAGGTGGACACTTTCTTTTTAAATAAGTAAATATTTAATAAGGTTCAGTCTTGTTTTTGATGCCACCCTCATCCTTACTCTCTGCCCTAAACCACTCCCCTTTCAGAGCGCTATCACATGACCATCGGTCTGTGTCTCACTAATTAAACCTACCGGGATTCAGTGGTGTTCGGATGGAGGATCTGGCCTCTGTGTGGAGACAGGGGGCGCTCCAAAAGACTCAGGCCAAACCGAGGCGGCCTAATCATGTACTACCCTCACAGTCTGTGCAAATGCCCTGTGGGAGGCGCTATGCCACCCCACAACAAAAGACCAACCGCTGCGCTAAACCCTTTATCCCTTCTGCCGCTTTTAAGCTTTTAAACGGAAAGTAATTATGCTTGTGTTTCCCGCACTAAGGTTCAAATGTACGATGTGTGATGTATGTAGGTATTTGTTTTATATTGTTTGTGACCCTTTGAGATGAATAAAGTTGTTGATTGATTGATTGAGGTTTGTCAAGTTTTACTGTCTTGTTTTGTATCGTGCTTTTTGTATATTTCTGGAGAATTGCAGTGTGGGTGAAATAGGCAGTGGGCAGAGCATTGCACAGAACAGTACCGCTGACCGCGAGAAGAGTTCGGCCGTGTTTTGACGAGAGAACAAAGTTAGAACTCAGGAGAAGACTGCAAAAAGTCGACTTTTACATAACACTCTGTCGTCTGAGGTTAAACGGGCTTTACGTCCATCGCACAGAGGTGAACATTTGGCTTCAGAAACAGATTTAGATTTTAAAGCCCAAACAATTAAATAAGTGACAGAAAATCCCAATTCTTTCTATTTTTTCTATTCATTTCAAGGCTTTACTGGTCCCTCTGAACAAACAAAAACATTTTTAAATATCAGTTTCCATATATGAGTTTTGGCGGCACGGTGGCTGAGTGGCAACACTCAGGCCTCACAGCAAGAAGGTTGCGGGTTCGATCCCGCCCGGGCCTTTCTGTGTGGAGTTTGCATGTTCCTCCCCGTGTCTGGATGGGTTTCCTCCGGGTGCTCCGGTTTCCCCCATCAACTCAAAACATGCAGCACCCCTATGAACTAACATCAAGGACCATGATGTCCACCCTCCTGTGGGCTCACCACCTGCAGAGGGGTTCATAGGGGGGGTCAGGTGCCATGAGTATTGGGCAGCACGCTGCCCCCGCGACCCAGCCGGATTAAGCGGGAGAAGATGGATGGATGGATATATGAGTTTCATCATCAGGTCACAATGCTCCATTTTTCTTTTGTTCCTGAACAAACAAAATCGTAATAAAATACAAATAAATCCACAAATGTGTAATTCTAAACATAAAAAGTGCTGCCATGATGCAGTAATAGGAAATCCACCACTGGAACTGGCTGGAAAACATAACTTTTTTGGTGTTGTTTTGTTTTTGTTGTTGTTGTTTTTTGTTTGTGTTTTAGTTACACTTTTATGTTTTATTTTATTCTGCTCAAATAAACACTGATTTTAGTTATTTTTACTCTTTTTGTGATGCACTGCATGTATCTGATTGTACACATCAGGTTTTGCAGGGAAACAAATATCACACTGCTCATGTGGAAGGCTGAAAAACTCATGTATCAAATATGATACGTTTGGCGTTATAGGGTTTTTAAACTCCATTATTTTCAGAGTTTGGGGAAAAAGTGCTTCTTCCTGATTATAATGAGGACCTTTTCTCCATTTAAACTGCGATAACAGCGGCGGATCTCAGAGCTTGAAGCACATGAAAAGGTCTCGTGGTCATTAGTTCCCACAGATCTGATTAACTCCCAGCAGGAGCTCCGTGTTTTTAAAGCGCTCGTATTACGCTGTTTTCTGAGTTGTGTCAGAACGTTTCGTCATCGCAAACAGACCCGGAGTTGTTTTGTTTTTCGATCACAAACTCTGCGGTTTCGAAGTGCTCCACCATGTTTTTAAACTCCACGCACCTTCACTGGAATCACTTGGATTGTCTCAGCGCTGGAATTGCTGAACTGAAAGTAAAATGTAGCTGCTAACTTGGAAAACTGGCACTTCATGACGTCACAAGGTGGAACAGAGCATTTTGAGCTTTGCAGATGTAGACAGACGAATAATAAAGAGTTACTCCAACATGTGTGAACGAAACAAAACAGAACTTTTGAGAAGGTAATAACATTCGAACGTGCATAAAAACTCAATAAACACATTAAATAAATATGTTAAATAAATAAATAATAAAATGAATAAATACATAAATAATAAAAAATAAACACATAATTAATAAAATGAATAAATGGATGAATGAATAAATAAAAATATATAAAACATGAATAAGAGCTTTGCAGATGCAGACTAATAATAAAGAGTTACTCCAACGTGTGTGAATGAAACAAACACATTTGAGGAGGTAACAACATTAGGACCTGCGTAAAAACTCGATAAATAAATAAATCATTAATTAATTAAAATAAAAAAAATTAATAAATTAAATTAAATTAATAAATACAAATAAAATAAATAAATAATAAAAAATATTAAAGTAAAAAATATTAAAGTAAATAAAATTACATAAATAAAAATTAAAAATAAATAAAGTTGCACTGTGTCGCTTTTCTGGTGGAGGGTCTGTCAGATGTTTTTCTTCAGAGATGTTCTTGAATGTCCCACGGTACGGCATTAAACCTTTCTATCTTCACGGAGACCAAACCGGACCAAGTTACAGGTCAGATCTGTGGAGAGGCGACGCCGCTCACAGTCAGAACGCCTGTTTTTCGAGGTCTTTTTGGGTTATAAAACCATCTGTAATGTAACATAGAGAGTTTTAATGTCGCACTGTGGAATATTCCAAGCAGAGGAATGACACATACATAGAAAAGTTACAGAGTGCACCTTTTAATATGTCTAATTTAAGAAGTCTATGTCAAAATCGGTATTAATGGTACATCTTTCTTCTTCCGGGGCCTTGAGGTGAGCTCCGTTCTTCCAGGTCAGACCGATGGAGATTTAACTGTAAAAAATAACACATTTTTCACCCAGAGCTTCGCTGGTTCCTGTCGTCTTCGCTTTTCTTTCAGCCCCCTCTCCTCTCGCCCTGAGCGCCGCCTCGGCTCTCACTCCGACCAGTTCCAGCGCCTAATGACCTGTGCCCGTCTGGAGCTGCACAAAACTCTGTCCAACGTCCTCCGCCATCTGAAGGCTCATCTGCAGAGGTGGGAAGAGCTCCGTTACGAAATTCTGCTTTTTATAGCAGCACATTTTTACTCCCAGTTAATCAGCGGTGGAACAAGTACTCGATTATTTTGATTTACGTAAAAGTCGAGGTCAAATTTATTTGTAAAGCACATTTACAAACAGATACAGTGTCCCAAAGTGCTGCACAAGCAAAAAAACAAACAAATACAAGACAAAAACACAAGAAAAACTTCCAGATCATAGTATTTAAATCATAAGAAAACGTATGATTAAGGGCACTTAAGAAAACTGCAGCTTGCCCAAAACAGAGCTGCCAGGGTCGCCCTGGGCTGCTCATATAGATCTCGTGTAAATGAGATGCACACCACTTTATGTTGGTTGAAGGTGCAGGAAAAATTAAATTTGAGTCTTCTGTGTTACATGCATAATGCTATTTTTAAAAGTAATCCCACATTTTTTGTAGAAAAAGTAAAGTACAGTGGGTATCGTCATCATCATGTAACTAGGCAGGTCAGCTCTGGTGATTTGGTTGTATCTTTCTCAAAGTCAAACTGCATGAGGCGAACAGTGCTGTTTAGCAGCATGGAACCAGCTGTCAGCGAGGACAAGGCAAATAAGTAATAAATATTTGTTCAAAAAGACTTTAAAACAAGTGTATATGACTTGTATGGAGTGAGCAGAGCTTGTCTGAACTTACACTTGTTGGAGTTGTATTGTGTTGTTGGACTGAAAACACTGTATTTTGTAATATCAGTCTGATGTATATAATTATTATGTCAACTGATTTTAATGCCAATGGACCCCAGGAAGACTAGCAACCACTTGTGGAAGCTAATGGGGTTCCAAATAAATAAATAAAATAAATAAATAAATAAAATGTCCAACTCAGCTTGAATTAAAAGCCAAAAACATGAGTCTTTAACATTGACTTTAAAAAAAGTACAGATATCCAAGCAAAAAAATACTAAACTAAAAAGTGTCATATGAAAAAAAAAAAACACATTTCACCAGAACACAGTTAAGATCGTTAAAAGTTTAAGGTTTTACTTTTCCCAGTTTTACTTCCCGCTCGGGGAATTCCATAACTGAAACCCGGCAAACAGAGATTATTATTTAACAAATTAAAGTATAACAAAAGTGAGTCAAAGTGATTAAAATCTACTTAAGCAAAGTACAGACGCCTAAAATGTAAACTTACAGCACTTTACTTCGTTACTTCCCTCACTGCACTTTAGTCGTCTTTTTGCTGAAGTAACCGAACTCTAACTGGAGGAAAAGTTGTGCTTCTTCTTCCCTCCGTGAGCCGGTCTGAAGTGACTCAAGTTTTACGTGACAATATGTAAAGATGTGAACATTTGTGTTTCTTGCCGCTGCCTCGGATCTGTGTATTTGCATGTGGTAAAATCTCGTCTTTAACTTATATTTGAGTAATTTAAAATGTGGAAATGTGGAGTTTTTAAATGAAACAACAGACGAGTGCAGATCTGAGTGTAAATGGACGGAGACTTGGATGGATTTGGATCGGTCTTTGTCGTCGGATGTGTTGTTTGGACGTGTTGTTTGTCGACATCCCCGGGGAACTGCAGATGGAAAATAGCTTTAGTTAAATCTGGAGTGAAGCATTTCTTCGTTTATGAGATTAAAGTGTTTGCGTCTGGTCCCTGTTAAAACAAACTAAACATACGAGTCTCGTTTTTTCGTGTCTGTTCTTTGAAAACACCAGATTTTTTACTTCATTATTTAATGTTTTGTTAATTAAAGTGATAATGTGTTACATCTTGACCGTTACTCTTTAAAGGTGCAGGTTGGGTTTCCGCGACCAAGGAGATGCTTTTGCTCAGTATGAGATTAAACGTACGTGTTTTTGTTGCTCAAAAATACCTTTAAAAACACGTATTCTGCTTGAGACCCGGTCGCCTCTCCACAGATCTCACCTGTAAGTTGGCCTCATGGTGTCTCCTGCCTGTTTCTATGGAGATTGAAAAGCTTAATGCCATATTTGGAACATCAGAGGCAAAGCGATGACATCTGTGTGGAGACGAGAAATTTTGAGTCTTGAATGATTTTTAAACGTGCGACAAAAAGCGCAAACGCCACAGACGCGAGGAGAAACTTACGACACTTAAAATCTCTGACCTCAAAGACTTAAAATCTTCACTCTCCCAGATGCAGCAGGATCTGTGTGTGGAGCACAGGATCTAAAGCTGTTTCCTGTTTACAGTAAAACCAGTCGCTCTGAGACTCTGAAGTGTTCAGAGATCAGACTCTGCACTTCCACTTTAGACACAAGTCCAAACTGTGTGATTATTATGTGTGAAATGTGGAGCAAAACTTCAGAAACAGGATTTTTAAAGCAGAAAAGAGGAGATAAAGTCCACAGGAAGTAGAGTCACTGTGGCTGATCCGCGGCTGTGGATGGAAACAGACACACGGGAGGAACTATCTCCACTTTTTACTTTTACGGTCTGTTCACACTCGGTCCTTTCAACCATTTAACCAAACTCTGACCTCTGACTCAGCATTTTTTTTGCACATATGTGAACGCTCCAACCAGCCCGAAAACCTCTGAAACCACCTGTACTGAGACGTTTCTCAGGAGGGTCTCAGGTTCACTCAAAAGTCTGCGGTACAGTTCTCCAAACCTGTGCAGTGTGAACACTCAGAGCACCGGGTTCTCTTCACCTTTTCCAATGGATATGTTGGTAACCCAGTGGTCACCGACATTTTTGCACCACAGACCAGTTTAATGTGCGAGAATATTTCGCGGACCGAGGGCGGTGGGTGTGGGGGGAATGGTTCATGCAGCATATGGAAGAAGATGGTTAAATCCTGTTTTTGTCCTGGTTTTATACCTTATTTATACCTTGTTTTTTAAATAAGGTAGACCTGGTTATTAATTAATTAATTAATTCATTAATTCATTCATTCATTCATTCATTCATTCATTCATTCATTCATTCATTCATTCATTAACCATTGCATTTATATTGCACCATGACACCCAACGTGCTTTACAGTTCATTATTCATCCACTCCACACTCTGGTGTAAACTACTGCTGTAGCCACAGCTGCCCTGGGGCAGACTGACAGAAGTGAGGCTCCAGTCTGCACCATCGGCCCCTCCGACCACCACCACCACTCACACACACACCACTTTCACACTAGTGTGACGTAGGCTTGCCGTGAGCGGGTTGGGTTTCAGTGAAAAAAGGTTAAAAAATACTCAGACAGGCAGAAAAGGCAGTCCACAGGTTCACTTTGTTTCAATAGTTACAAAGTGCAGGTGCAAAAAGGTGCAAGGTGCAAATAAATAGGAGGCAGCAGTATTTCCTCTCCAACAGCAGAACCCCGAGTGATCTCTCCAGGCGCCTTTTAAGTGTTCTGACTAATTGGTAAAAACTACTGGATAAAAGCAGGTAGATCAAATTAACATTAGCTTTTAAAACCGTGGCCTGACCCTCCATAAAATAAACCAAAACCCATTTATTATTATAACAGACACTATGTACATAAAACCCCTAAAACCATTAACCACATAAACTCTAAAACCCATAAACCAATAAAACACCACTAGCACTGCCCCTGTACAAATCTACACTTTGGTCCAGGCCGGAACCATAAAAGGAGGAGGTTGTTTCTGGGGGACTCTTTTGGGACCTGGACAGAAGAGCAGAAAGGAGGTAAGACACAGCACACACCACTTCACTAAAAACACAATAAAACACACTACACACACATCAACACTTAAAACATTCTAAAAACAGATGTATTGCACGAAATATTGCACTGACCAATTTAAAATACCTCATTAACACTCGTCTCCTTCCCCTCCAGAGCCCAGCAGCTGCCAGTCAAAGTGCCACTGTGCCTCAGGATTAAAAATGGTAAAAGGAAGACAATAAATATATTTTAAAACCAATTATGTGCAATGTCTTTTTTTTTTAAGTGCAAATATGTTTAAAGTGCTGTGTGCTATAAAAATGTGCAGTTATTTAAAGTGCTCGAGTGAAGGTGCTGAGTGCTGAGTAACAAACCAGGCTGTTTGTTACACTAGGCAACCATAGTTTTTGTGACTGACACCCCCCTGTTTTAGACCTGTTTTAGACCTGTTTTAGACCTGGTTTAGACCTGTTTTAGACCTGGTTTAGACCTGGTTTAGACCTGGTTTAGACCTGGTTTAGACCTGGTTTAGACCTGGGTTAGTCCTGGTTTAGAGCAGGTTTACACTGCAAAAAAGGCTTATCAAAAAATAAGAAAAAAATACCAATTTTGAGGTAAAAATTCCCTATTTTAAGTGAAATTTTCTGCCAGTGCAGTAAGAATTTTTCACTTACTAAGTTTTCTTAAAACAAGATGAAATATGAATCTTGTTCTAAGCAGAAAACACGAGTTTCAAGTATTTATGGACAGATTTTTCACCTTATTGGTTTGAGGAGGAAGTTAAAGAGGCTTAACCTGGACTGAGTTCATATAAAAAGTGCTTAGTAATAATATCTAAATAAGATAAATCAGGATGGAATATCTTGAAACAAGTAAAAAAAATCTCATGTTATTAAGTAAAAAAATCTTTAAATTGCTCTTTTAAGATGAATCTGCTTAATTCAAGTCAGTTTAACTATGCTAGAAAATCCTTTTTTATAGTGTAGACCTGGGTTAGACCTGGTTTAGTCCTGTCCAGCGTCTTGCAGGAGGAGGTGTGGTCCTGCGGCGTATGGGAGGGGGGTATCGTGCTTTCACAGCCCAGCACCAGTCCGCGGTCCGGAGGTTGGGGACCCGTGTTGTTCCTCCTTCGCTGTGGATTTGTCACATGACCGAAACCAGGAACACTCAGCTGTAAACATGGCCGCATCGCTGTCGCGCCAACAGAAATATAAATACAAAAAATACAGACGAAGACTTTGCGAGAACCTCTTTGAAATAAACCCACAATGTGAACACAAAACCAACTGAGTTCTTTTCCTGTTGGTTCAGTTTCTGGTCCACTTACAGAGGACTGAGTTTGGTTCACTTAAAGAGGAACATATGTGAAAATACCCTTAAAGAACACCTCAAACTGGATTCACAGTGCAGTTTTGTGAACTGGGGTCATTATCTGTGGAGGACGAATTCGATGGATAACGTGGACGAGACGCTGCACTTTAAATGCACCACTTCACCAGAGGTTTTCACTGTTTCCTGAGTCTGTCTGTTGCGTCTCTGTGTCCGTCACTCCTCTGATGCTCTGGTTTGTCGGCTGTTTCCGTAGAGTTGCTGATGTTTGGCGGTTACGAAATCGCACAAGAAGACACAGAGTCGGGTGATGCCTCCCAGGGGAAAAGCAAACCGCAGCCAAAATCAGGCAAATTCCCCTGTAGTGTGTGTATTTCAGTAATTCTACTTGAGTAACGTTATTCTGAAGTAATATTCCTCTAATTTCAGTAAAATATTTGGCGACTCTTCCCTCTCTGTCCGTTTTTTACCACTGGAAGCGTCTCTTTCCTTTTGGCTGCGGCTCAAACCCCCTCCGCCTCTCCCAGACGCTCTGACAGACGGCAGATGTTATCAGAATTTACCAAAACACAAACAGCGCCCCCTGCTGCTCCGCGCTCTCCACGCCGGGATTTGTTTTGTCGGAGGGGAGGGGAGCGCCTTTCCATTTCGAGAGACTTTTTAATCAAACGCACAATGGCACCCAGCGGTTCGCCGATGGTGCCGCGCTGCCATTTTGGAATCGCTCTGGCTCGGATTTAATGAAGACGGCTGTGAGGGGGAAGAGCCTCGGAAACGTCTGAAGTGAAGTGATCCGATGTTCTCCCGGTTCAGACACAGACGGGCCGAGGATGTTGACGGGAAAACGTCTGACGCCGAGAAACCCAACGCCGAAGACGTGACGAACAAAGAGATGAACAGATGTGTTAGAAAAGGCCGTACGCCGAGGACTTTTAGACGGTTTGGTGGTGGAAAAAACGCTCCGTTTATTTGCTACTTAAAGGGTCCATTTTTCCGGTGGCGGGTCCGTCAAATGCTTCTCTCCGTGTGGGTTTAAATTCATACCACTGCGATCAATATAGTGCATTCCCATTACTGGCAGTCAGTAAACGCAACGCTCTTTCGCACAAGACTCTGCGAGACAGGAGCGCTGCACAGGCACTGCACAAACATCTCTATTTTCCCTGTTCTATAACGTCCTTTCATTCCGACACCGCACATCTGACTTACAGGAGCTCTTACTGCAGGAGGGAATAGGTGAGGCTGTGTTGTTGATTATTCATGAGCAAATCGATGAGCTGTACGCCCGCGATCTCGGGTTATTCTAATATAAAACTATGTGTCGATCTATTATTGGCCATATAATAGCAGCTTGTATTGTTCAGTGTAACGCTCAAGCCTCTGGTTAATCACTTACTGTCATTTATGTATCTGTATTTTATTATATTTCATTATATTTTTTACTTAGTACTTGGATGGGAGACACTGGGAATTCCAGGTGCCACAGTGGGGCCAGTGGCAAAAACTGTCGTAGTGTCCTTAGGCAAGACACTTCACCCACATTGCCTAGTATGAAAGTGGTGTGTGCGTGAGTGTTGGTGGTGGTCGGAGGGGCCGATGGTGCAGATTGGCAGCCTCGCTTCCGTCAGTCTGCCCCAGGGCAGCTGTAGCTACAATAGTAGTTTACACCACCGGGTCTGGAGTGAATGAATAATGCTGTAAAGCGTCTTTGAGTGTCCAGAAAAGCGCTGTATAAAACTGATGATGTTCTGTACTATGTTTACTATTTTCCTTGTATTTGCAAACACTTTTTAACAGTATTATTTATTGCAGCTATTAGTACTTCTTGAATATCTCAGCGAGTCAAACGGTTCTTTTCATCCTGAGCGTTTCATTGCACAACCTGCATATGACAAATAAACAATCTTGAAATCTTCACATTGTTGGAGCTGAATGTGTTCACGAGAACAAAAACAGAAGCTCGCTGCTCCAGCCAATGGCCTGTAGCTAAATTAGCCTAAAGCTGTGGTACGTATGATCTTTACTGCTAAAACTTGTACTGTTTGTTCGACATGGACCAGGTGGAACCTATGGTACAAACTGATGGTTTAGCTGAAGCCCAATGAGCCTAATGACGTCCACAACTCCACAATAAGGCAGGAGCGATGCAGCCAGTCCACTCCCCACACTTATCTGCTTATGGACACTTCTTCCCTGTCACTAATTATGGACATTAAGCCCACTGCAAAAAATACTACAAATCTGAGCTGTGATAGTCACTAATAAAGTGACAACTGCCATTTTTCTTTGGAGTTTTGTGCTCCCTCACCTGCTGCTGCTGTTGATACTGTGAACTGTGAGCTTTAGTATTTATTTATTAAACGATTATTTTTTTAAATCTCGATTAAGATCAGAAATTCCATAGTTAATCGTGATAATCGCATATTGAATTGCATGCTTAAAATTGTGTTATTTTGCATTTCGAGACCGTTTTAAAGCCATTATGTAAAGCAATTCTTACGCGTTTATCAATCGCCGTGTCCACAGATCCACAGATTTGCCGGATCTGAGGCTCTTGGCTCGGACGCTCCGGTCGCTGCACCCGGGGGTTCAGCTCTAGACTTTGGTGGTGCTGAAACTCTGCTTGACACAGGCTGCATTTAACTCTTGTAAATTATAGCATCTGGAAGTTTTTTAAAGTCAAATGAAGAGTTAAAGAAGCTCCCTGTTTCTCCATCACGGCAGAGGAGCTGCCCACGGATGTGCAGGAGGGACAAAAAGTCGGCGAACTCTAACCGTGAGTAAAAAAAAAAAAATCACTGCATTTTTAGAAGGGACAAAAGGCTGGTGAAGTCTTAATTGAGTTTTTTCTGGTCACGATTACTGCATTAACCCTGACAGCCTTATGATTTATACATAATTATACAAGTGCGCTGGACTTAAATTGACTTGATATTATTCTGCAGATGTAAATATTGTAAATATCTGTTAATCACTTTTCACTATATGTCAATATAAGGCACCAGCCACTAAAGCCTAATACTCAGTGTCTCGTGTGTTTTACCACAGAGCCGCACATCTACCAATCCCCCCTTTGTCACTGGTATAGACATACACAGATATATGCTACACGTGGATATGTCATTGCCTCAAATGTTCCACCATATGACATTAAGCAACTAAAAGGCACATCATCTGGGCTCTATTTTCTACCTTTTTTTTAAATATATATGTATGTAACTTTTTTTATTTTAATTTTTTTACCATTGATGTGGCTGATAAAAAAATTTTTTTTTAGCTAAAGTGAACACACACACAGTTGGATCAGGTGAGTCTGGATAAGGTTCAACATTTGTGGACATTTCATTCGAAAACAACGAATCTGTTGTATCTGAATGAGTTCTGAGATCTCTGCCCTCCGTCCTGTTTAGAATCACAACATCATCAGATCCGAGAACATGAACACGTCCGAAGAGAAGAACATGTTTGTGTGTGTGTGTCCTCTGTCCTCTGTCAGCAGGTTCAATCACCGGCCTCTCGTGTTCAGCTGTGATTGGAATGGCTTTTTAAAAACTCTATACTCAGGTTTCAGCTTTAATGTCCCTCCGCTCTGACGGCTCGGCTCTCCTCAGCTCCGTCCTCCTCCAGCCTCGGCTCTCGGGTCAGAGGTGAAGCCTGGAGGTGCAGCAGCTCACATGTTCTTCTGTAATGAAACACCGACAAACACAATCCATTTGTGCCAGGGGGAGGAGGGAGGAGGAGGAGGAAAAGGAGGAGGGAGGAAGGGAGAGGGGTGGAACAAGGGAGGATGGAGGGAGGGGAGGAGGGAGGAAGGAGGGGAGGAGGGAGATGGAGGGGAGGAGGGAGGAAGGAGGATAGGGAGAAAGGAGGGGGAGGAGGGAGATGGAGGGAGCTGTTTAGTTGTGGTAACCTGTGTTGTTGGGTTGTCATGGTAACGTGTTGTTCTGGTGTTGTGTTACCATGGTAGCCTGTTCTGTTGTGTTGTCATGGTAACATGCGGTGTTTTGTCGTGGTAACATGTGCTGTTGGAGTGTTGTCATGGTAAACTGTTTTGTTGTGTTGTCGTGGTACCATGTGTTGTGTTGTTGTGGTAACATGTTGTCATGGTAACATATATTGTTGTTGTGTTAACATGTGTTGTTGCAGCAACATGTGTTGTGCTGTTGTGTTGTCATGGTAACATATGTTGTACTGTTGTGTTGTCATGGTAACATATGTTGTACTGTTGTGTTGTCATGGTAACATATGTTGTGCTGTTGTGTTGTCATGGTAACATATGTTGTACTGTTGTGTTGTCATGGTAATGTGTTGTCGTGGTAACATATGTTGTGCTGCTGCGTTGTCATGGTAACAGCGCTGTCTCTGTCCTGGTGCTGGAGCAGCCGTCGCTCTGACTTGATCCTGTTGAGCTGCTCTGGTTTGATCAGAGTCGTTTCTTCTTTAATCTAATTAAACCAATTGGCCGAAAAGAGATTTATGAACGTCGAGCCTCTGAGACTCCAAGAGCCCCTTTATCCAGCACAATCTGAGCTTCTTACGTCATCTGTAAACTCTGTTTACCCCCACACTGTAAACGCTGACTGATACAGGGGCCCCACACTGTAAACGCTGACTGACGCAGGGGCCCCACACTGTAAACTGTGACAGAAGGGCCCTGATGACCACCATGACTTATCTGGGCTGATGAAGTCCATTCTGCAGATGCACATTCCCGAGGACTTATTTGCTTTTCATTATATTAAAGACATTGCACCTTTTTTTTGTTTTGTCCCTGTACAGAACTCTTTTTCATTTCTGTTTCTTCTTTATCTCCAGGATTATTTGTGTTGTAGATTCTGACTGACGGCATCAAAACTCTGAATGACGCGTACATGAAGCAAACAAAAACTCAAAATAACTCCAGACCTGTTTCAGATCTTTTGCACTTTATTTATTTCTTGACCCTGACGTGGCTCAGCAGTGGAAACCATTTCAGGGACTTCATCAGGAACCTCAGTGGGAGTCGAGGGTCTGCAGCACTGTGGACAGAGCAGAGAGTGGAGAATGTGAATATAAAATATAAAAAATCTATATATTCAGTTTGGTTCTCCGGCCTTTTTCCTTTGCTCCATAATTCCAGATCTTACATTATACATCTGATGTCGTCTTTATGTATGTGGCACGTAAGAAGTAGTAAAGATATAGAAAAAATCAAATTGAATAAGAGGGTGTGTCTGAACTTTCATCAGGATGTGCACTGTTAGCATGCCGGTTGGTGTCCACTCTGGGCAGAATAATTAAATGAACAGTCGGGGTAACAGACGACTGATGCTCAGGGCCCAGTGGGGCATTAAATCACTTTAAATATTTCAGATTCATTTGATCTCAGATGTTTTAACGACACAAAAACACTTTGACTTTTGGCCTCTTTTGTGAGCAGAGCGGCCGCTCCGCAGATCTGACCCGCTGCTCCCCAATAACCATAGATAACATTAAGTGCGGAACATTCCAGGCCAAGCAATAAAGTCTGGAGACGAGTGGGTGGCAAAGTGCCCGAGAGAACTGGAGCCAAATGACAAAGAAGCCCAAGAAACTGCACTGCCCGCTGCGCCAACTCTGCTGTGCCAACTCCGCTGCGCCAACTCCACTGCCCGCTGTGCCAACTCCTCTGCGCCAACTCCTCTGCGCCAACTCCACTGCGCCAACTCCACTGCGCCAACTCCACTGCCTGCTGCGCCAACTCCACTGCCTGCTGCGCCAAATCCACTGCGCCAACTCCACTGCCTGCTGCGCCAACTCCACTGCGCCAACTCCACTGCCTGCTGCGCCAACTCCACTGTCAGCTGCACCAAGTCCACTGCGCCAACTCCACTGTGCCAACTCCACTGCGCCAACTCCACTGTGCCAACTCCACCGCCCACTGCGCCAACTCCACCGCCTGCTGCGCCAACTCCACTGCCTGCTGTGCCAACTCCACTGCCTGCTGCGCCAACTCCACTGCGCCAACTCCACTGCGCCAACTCCACTGCGCCAACTCCACTGTGCCAACTCCACCGCCCACTGCGCCAACTCCACCGCCTGCTGCGCCAACTCCACTGCCTGCTGTGCCAGCTCCACTGCCTGCTGCGCCAACTCCACTGCCCGCTGCACCAACTCTACTGTGCCAACTCCACTGCCCGCTGCGCCATCTCCACTGCGCCAACTCCACTGCCGGCTGCGCCAAATCCACTGCGCCAACTCCACCGCCCACTGTGCCAAGTCCACTGTGCCAAGTCCACTGTCCTCTGCGCCAACTCTACTGTGCCAACTCCACTGCGCCAACTCCACTGCGCCAACTCCACTGCGCCAACTCCACTGCGCCAACTCCACTGCCCGCTCAGTGTACCTCTGTCTGCCACATCGTCACACTTAACCCCTTTAATTCTGCGTTGGTCTTTTCTGCTGCTGTTCCGCACTTCACTTTCTCTGTATGTTTTATTCATCCTCTCCACTCTGAGCTGTAAACTCAGATAAAAACGCTCCGTGTCCAAAACATTTCTTTAAATTTTTCAACAATGTTTCGGCAAAAACCTTCATTAGATCATTTTTCTACACAAAATATTTGCTGGTCCAGGTGCTCATTTCCCCTCCAACGAACAGGAGGTCCCAAAGTGAGAACAGTTCACTGCACAACAAGAAAAAAACGGTTCGATAGTTACAGAAAAACTCATAAAAATACAGAAATACAAAACTAGTTTGACCATATCACAAAAAACATCTCAGGTCAAAATCTACATTAAGTCCCGGAGCAGAAAGAATCTGAAGTCGGTCAATCCAGAAGTTTTCTTTTTCTGACAGGAGCATTTCCAGTTTCTCACCTCTAGGGGGCAGTTTCATACGTTCAATGTCGACATATCTTAACCCTTTTTCTGTCACAGGGATCAGCGGTGACCCCACTGTTTCAAATTACCGTAACTCCTCGCCACTTTGTGCAATTTAAATTGTTCAAACTGCCCCTGAAAGCTGTGAAATGGGGCTTGAAAGTTGAATAAAATGATAATTCCTTTTTCATCTTATAACACACAGCTGTAGGTCTTTAATTACATATGAATGGTAAATACTGGACAGTTCTACTTGTCCTGGAAAAAGGTATAAATTCTTTGGCACAATTATTGACAAAAATAGACTATTCAATTCAGTCTTTATTAAAAACACATAATATCTGGTTCGTAGCGAGCATGTAAAAAATAAGAATAATCATTCAAAAAAAAAAGAAAAACAGACAAAAAGAGCAGGTGTTTCAATAAATAGAGATGTTATTATGGGGTTAAAAGGGTTCAGGAAGAGACTGGACGGTTGTAATCTACAAAATGCAGATTTCAACTCACTTTGGGACCTTTACTTTGTGTACTGTGGTCTAAAGCGAGAAAAACGATCTAATCTTTTGATTGCTGTTTCTTGCATTTGCAAATCTACAAGAACTTCGGTGTGTTTTCTGCTCCATCTGATTCCTGCAGCCTCCCATAAAACACTTTCACAGGGTCTTCAGGGTCTCACGTCTCCTCTCACAACTCTCAGGCTACGAAAGAGCTCATCTGAAGTGTTGTTATTCAATGTGGAAAGTAGAGAATGAGAAAAACCAATGTTAAAACAAAAACTCATTACGGCCCGGAACCACGGAGCCCCCGGCGAGTCTCAGAGGCCGGAGCAGAACCGTCTCTCGATCTGTCGTGGCTGAAGTCTCCGGACGCCGGCCGCATCAGGAGCTCATTACACACTTATTACGGGGCGATTAACTCACACAAACCTGGCCGCCCGTGCCCGCCCGTGCCCGCCGTGCCCGCCGTGCCCGCTCCAGTCTGCAGTCGCTCACCTGCGCCGCCGTGCCCGCGCTCTGCCCGCGCTCTGCCCCCCGCACGCTCAATCACGCTCGCAAATGAGATATTAGAGGAGGCGTTCCACCTGCTCCGGCGCATTATGTCCCGGGAATGAGCAGCGCCGACGCCAGAACCTTCTGAAGAGGGTTTGAAATGTGCAGCAGGACGACTCAGAGTGATCCGGGTGATCCGGGGTTTCAGATGACATCACGACGTGGGGGTGATAGTTTGCAGTGGGGTGATCTACATGGATGTGTGTTGGCGGACAGAACATTGTTTGTAGTTATAATGACGATGAGGATGATGATGATGACAATGATGACAACAATGGTGATGTGATAATGATGATGATGATGAAAATAATGATGATGACGATAATAATAATAATAATAATAATAATAATAATAATAATAATACAGCAGTATTATAGTGATGATTATAGGGTATGAATTCCACAGTGATAGTAATGTCATCTATAGTGGTTAATTATAGAACATATGAATATATAATGAATATACAACTATATAGATTGAATTAAGGAACATAAAGAAAGTAATTAGGGGTGGGAGTCGATAAGTTTTTACTTCTTCCCACTCCCTTTCGAGCGTACCACTTTTTATTATTTATTATAAGAATTGTATTATGTATATGTATATATAGATGTGTATTTGTGTTTATATATGTATATGTATATATGTGTATGTGTATGTAAGCATGTTTTTCTCTCATGCTCGAAATAAAGCAAAAAAAAAAAAAAAAAAGAATGCACATGTGTCTCCATTAGTGCACAGAAATGCTCTATTCACGCCGACGTCACAAACCAGAAAGACATTTGGAAACACGACGAGTGATGAAGTCTGACAATATGCAGGAAAAATGAAAAAATATCCTATAGTTTTCTCCAGCTCCACGTCACTGTAGCGTCCGTCGTGTTCCAGCTGTACCTCAGAGGCCGTTTACACGACAACAGTAACGGGTGCAAAACGCAAAACATTTCTCCAGACGTCCATGTCGGGTGCGCAGAGGTGGACCCAATGAACAGACTGGAGGTGAGGAAAAATTGCAAAAAGTAACAAGGGTTCATAGAAATCGGGCAGTGGTGATTGTAGAGAGGAGCCTGGAGCTGGACACAAGAGTCTTCCAAAAATCTGGATCTGGGAACAAAAGAGACGAAGGGAAGTGACCAAAGAACAAGGCGAGAAACTAAAACTACAGCCGACTGTTAAATCACCGTCTGGTAGACAACAACAGTCTGGCAGAGTCTGGCAGGAGAGCTGGGCCTTTGTAGTCGGCTGATTGAGATGAGCTCCACCCATGTCCACACCCACAGCCAGTGAAGACTCGTGTCAGCACCCAGGGGCGGGACAGTCCATCTCGTTTAGACGGCAAAGGCGTTTTGGGGGTTTGAAAATGCAAAAATCTGAGAACGCCTCCAGACTGGAAATGTTTACACGCTCCACCCTGTCATTGCCGTGTAAACAGTCAACGTTTTCGTTGCGTAGAGATTACGTCACGAGCACGAGTCAGTTCAGAAAAAAAAAAAAAACATGGCAGAACTTGAGCAGAGCAGCTGCAAACGCCACAGGCCTCGAGTCAGAAAGAGACGACACTGATCACAGAGTCACTCAGAGCCTCGTCCGTCCACATAAAACTGGTGGAGTTATTACGCTTCTCCATGTTTGGAATTGAGGCGCTGGAGAAGAGGAAGCAGAAGCAGAAGTGTTGTACTCAGGCGTTTGGTCTTGGTGGTGCTGCCCCCTACGCTCTGGGCGTGGAAACTACATCGGCAAACTGCAAGATTCACGTCTGTGTGCAGCACAAGTCCCCAAAACACTCGTGTAAACGCGGAATAAGAGTGAGAACGAAAACGCACTTCAGACCGTTTCCGTGTAAATGTAGCCTCAGTTTTCATCATTTCCCCACTGACGCACGACTCTCTCACACACTGGGTACGTGCGATCGCGTAGGGATGAGGACTCCAAACTCCAGATGTTTCTCCACAGCACATTCGCACGTGCAGTCTTCGTTTTCTTCAGTGGGTTCGATCACAGTCGCTCGAGCCCAGTGTCGGGAACTACACCGGGAGTGTGAACAGAGCTGTGTCCTGTCTGAAAACTCAAGACAAAACAACCAAAATGAATTTAAACCGCTCATTTTCAGGAGCCTGTGATCAGTATGTTCATGGTCCTGTTTATTTTAGTAACATTATAATTCCAAACTACTTAATCCAGAACAATTAATTTGGAATTAAAGAACATCATGTAAACGTGGCCATTGTTCTGCTCCAGTAAAAGGAGTGGGACAGTGTTTTGGTTGGTGCTCTCAGCAGTGAAGCAGTTTCAGTGAAGCTAAAAACATCATGGAGGCAGCAGAGACTCTATTGCACAGGTGTCAAACATGCGGCCCGGGGCCAGATCCGGCCCTCCAAGACCTTTAATCTGGCCCTCGACTGATTTTCTATTAAGATATTAAAAATTTTCAGATTTTTCTGGTAATTTTCTGCGCATCTTAGAATAGCAGCGTCTCCAGTGCTTCTGTGCCTGGCGCCTCCACCAGACAAATGAAGACCTGTCTCTTTTCAAACGCTCTCAAAGGACGATCGTTTTGACTGTTGACCGTGACACCCTCATCAGCAAAATGTCAAAAATAAGAAAAGTGGAGCTGAGTGCAGGATTTTCCAAGAAAAATTGACTAATTCTTATTTGTTCACGGAGGTGAATGGGAAACCTGTGCTCGGTGTGTTTGCAACAAGTGGCGGCGCTCAAGGAATATGATCTTAAACACCACTACGAGACACGGAGAAAAATACAATAACTTGAACAGAGAATTGAGAAGACAGAAGATAAACGAATTATTGCTGGGACTGAAGAAACAGCCGTCTGTTTTCACCCAGGGGCCAAGAGGTTCGTGATGCTGCTGTGAAAACAACCTGACCTAGCATAATATTATAATATTTTGTAAAATAAAATCAAATAAAAAAGATTTCTGTAATAGATTTGCGTTTCTCTGCACAAATATTTGGACTCATTGCTATTTTTGGGGTATATATGCCATGAGTTTTCTGATCCGGCCCCTTTGGAATCAAAGTTGGTTGTATACGGCCCGCGGACCAAAATGAGTTTGACGCCCCTGCTCTATTGTCCGCAATTTTCAACAGATTTTCCAACTTTTCTTCACAGACGGCTTCTCGAGTGGTGTAAAACTCTCACTTAGATTTACCATTTTATTTTTCAATCAGAGAATCATAAGAACCTGCTGCACTTTAATTACCCATTTAAACTGCCCAGTACAAATGTTTTGCCGTGACTAAACACGTGTGAAGCAGTGACACGGACACAGCCTCTGCAAACCTGTTACACTTCACGAATCACACAGAGAAAAGAGACAAAAGACACAGCGACGAGTCCCTGCAGCTTTTCCCGAACGAAGAAACTGACACTGACAAGACAAACGATTTCCTCCCTGAATAAATCCATTATGAAAAATATTAATGAGGATCTTGTGGTGCAGCGCGGGACGTGATTAACAGAGCAGATGTCTGAGTACAAGGCTGCGGCCGTGAAGAGGAAGACGACTCCCAAATCACCGGAGAACAGCCGAAAGGAGTCCACAGTACAAGAGAGGAGAGATGAACCGTGCACATTCTGAGAGAACAGCTGAAAGGACTCGGTGTACAGGCTGCACTGCACATTTCTCTGATCTGGCCAAGATTTTACGTCGTCTATCAGGTTATTCATCTTGTTTTTCAATTTATTCTCTACTTACTAGTTCTGAGACGCTTCATTCTTAGTCTAGAGGTTGTTTTTTTCTGAGAGAACTTGTCAAGTAAAATGATCTCGCTGCATGGACAGATCATTTCACCACTTTCAAGTCATTTTCTGATAGATTTACGTGTTTAGATCTTACATTTTGGCCGAGGAGGAGGAGAAATGAATGGTCCACATTATAAGAGGAGAGATGGAAGTGCTGTCTTTAAAGAAGGAAGTGCACATTATGAGCGATCAGCTGAAAGAACTTGGTGTACAGCCACATTATAAGGCAAGAAATGAGTGTCTTAAAAAAGGAGGTCCACGTCACAAGAGAACAGCTGAATTATAAGAGAGATGAATCTGTTTATTAAAAAAAAGGAAGTTCACATTATGAGAGAACAGCTGAAAGGACTCAGCGTACAGTCACATTAATAAAAGGAGAGAAGAGAGGACCATCCTTAAAGAGGAAGTCCACATCACGAGACAACAGCTGAAAGGACTCAGACTACAGTGGGAGAAGAATGAAGTCCATATAAGAGCAGAGATGAACGTGGTGCCCTTAAAGAGGAAGTCCACATTATAAGAGAACACCTGAAAGAATTCGGTGTACAGTGGGAGAAAGAAAGAAGTCCACATCACGAGAGAACAGCTGAAAGGACTCGGAGAACAGCGGGAGAAGAAAGAAATCCACATTATAAGAGGAGAGATGAAGGAAGTCTCTTTGTCTTTCAAGAGGAAGTATTATTTATACAAACTTTATCTTGTATAAAGCTGAGATCTTGTATTATATTTATTTTCTATTTCTTTTTGACTTGTACATTTATGTAATTATGCATTATTTCACACCTGTCTCTTGCTTTTTTTTGCTACTTATTTAGTATTTATTATCACCATTTATATTCTTTACTCCTTCTTATTATATTATATTGTAATGAGTGAGCTCCTGTGTCCAAATAGTTTTCCTTGTTGCTCAATAAAGTTTTGTCTAAGTCCACTTTATAAGAGAACAGCTGAAAGGACTCGGTGTACAGTGGGAGAGGAAAGAAGTCCACATCATGACAGGAGAGATGAGGGGAGTGTGTTCAGTTTGAGAATGAAGTCCATATTTTAAGGGCAGAGATAAAGGGAAACGTCCTTAAAGAGGAAGTCCACATGATGAGAGAACAGCTGAAAGAACCCGGTGTACAGTGCTAGAGAGAAGTCCGCCTTACAAGAGATGAGAGGACTGTAAGAGAGAAAGAAGTCCACATGATGAGAGAACAGCTGAAAGGAGAAAGAAGTCCACATGATGAGAGAACAGCTGAAAGGAGAAAGAAGTCCACATGATGAGAGAACAGCTGAAAGGAGAAAGAAGTCCACATGCTGAGAGAACAGCTGAAAGGAGAAAGAAGTCCACATGCTGAGAGAACAGCTGAAAGGAGAAAGAAGTCCACATGCTGAGAGAACAGCTGAAAGGAGAAAGAAGTCCACATGATGAGAGAACAGCTGAAAGGAGAAAGAAGTCCACATGATGAGAGAACAGCTGAAAGGAGAAAGAAGTCCACATGCTGAGAGAACAGCTGAAAGGAGAAAGAAGTCCACATGCTGAGAGAACAGCTGAAAGGAGAAAGAAGTCCACATGATGAGAGAACAGCTGAAAGGAGAAAGAAGTCCACATGCTGAGAGAACAGCTGAAAGGAGAAAGAAGTCCACATGATGAGAGAACAGCTGAAAGGAGAAAGAAGTCCACATGATGAGAGAACAGCTGAAAGGAGAAAGAAGTCCACATGCTGAGAGAACAGCTGAAAGGAGAAAGAAGTCCACATGATGAGAGAACAGCTGAAAGGAGAAAGAAGTCCACATGATGAGAGAACAGCTGAAAGAACCCGGTGTACAGTGCTAGAGAGAAGTCCGCCTTACAAGAGATGAGATGTGAGGACTGTAAGAGAGAAAGAAGTCCACATGATGAGAGAACAGCTGAAAGGAGAAAGAAGTCCACATGATGAGAGAACAGCTGAAAGGAGAAAGAAGTCCACATGATGAGAGAACAGCTGAAAGGAGAAAGAGGTCCACATTATGAGAGAACAGCTGAAAGGAGAAAGAAGTCCACATGATGAGAGAACAGCTGGAAGGAGAAAGAAGTCCACATGATGAGAGAACAGCTGGAAGGAGAAAGAAGTCCACATGATGAGAGAACAGCTGAAAGGAGAAAGAAGTCCACATGATGAGAGAACAGCTGAAAGGAGAAAGAAGTCCACATGATGAGAGAACAGCTGAAAGGAGAAAGAAGTCCACATGATGAGAGAACAGCTGAAAGGAGAAAGAAGTCCACATGATGACAGAACAGCTGAAAGGAGAAAGAAGTCCACATGATGAGAGAACAGCTGAAAGGAGAAAGAAGTCCACATGATGAGAGAACAGCTGGAAGGAGAAAGAGGTCCACATTATGAGAGAACAGCTGAAAGGAGAAAGAAGTCCACATTACAAGAGGAGAGAACAGCTGGAAGGAGAAAGAAGTCCACATGATGAGAGAACAGCTGAAAGGAGAAAGAAGTCCACATGATGAGAGAACAGCTGAAAGGAGAAAGAAGTCCACATGATGAGAGAACAGCTGAAAGGAGAAAGAAGTCCACATGATGAGAGAACAGCTGAAAGGAGAAAGAAGTCCACATGATGAGAGAACAGCTGGAAGGAGAAAGAAGTCCACGTGATGAGAGAACAGCTGAAAGGAGAAAGAAGTCCACATGATGAGAGAACAGCTGAAAGGAGAAAGAAGTCCACATGATGAGAGAACAGCTGAAAGGAGAAAGAAGTCCACATTACAAGAGGAGAGATGAAGGGACTGTCTTTGAAGGTCCTATTTTAAGCAGAATTGACTCTTTTGACTCTTTAAACCATTTTCTAATGTTGTTTTCTCCTCAACAACAGACCTGGAGTTGTGTTTTGTTTCATTCGCAGATGTTTGAGTAACACTTTATTATTAGTCAGTCTACATCTCCGACGCTCCAAACGCTCTGTTTTATTTTGTCATGTCACAAAGATATTTTGCAAGTGAACAGCTCCTTTTGCCTTTAGTGCAGAAGAGAAATTCAGGTTTGAAAATATCCAAATGATTCTAGTGAAGGTCTAAGGAGTTTAAAAACACAGTGAAGCTCTGTCTATAGGGGAAGTTGAATTAACACTAAAAGAAGCTAAATTAACACTCGGGGGAAGTTGAATTAACCATATCAACTCTGGCAAATGTGCCCAACTTGAACATTTAACTTTCAAATAGTTAAAATAACACTTTTGGGGTTAAAAACAACTTTGAAATATTGTAAACTGAAATGTTAACCCTCCAGTTTTTGCTGTTTCTCTATAGAGAAACTTCCTCTAGTGTTAATTCAACTTCCCTTAGTGTTAATTCAACTTCCTCTAGAGTTAATTCAACTTCTCTTAGAGTTAATTTGGCTCTTCGTCCAGTATTACTTCATTAACATTTCCAAAAATGTTAAGTTAAAGATTAGACTCGTGTAAAGCCTGAGAAAACGTTCAAATTGATTCTGTGAGAGTAAATTTTAACTCCGCTTTTGTACAACTTTACTCCACCTCACATGTGAACAGCTGAAAGGACGAAACAGCTCCTTCCTGCACAAAACTCCACCGTCTCAGCTCACCTATGTATTTTTAAACACATTTTATGAAGTTGTTATTTTTTTTAAAACATCTCTGACGTTTATGAGCCCATGAGAAATATTGTTTTGGAGCGATAAATATTAATATTCAAGAATCATTGCCGACTCTTTGAAGGGGACATTCTCTGTTCTTGTTCATTTCTGGAGCTGCTCTTTTTTTTCTCGCTTTTTTCTGTTCAAATGAAACACTGAAATAATACAAAAAACAAACCTCTCGAGGCCGTTCTAACGTTTAAAGCTCATTTCGCTGCTCGATAATTCCCTCTTTAAACGCTGAGCTCGTAAAAGTGCAGCTGAGAGACGGAGAGGAGGACGAGGAGCGCCGGAGAACAGCTGAAAGTGCCGGCCGGGTCTGCACACAGCTCTGCCCTCTCAGCCCACCCATGTATTTTTAAACTGGCTTTTACTAAGTCATCCGCTTTTATTACAGCTCGGAGTCGCTGAGAGGTTCGGTCTGTGTGCTGAATATTCATGTCCCGAAGAGATCGCGGAAATGTTCGACCCGACAAATGTCTTTAATGGGCTCGTTTTGGAGTTTTAATGTGAGATGAAAGAGCGAAAGAGCGAAAGAGCGAAAGAGTGAAAGAGCGAAAGAGCGCAGGGAGAGTTCGGTTTTTCTAGATCCGGTGAAAGCGTTTAAGAACAGTTTAGTTTAAGAACAGTTTAGGAACAGTTTAGGAACAGTTTAGGAACAGTTTAGGAACAGTTTAGTTTAAGAACAGTTTAGGAACAGTTTAGGAACAGTTTGGGAACAGTTTAGGAACAGTTTAGGAACAGTTTAGGAACAGTTTAGGAACAGTTTAGGAACAGTTTAGGAACAGTTTAGGAACAGTTTAGTTTAAGAACAGTTTAGTTTAAGAACAGTTTAAGAACAGTTTAAGAACAGTTTAGGAACAGTTTGGGAACAGTTTAGGAACAGTTTGGGAACAGTTTGGGAACAGTTTAGGAACTGTTTAGTTTAAGAACAGTTTAGGAACAGTTTAAGAACAGTTTAGGAACAGTTTGGGAAGAGTTTGGGAACAGTTTAGGAACAGTTTGGGAACAGTTTGGGAACAGTTTAGGAACAGTTTAGGAACAGTTTGGGAACAGTTTGGGAACAGTTTAGGAACCGTTTGGGAACAGTTTAGGAACAGTTTGGGAACAGTTTAGGAACAGTTTAGGAACTGTTTAGTTTAAGAGCAGTTTAGGAACAGTTTAGTTTAAGAACAGTTTAGGAACAGTTTGGGAACAGTTTGGGAACAGTTTAGGAACAGTTTAGGAACTGTTTCGTTTAAGAACAGTTTAGGAACAGTTTAGGAACAGTTTGGGAACAGTTTAGGAACAGTTTAGGAACAGTTTAGGAACAGTTTAGTTTAAGAACAGTTTAAGAACAGTTTAGGAACAGTTTGGGAACAGTTTAGGAACAGTTTAGGAACAGTTTAGGAACAGTTTGGGAACAGTTTGGGAACAGTTTAGGAACTGTTTAGTTTAAGAACAGTTTAGGAACAGTTTAGGAACTGTTTAGTTTAAGAACAGTTTAGGAACAGTTTGGGAACAGTTTAGGAACAGTTTGGGAACAGTTTGGGAACAGTTTAGGAACTGTTTAGTTTAAGAACAGTTTAAGAACAGTTTAGGAACAGTTTAGGAACTGTTTAGTTTGAGAACAGTTTGGGAACAGTTTAGGAACAGTTTAGTTTAAGAACAGTTTAGGAACAGTTTAGGAACTGTTTAGTTTAAGAACAGTTTAGGAACAGTTTGGGAACAGTTTAGGAACAGTTTGGGAACAGTTTGGGAACAGTTTAGGAACTGTTTAGTTTAAGAACAGTTTAAGAACAGTTTAGGAACAGTTTAGGAACTGTTTAGTTTGAGAACAGTTTGGGAACAGTTTAGGAACTGTTTAGTTTAAGAACAGTTTAGGAACAGTTTGGGAACAGTTTAGGAACAGTTTGGGAACAGTTTAGGAACTGTTTAGTTTAAGAACAGTTTAAGAACAGTTTAGGAACAGTTTAGGAACTGTTTAGTTTGAGAACAGTTTGGGAACAGTTTAGGAACAGTTTGGGAACAGTTTAGGAACAGTTTGGGAACAGTTTAGGAACTGTTTAGTTTAAGAACAGTTTAAGAACAGTTTAGGAACAGTTTAGGAACAGTTTAGGAACTGTTTAGTTTAAGAACAGTTTAAGAACAGTTTAGGAACAGTTTAGGAACTGTTTAGTTTACGAACAGTTTGGGAACAGTTTAGGAACAGTTTAGGAACAGTCTCCTCCCTTCTCGCTCTCCCCTCTCTGCCTGTCTCTCTCCCACATTCCCTCTCTCTATCTATCGCTCTCTGTGTCTCTCATATCTCTATCTTCTCTCTGTCTTTTCCCTCTTTCTTTCTCTCTCTGTCTTCCCTCTCTCTCCTCTCTCTATTTCTTTCTCTCTCACTCTTTCTCCCTGTCTCTCTCTCCTCCTTCTTTCTCCATTTTCCTCTGTCTTTTTCTCTCTATTTATCCATCTTCTCCCTTCCCTTTCGCTCTTTCTTCCCCTCTCTGCCTGTCTCCCTCTCACCCCCTCTCTTTATCTCTCTCCCCTCTTTATTTGTGTTTTTCTCTCTCCCACTCTCTGCTTGTCCCTCTCTCCTCCCTCTTTATCTATCGGTCATATCCTCCTCTTTCTCTCTCTTTCCTCTGTTTCTCTCTCCTCTCTCTGCAGTATACATGTCACTGTTGATATATGTGCTGTTTTTCCTCTCTCTTTCTCTCTTTCTCTCTCCTTTCTGCAGTATATGTCAGTGTGGAATTTTATGGTGTTTTTCCTCTATCTCCTCCTCTCTCTGTCTGTGTTTATATCCATACAGTCTTTCCTCTCTCCTGTCGTTCATTTTCTCACTCTGACTCTGTGTTTTTTTCCTGTGGTTTTGGACTCAGCCGAAGATCAGATCTAAAGAAATACGATTCCCCAGTCGAAAACAATGTGATTACTGTTCACTTTTAATCTGCCAGAGTCCGCCGCCCTCCTCCTCCTCCTCTGCCGTCCTGGAGGAGAGAGGATGGAGTGAGAGAAGAGAAGAGAGAGAAAAGAGGAGAGGGTTACTGTGAGACGACAGGAGTGGCCGGCGCAGAGAGGAGCCGTGTCACAGGGAGTTATGCCGAGAGAGAACGAGGTCAGCGCTGAGCCAATATTGTGTTTGTGATTCCACGTCAGGAGGAGAAAGAGAAAAGAAGGAGAGTCACGGAAGGGCTGGGAAAATGCTGAACGGATCCCGATCTGCACAGGGATTTAAACGGAGGGAGGAGGAAAAACACTGTGTCTGAAAACTCGTCTAAAGTGAAATGTAAAAGGCCGTTTTACACATTTTCCCATTTATGTCCTAACGTCGTTTCCTCGTCACAAACAGACCTGGAGTCGTGTTTTGTTTTATTCACACATTTAATGCACAAACCTGCAGATTTAGGTCCATTCTGTGTCTACAGAATAATGTTTGAAATCAGACTAACCTCGTGTCGCATGAATCGTCTCATGTTGAGGGACTATTTTCTCATATATCAGTCCGCCGCTGCCGAGCTTCTATCAGGAAGAACAACTCACTGCTGCTCAGACAGAAATCCTTCAAATGCAACGGTTGGTTTGACTCTAAAATGATTCTGTGACACAGACGTTCACAGGGACAGTCTGGAGTTCTCATAGTTTTGCCTCGGGTCTGTGGAGACTGTTTTTTGTTTGTTTTTTTACCTTTATTTAAGCAGGAAAGTCCCTTTGAGATTACCAATCTCTTTTTCAACGGAATCCTGCCTCGCACACATCACTTTCATACTAAGCAATGTGGGTGAAGTGTCTTGCCTAAGGACACAACGTTTTGCCACTGGCGCCGCCCTGTGGCACCTGGAGTTCCCAGTGTCTCCCATCCAAGTCCTGACCAGGGACTGCTGAGATCTGACGGGATCAGGCTGTGACAAAGAGGTTTGGCCATGAAGTTTTTAGTGGCAGGACAACTGGGGACGTCCCGATTCAATATCCAGTATGTTTATGAGTATCAGACAGTGTTGGATTCAATCATGTGAGCGGACTGATCCAGTTTCATGTTTTTGCAGCATCGACGCGCTTTACGGCAGCCGTAAGTCAAAACGCCGCCGTGTCGCTGTGTGGGACTTTTTACTACAACAAAACGAGAGTCAAACAGCGACGCAAACGCTGCAAACAAACAGTTTCTCCTGGAGGAACCAGCAGAGCCACTTTAACACCACCAGTTTGATTCGTCACTTACAAAAGAATCATCCGGACGAGTTTTAGATTTACAAGCGCAAAACACTGGAGGAGACATTTCAAAGAAGGTAAAGGTCGGTGAGGCTTTCATCATCTAAAGGACTTTTTGGAGCTACGGGACAAACTTCCTTCATGACACTACGGAGACGGGGCTACCGGGCTATGAAAAAACAGGTATTGGAAAGAGCACTCCTTAAAAAAAAAGCTAAAAAATCTTGATCGGGACGTCTCTAAGGACGACTGTGGCCATTGACCTGCACTAGCCCAGCACCAGCAACCTCTGCAAATACAAGGACTGGAGGGAAGATTTAAAAAAGTGTCTCCGCACGTCTCCAACATCAGGAAATGAGGAACTATGTCCAAAATTCTGAACTGTCCCTTCCGTACACCTTCACTAGAAACATTTAAAGTACATTTTAGAGGATATATGAAATTGACGATGAAGTCTTGTATTTACGGAAGTCAGGATTCATTAGTTTTGATTGTTTTAAATGTTTAATGATGAATTGGATTGTGGTTGTTTTAAGGAGACATTGTTAATGATGAAATGTTGTCGCCAGAATGTAAATAGTTTCATTAATGTGTTTTGTAAAGGCCCGAGGACTCCAGACGGAAAAGAGCTCGGAGCGAAATCTGGCACAGAGCGTCTTTTCTTTGTGAGATTAAGGTTTCTGTGCACTGTCCTTGTTTGAAATAAAGAAAAATAAAGAAGAAAATAAATCTAATTCAGCCCTGGAATCGTCCATCTCTATTGAACTGGAACAGAGCGTTTTGATCTTTTTAGATGTAGACAGACTAGTAATAAAGAGTTACTCAATCATGCGTAAATGAAACGGAAAATACAAAATAAAGGATAATAAAATAACTCAAAGGAAAATGGAAACCAGTGCTCACTTTCTGCTCTTCAGTTAGATGTTGGATTCAGAAGGTTTATCGATCTGAAGAGCTCAGACTTAGTTGGACGTTCCACGCCCAGAACATTTTACTTTTTTCACTCTTATTATCTATTTACCATAAAACACCAAATAAACTCCGGGTGCAGGTTTATATTTGTATATTTGTTTATTCTGATACATAAGCCTCGGTTCTAAATAAACGGTGAGTCTAACGTTGGTGCTGGAGACAGAAGTCGAGCTGCAGTAACAGGAGCAGGACTGATGCTCACGTCGTCTCTGCACAAACTAAACTTAAAACCACACGGCTCATTTGCATAAACTCTAAGCGCTGAAAAAAACAGCTGCTCCTCCTGATGCGGTGGATGTTTTTTTGCGAAAGAAATGTCTGCGTGTTGTAGAGGGTTTGAACGACTTTCCGTAATTCAGTAACTCGTCTACGTGTGTATAGAAAGTCGCCTAAATTATCATCAAGGTTCAAGGTTCAAGGTTCAAGGTTCAAGGTTCACTTTATTGTCAAAAGTCTATGAACACAGAAATTTGAAATTGCGTTTAGCGAGTCTCCAATGTGCAGTTTAAAAAAACATATAAAGACATATAAAAACATCTAAAATAGACAGGAGTTACACATACACACTATACATGCACACTACACTACACATACACACTATACATGCACACTACACTACACATACACACTATACATGCACACTACACTACACATACACACTATACATGCACACTACACTACACATACACACTATACATACACACTACACTACACATACACACTATACATGCACACTACACTACACATACACACTATACATGCACACTACACTACACATACACACTATACATGCACACTACACTACACATACACACTATACATGCACACTACACTACACATACACACTATACATACACACTACACTACACATACACACTATACATGCACACTACACTACACATACACACTATACATACACACTACACTACACATACACACTATACATGCACACTACACTACACATACACACTATACATACATAGTGCTTTCAGTCCAACACACTCATTCAGAGACATACATACACATGTGCATAAAAAGAGTAGCAGTGTGATACAGACCTGTATGATTAGCACACACACGTGCACACACACGTGCACACACACAGTGTGAGGTAAGGCAGAAGTCCAATCGCTCATAGCAATGGGAGTGCAGTCAGTGGACAATAAGAGTTTGTGCAATAGCTTAAAACCAATATATAAGGTGCAAAAGACATGTTCTTGAATGTTCTTGAATGTTCAACTGTTCATGTTGTCCTCCTCAATGTGTTGAGGAGTCTGATGGCTTGTGGAAAGAAGCTGTTTCCCAGTCTGCTTGTGCGGCACCACATGCTGCGATAGCGCTTTCCTGACGGTAGTAGGGAGAACAGTTTGTGTGCTGGGTGAGTGGGGTCTTTGATAATGTTCACCGCTCTCTTGGAACAGTGTGAGGTGTACAAGTCCTGAATGGCTGGTAGTGGTGCTTTAATTATCCTTTCTGCAGTCCTCACCACCCTCTGTAGTGCCTTCTTGTCTGCAGCTAGACAGCTGCCGTGCCAGACAGAAACGCTGCTGGTCAGGGCTCAATAGCACCCCTGTAGAAGGTGGTCAGTGCAGATGTGGGGAGGTCTGCTCTTCTCAGCCTCCGCAGGAAGTGGAGTCGTGTCTGTGCTTTCTTGACCAGGGAGGTGGTGTTTGTGGACCCTGTGAGGTCATCTGAGATGTGCACGCCCAGGAACTTTGCACTTTTCACAGACTCCACAGCACTGCCGTTGATGATGAGTGGGGTATGTGTTGGTTGTTTTTTTCTGAAGTCCACGCTGAGGAGTTGTTGCCAACTCTGACTGTCTGTGGTCTGTTTGTGAGGAAGTCCAACAGCCAGTTGCACAGTGAAGTGCTGATGCCTAATTCACTCAGCTTATTTACAAGGTGTTGGGGGATGACGGTGTTGAATGCGGAGCTGAAGTCAATGAACAGCATCCGTACGTGACTGTTTTTGTTTTCCAGATGAGCCAGGCAGAGGTGGAGTGCTGTAGCTATGGCGTCATCGGTGGAGCACTTGGGGCGATAGGCGAATTGATATGGGTCCAGATTTGTGGGGAGGTTGGATGTTATGTGGCCCTTTACCAGTCTCTCAAAGCACTTCGTCATGATGGGGGTGAGTGCTATGGGTCTGTAATCATTCAGTGATGATGCTGGTGACTTCTTGAGTAGCGGTACAATGGTGGTGGTTTGAAGCTTGCTGGTACAGTGCCTTGGTTCAAAGAGGTGTTGTAAATGTCTGTGATGACGTTGGGAAGTGAGTCTGCGCACACTGCTTAAAAGAATCTGAGTTCTAGATTTTCCCAGTTTTTCTGAGTAAGATTTCTGCGAGGAAGGAATTAATCGCCCCAAATTGCCGCCTGGTCTCAAATAAACGCCCCGGCGACTATTCGGTATTTTACGGCATTTATTTCTCTTTATATTTACATTTTTCTGAACTATATTACTCTCATTTCTGATCTATGTTATAATGTCGTTTCCTTGTGATGTCATGTGGTCACTCAGCAGCTTTTTGTGTTTTTTTCCTGTGTATTTGAGCAAAGTGTGTCTTGCCCCAGCACAGATTTAGCGTAAAAGGACAGAATATCTCTGCTTCTAACTATGAAGGTTTTTTATTGTGTGACAATCAAGAACTCGTGACAAAACTCTGCTCTTTTTTTTCTAAAAGTTGTGAAAAGCGCTCATAAACTTTTTTTAAAATATATTTGTGTACATTTATTACAAATATATGTTTTAATATAGAGCACATGGAGAAAATACGGAAAGTTTGTAAAAACGTTCTGATTTTAAAATAGGCCGTGTTGTTTTTGTTGTATTTACTTAAAATATATAAATGACTGAAATAATAAGACTTTTCTCCATGGAGATGTCATTGCTTTGTCTGGAATGTTCCGCAGTACGGCGTTAAACCTTTCTATCGCCATGGAGACCAAACCAGACCACGTTCCAGGCCGGATCTGTGGAGAGGCGACTCCGCTCACACTCAGAACGTCTGTTTTTCTGGGGATTTTTGAGCTCTAAAACCAGCTGTGACTGAATAAATTTGAGGTAGAGCTGTTTAAAGTCACACCGCGGAACATTCCGGACACACAGTGCACCTTTAAGCTTCATAAAAACAGACAAAACACAACTTTAGTTTAGCGCAAATAATCACAAAACACTCCAGTTGCTTCCGTCTCGTTTTGAACTCTTTAAACCTCACGTGTTTTTTACAGCCGCAGAAACTGAGCACCGCAATCAGGAAGTGATTTACGCCTGATTACAATCTACAATCTGATTCATCACGGCGCTCGTCTAAATACAGCTTTTTTTCATTTAGTTGTATTTAAAAATCAAATGAAAACATTAAAAAAAAACCCACAAAGACTCGCACATGAATCTAATCTACTTTATATTCACGGAAGGAGGTGACGCCACAGGGCAGTTTACAGGTCAGATCTGTGAAAAGGCGTCTCCGCTCCCAGTTTTCTCAGCCACAAACACTTTTTTAATGGGATATATCCTCCTGGAACCCGAGGAAAAAAGAAGTGTATCGCAATAAGTATATATAAGGGTCAATGACGTAGAAGGATTTTCAACAGGCAAATTTTAAAATATAAAAAATATGAGTTTCTATTGAACTTCTCCAAATATTTACAGTGTCAGGAGCATAAATCTGTGTTTAACATTTATACAAAGCATTTTTAGTGTAAAATGTGACGTGGTGCGACCGAGAATAACCTTAAAACAGTTTTATTTTCTCAAACATGTTGGGATCTTACACCTTTAACGCCCAGTGTCGCAAATACGCGACAAACCATTCGGATCGAGATATAAACCGAGATGTGCTGAGATGTGTGAGTCCAGATGCAGAACTTTTCCAGGAACCTTTGGCGAGCGTTTGTTTCTCGGTGTCGCAAATTTGCGGCAAACACAAATTTCTATTCATTTTTTTTGCTATAATCAAATTAATAATCTCTTAATTTACATCTGCTTAAAGGCAAAAACACACACAAAACTCTTTTTTTTATATCTACATCTGTATAAATTCAGGCATTTAAGGGGTTTTAAGAACGAAAAACAATCAAATGGGAAAACAGTTTATTTAATTTTTCCCATTTTTGGCCATGTCCACATGTAGCCGGGTATTTTTAAAACCGAACATTTCCCCCCTCCGTTTATAAAAATTGTTTTATCCACAGCACCTCGACTTGAAAAAAAATACCTTCCACACATAACCGAACATCTGCGTTTTCAACAACACACATACACATTCCAAACCTGTAGATGGCGTTATTTCCATCACTTCGCCGTCACTTCCGCCTAAACTTAAACAACAGAAAACATGGCGCCGAGCTCCTTTGTCTGGACAGACTCGGAGTCAGAATTGCTCCTAAACACATTAATGCTCCACAGCTCTTAATACACGACTCCGGTCCATATTCTGCTTTGGCTTTTGCAGTCGCCTAAACAAATGTCGCACGTTTGACGTCAGGGCAGATTCATATTTTTTGGCGCAGACAGTGACGTTTTAAAACGCAAAACCCCAGTTATCTCTGTCCACACAAACAGGCATAAACAGAGTTTTCAGAAATCTTCACTTTGGCCGGAGTTTTCCCTGAATACTCGTTTCTGATGTGTGTTCGTGTGGATGACAGGTCAAAACGCAGCAAAACATTTATCAGGTTTATCAGATACCCGGATACGTGTGGACAAGGCCTAAGTGTCAAACAAAAGACACATTTCGACCTCTATTTCCAATATTTAATTTAAAGTTTATTTCAAATGATCATTGTGACTGTTTTAATTTTGACATTTTTTATCCTCTCTGGTTTATTTGCCCTGGAAGTTCTACTGTTCAGTGTCAGCCAGGATTTATAATAAAAACTCTGTTTATTACAGTTCTGTGGAGTCGACTGAACAAAGGAGAGTTTTCGCCGCTTCCCGTTTCTCATTCTGGAGCTCAACATTTACTTTTGAAGACTCCAAAGTAAACTCGACGCTAATAAACCAGAGAGAATAAAATGTCTTTAATTTTGATATTTTATTCTCTCTGGTTTATTCGCCCTGAAGTTCTGCTGCTGAAGGAGTCGCTGCAGTTTTGTGGACAAACTTCTTTTATAGCAAATATTTAAATTAAATACTGGAAATAGAGGTCGAAATCAGTTTTTTTTTTCTTTTTGTATTTATTTGACACTAAAACGTAAAAATGAAATATTGTTTTTATTGTTTTTCTTAATCTAAGTCCTGAGTCATATGAAGTGTATAGAAACAAACGATCTTTGCCCCAAACTCAGTCAGATCGAGATTTCCTGTCCACAGCAGGTCAGAGGATCCAAGAGGAGCAGACGGGGCCATGAGGCGTTCAGGTTTGTCGTCATTTAGCAGAAGCACGAACAAAGGCGACCAGAGTTTCAGAAGAAAAAACTGTGACATCCCCAGTTTGGACTGGCTGGTAATAATAAAACTGTGAAACAAGTGCATCATTAAGGAAAACTGTGATGGGTTCAGCACTAATGTGAGTCACTACAGTCACATTTCTTTGTGATTTGGTCAGTTTTTCAGTATTTTTTTCTGTATTTTACCAAAACAAATGATAGTTTATAAGTTGTAGTGATAAAAAACAACGGAATAGAGAAGAATCCGTGAATCATTTGTTCGTTCATTTGTTTTTCAATATAAAACCTAAAATAAAGAAACAAAAAAACAACTCTTTTCTTTATTATTTGTCTCTAAAACCAAAATGAAAAACGGATAACGATTTGTTTTTTTCATTTTAGACTCATATGTATGATTCATATATTTGGTCTATGGGCTGTCGGTGTGAAAAATGTCAAATATAAGTCGCAGGAATCACACAAACCCTGAAAAAAGTGCGACTTATGGTCCGAAAAATACGGCACTTGGCACTAATGTGAGTCAGTGCAGCAAAAGGAGAAATTCAATTTGTCAACAGTTAAACTGAATTTCTCCTGTTGCCGTGGACGACTGAGGGTTTTTACACACATCATGAGTCAGTACAGTCACATTTTCTCTGTGTTTTTGTCATTTTTATGCAGCTTTTCTGTATTTTATCTAAACAAATGACAGTTTACGCCTCTCTTTCCTGTTGGCAGGGATCAGATTGGTCAAAAATAGAGACACCTGAGATGTTTCTTGTGTAAAAATCACTGGTTTTGGATAAATCTGCTGGATCAGGGGACAAAACTGGGACTGTCCCGGGGAAACAGGGACGTCTGGTCACTCCACCCAAAAGCAACATCTCATTTATCTCATTTACTTCATGTTACAAGTGATTTTCTCTCCGAGTTTGCGGCACAAATCGGCCTTACACTGAAACGTATTACTTCCTGCCAAAAGCCTGGTTATATCTGCCACAGTTGTGTTTATTAGTGATTAGAGCTGCAGAGTTTTCGCGCAGTAAAACACCAGACGCCCCTGATCGTCTCACAGCCCCGTTTGTCCCTGCTCAGTTCTTCGCTTTGCCTCGATCCATCAAAATCACTTTATTTGTCACGGAGGGAAAATTTAAGCAAATAAGAGCCGGGATCTCCGACTACCAGAAGTTCTCCGCGCCAAGAAACTCGCCGAGGGATTTCTGAAGCATAAATACTGTGCCGAAGACCTCAGATTTGGTTAATTATTATTGTAGATTCACACTGATAACTGGGTAATGGTTTATGTTTCGTAGACATTTTTGTTTTTTTACTTTTATTGCCACAGATCAGTTCATATCAACAGTGTCCTGAGTCCGGCCCCTCACACAGAACATGTTTGGGCCCAAGTGTCTTATCTGAAAAAGTCAATAACTGGACCACACTGTAGTTGAGCCATGAACAGTTCCCAGAGTTTTTATATTCACTGATCAGTGGTGGGTTTTTCATTCAGTAGATCGTGATCATTTTTAATCCGTGTATCGTTTGTTTATTAGTTTTTCAAAATAAAACTAGAAATAAGAAAATGAAAAAAACAACTCTTTTTTTTTCATTATTTGTCTCCAAAACCAAAATGAAAAAACAGATAACGATTTGTTTTTTTTGTTTGTTTTTTTTTCAGTTTTCGGTTTTGCATTTAAAGGAATAATGGGAAAAACGGATAATGGACGTTTCCCGTTTCCAGAACCAAACTCCTGGTCCTAAAATCCAGTGTCTGCGTACAGAGGGTCATTAGAGGACCACCGAGCCCGTCCCAGGACTGAACCCGGACTGAAACAGGTCTAAACCAGGACCAGGGGTGTAGTGGGCGTAGTTCACCCACTTCTCCCGACGTGAGATATGAAAAAAAATAACAAATATAAAATAGCCACAACTTAAATGTCAAACTAGAGCTATTGGTGAAAATAACCTGCGTGGGTGATATAAACCAGGGCTAAACCAGGTCTAAACCAGGACTAAACCAGGACTAAACCAGGACTAAACCAGGTCTAAACCAGGGCTAAACCAGGACTAAACCAGGACTAAACCAGGGCTAAACCAGGACTAAACCAGGACTAAACCAGGACTAAACCAGGACTAAACCAGGACTAAACCAGGTCTAAACCAGGTCTAAACCAGGACTAAACCAGGACTAAACCAGGACTAAACCAGGACTAAGCCAGGTCTAAACCAGGACTAAACCAGGTCTAAACCAGGACTAAACCAGGACTAAACCAGGACTAAACCAGGTCTAAACCAGGACTAAACCAGGACTAAACCAGGTCTAAACCAGGACTAAACCAGGACTAAACCAGGACTAAACCAGGTCTAAACCAGGGCTAAACCAGGACTAAACCAGGACTAAACCAGGGCTAAACCAGGACTAAACCAGGACTAAACCAGGACTAAACCAGGACTAAACCAGGACTAAACCAGGTCTAAACCAGGTCTAAACCAGGACTAAACCAGGACTAAACCAGGACTAAACCAGGACTAAGCCAGGTCTAAACCAGGACTAAACCAGGTCTAAACCAGGACTAAACCAGGACTAAACCAGGACTAAACCAGGTCTAAACCAGGACTAAACCAGGACTAAACCAGGTCTAAACCAGGACTAAACCAGGACTAAACCAGGTCTAAACGAGGACTAAACAAGGACGAAACTAGGAGGTGCACCCACGTCGCCCGAACACACTTTGGGAACACCCAGATCCTCTCTCTCGCTCTCAAGTCCAAGATTAGTCCTAGTTTAGACCTGGTTTAGGCCTGGTTCAGTCCTGTTTTTTTCCTGGTTCAGTTCTGGTTTAGACTTAGTTCAGACCAGGTTTAGTCCTGGTTTAGACCTGGTTTAGGCCTGGTTCAGTCCTGTTTTTTTCCTGGGTCAGTCCTGGTTTAGACTTGGTTTAGACCTGGTTTGGACCTGGTTTAGACTTGGTTCAGTCCTGGTTTAGTCCTGGTTTAGACTTGGTTTAGACCTGGTTTGGACCTGGTTTAGACTTGGTTCAGTCCTGGTTTAGTCCTGGTTCAGACACAGACGCTTCACGCTGGATGTCAAGACCAGGAGTTTGATTCGGGGAAACGGTCGTTATCCTTTTTTTTTTCCCATTATTTATTTAAACTCAAAATCAAAAACTGAAGAAAACAAATCATTATTTATCTTTCTTTTTTTTCATTTTGGTTTTGGAGACAAATAATGAAGAGGTTTTTTTTTTCTTTTCTTATTTTTGGTTTTATATTGGAAAACGAATGAACGGACGATACACGGATGAGTTTTCTTGCGGTCATCAGAAGAAGATGCAACAGAAAGCAGTGATCATGAGAGAGAATCAGGACGTGTATGTAACCATTTCCATCTAAGGCTCAGTGCGGCTCTTATATTTACATCTAAAACCATCAGATCTCTGGGATTTCGGTTTTGTAAAGGAGCTCACTGGAGGAAAAAGGCTGGAGGCCCCTGACGCAGAGCAGGAAAACAAAAGCAGAAACGCTCAAACAAAAGCATCAGCGTCGCTCAACAGGTCGAGTCATCAGGTCCATTGTCAGCGCAGTGTGAGGAGGGGAGTAACATCCCTCAGGACAAAAGAGTCCATCCTCTGTGTTTTCTGTGTCCTTTGTGTCCTTCAGCCTCTCTGTCGTTGCTCCGTTGTTTCGGTGATGAAAGGGGACGTTCCGTTTCGTTTTCTCTGAAGCTTCTGACATATTTGGCGCAAAAAAATTGAAAATGTTGAAAAGCTGCGCACTGTGTCAGCCAGTCGGCCACAAGAGCGGCCAACCACAACCATAGTTCCCGGGTTTACAGCATTTTGAGAAATTTTTTTTTAAATTGGAATCTGTCTTTTATGCTGTTTTCCTCTCCTTTCTAAGATCTAAGGGTCTAAGATCTGGTGACGTAATCAACCGTCCCACTGCGCGACCATCAAACCCCGAGTCGCGTTCAGGAAGCAGCTCCACACCGTCAAAAACACAGGAATTATGACGAAAAGAGAAAACGAGAAGCAGCTCCCGAACCGCTGCGTTCGCCTGGAAGAAACCGCACATTTTTTTTTACAGTCTGCTTTTAATACTGTGCAGTCACATTTGCAATTGTTGAAATTGGTTTTAAATGAAGAAAAAAACAAAAGTGATGGCATTTTCACTTAAGATAAGATAAGACAGGACTTTGCTGATCTCACAGCAGCTCCAGGACAGTTTAGTGCAAAAAAGGAAAAGTGTCGATTACAAGATAATTTGCCAGTAATAACAAGAGGAACAAATTGAACTGGTCAGCGGTTATAAAGATCTTGTTTTTTTGCTGGACTCTGAGCTTTCATTCATATATCTCAAAGTTAGTACGCAAATTGAAGGTGAAGCTTGGTTTTTATTTTCGTAACAAATGTAGTTTTTCACTTCGAGCCTGCAGACTTCTTGTATCAGCAACTTTTTTTACCACTGCTCGATTATGGACGTCCATCGTCCAAGTGCCTTCGGTCTTTGAACACTGTTTACTGTTTGTGCTCTGAGGTGTGTGACGGGTTGTAGTCGCTTCACCATCACTGTGAACTGTAGGCAAAGCTGAGTGGCCTCCCCTGAGCAGAAGGTTCACTCATGATGACGTTGGTCTATGAGACACTCCTTGGTTTGGCTCCACGTTATCTCTGTGCTCTTCTTCAGGGAACCATCAGCTCCTGTGCCCTGAGGTCCAGCGGCGTTTATCACCTGCAGGTTCCTCGTGTTCGGACTGAGCTGGGAAAACCTTTAGCCTTTAGCAGCTAAAGGGGTGTCAAACTCATTTTGGTCCGGGGGCCGTATGCAGCCTACTTTGATCCCAAAAGGGCCGGATCAGAAAACTCAGTTCTCTCTTCAAGTTATTGTATTTTTCTCCGTGTCTCGTAGTGGTGTTCAAGATTATATTCCTCGAGCAACGCCACTTGTTCCAAACACACTGAGCACAGATTTCCCATTCACCTCTGTCAACAAATAAGAATTAGACTATTTTTCTTGGGAAATCCTGAACTCAGCATCTGCTTTTCTCATTTTTTGACATTTTGCTGATGAGGGTCACGGTCGACAGTCAAAACGATCGTCCTTTAAGAGCGTTTGGAAAGAGGAAAGTCTTCATTTGTGCTGCTCTGGTGGGAGTCGCAACGTACAGAAACGCCGGAGACGCTGCTATGCTAAACGGTGCAGAAAATTAACAGAAAAATCAGAAAATTTTAAGTATTTTAATAGAAAAATCAGCCGAGGGCCAGATTAAAGGTCTTGGAGGGCCGGATCTGGCCCCCGGGCCGCATGTTTGACACATGTGCTTTAGCTTCTCTGCTCCTTCAGCTTGGAAAACCCTCCAAATATCTGAACTTGTCTCATTTAAAGCTTTTTTTGTTCTTTGTTACGTAACAGGCGAAAAGCGTCCGTTCATCAGGGTCTGTGTTTTTAAGTTGTTTGGAAGTTTGAAAGTTCTTTGAAAGTTCTTTGAAAGGTGTTTGAAAGTTCTCAAACAAACCCTCAGTTATGATTATGTAAAGATTTCCGTAACAGTTCATGGTCAGGACGTGTTGGAAGTTTAGACCAGGGGTTTCCCAACGTTTTCCATTAAGAGCCACGTCAACTTTTTATTATTATTATTTTTATTATAATTTATAGGTATTCCTGATTGGATTTTACTCGTTTTATTGTCTTCACAAGGTCTAGCCGAGTTAAATAGAGCTTTATTTTCTATATTACTGGACATGTTTTATTTGTATTGTGCAACACTTTGGAAACGGTTTTGTTTTATGAGATCTGCTGTGTAAATAAAGTGGACTGGTTTGGTTATCACAACATGGACAAAGCAGAGGGCCATAGACTGGGGGTCAGTGCAGGGATATATTGAAATATCTGCACCTTAACATGTTAGAATGAGCCATCAGAGCCTCAGAGACTTGGGCTTAAACAAATTTATTGATCCACAAGGGAAATTACTTGGCCACAGGAGCTCACACAGGTCATGAGGAAAATGATTCACGCTTAGAGCCTCAAAAACTTATTAGTTAATAATGGATTTATTAAGGTAGATTAAAAAAAGAAAATCAGTTGTTTTTGCTGCAATTTAAGATAATTGGGGTCAGTCCACCTGGACGCCTGAGGGCAAAGAAAATACTGATCCGGGACATCCCTGGTTTAGACGACTGTGCATAAACCGAGTGTTTCTATTAGTGTGACTGAGCCTCTGTGGAGTTTTCCTTTTATCTACACGTACAAAAGAAGATATTTCTGTTTCTTTGTTTGGTGTCTCCAGGGTGGATCCTAATTATACTCACTCACCTTCACTCCACTGCTGATCCTCATCCTGATGTCTCCTCCTGCTGACCTCCTCTCCAGGGCCAGATCGTTCCATCGTTCAAGTGCTGAATTTGTGCTCAGGCCAATTCTGTGTTTTTGAGAGTTTTGGAAGATTTTGTAGATTTACCTGCCTGTTTTTGTCCGTCCTTCAGGGCGTTTGGGTGGAGTCGGCTTCATCTCGACTGCTCAGTCCAAACCACGACTTACCGGCTGCCGACCTGAACCCGTCCAGCTCCCCTGGAATCCACCTCCCCCCGATGTAGAAGTTTTCAGCTTGTCCAAGAGAGAGTGGAAATAAAAGTCTGGAGACCAACAGGATGTTTTTTTTGCAGAAGTTTATTTACCATCAATAATACAGGCCCAGGGAGGCTTGAAAAGTGAACATAATCTGATCTTTGTGTTCAAGCCCCTGACTCTGCTTCCAAAGGAGGAGGTTTATAAAGCGAGTGTGGTCCGACTCTGAAGGCCAGTAGACTCCAGTTAGACAGCAAATTACTACAATTTAGATAGTGATATGCCAATGGTGCCAAGAGAAGATCACGGTGTGAATATGGCTTTTGTGAGTCAATGTTAAACTGAGAAATGTAAGCGGAGGATAAATTACTTAAATTCTCTTACACCCCCAAGACTATTGTTGTTAAATAAACTGTTTTTGACTGCACGTTTGGGTCCGCCAAACTACTCTATTCACGCTTATGTCACAAAACCGGCAGATGTTTGGAAATATGTGGATGATTACTGAGTTTTGGGCTCTGCTGGCAATAGTTATGCTGCATTCTCTTGTGCTCCGGACTTGGGGAAAACCTCCACCTCAAAAGTGCGACAGAACGGCCAATCAAATCGTTGCTCTGAAACACAAACTCGGGCTAGTTCGGTGCAGACTGAGTCGGTTGGATTTACGTCACAGCAGAAATGTCATCGCACACAGTAAATGAGGAGAGTCGTCTTTTCGTCATTTTGATTTGTGAAGTTGTGTTTTAGCAGAGAAAGAGTTCTTCTAAAATCTTTGTAGTTACATTTAGACTTTCTTTCTTTCATCATTTGACAGTAACACAAGATTTTTTTTCTCAACATGTAGGGTTCATTCAGAGAAGGTTGAGTTCTTTGAGTTTATGTCTGCTGATAGGGCTTATGATATTCATGAGCTAACAAAATAAACTTTAGACTTTCTCAGTTGTCCATATTTTCCCCAACTGTTCCAAAAGACCTTTTTAGGGCGGAAGTGATTTTAAAACAGCTGCACGTGCATTTTGGCAATGGAAGTGGCATTGTTCCCCGGTCATTTTGATTCATTCATACCTGAACACGGACAGAAGACGACGGAGATAAAACCATTTCCAGCACCAAAGTATCTGGTTGTTTTGTGTGTGTGTTTGTCAGAATCGATATTCTACCGGTGGACTAAAGTTTTAAAGTTTTCCTCAATGATCACACAGGGACCTGGCAGTCGGACACTGTGTGTCAAAGGCTTGTTGAGGAAATATTTGACGATAATCCTTTCGCAAAGCTTGACCAGGCTCAACCCAGATTTGACTTTCCCAAATTTAAGACTTTTTAAAGACCTTTTTAAGACCATGTAAATGAAAATTAAGATCAACATCACACCCATTATGTGGGCGAAAAACACCAGATCCAATTCTAATAATGACCATTACTCACTGCTTTAAAGAACAAAAGATACTTGTTAATTTCAGACTTTTAAGACCCCGTGGCGACCCTGTTGAGTTCTGTCGCACTTCTGTTGTTCTCCTACGTCATCCCCGTTTCCCCACACAACGCGTTTACAATGGATATCGGGAGAATTGCCTCCGATTTATCGACTACCTAATAATAGAATGCGACACAGCTCTGACAAAATCTGGGAAAACTGAGAAAATTGACCAGTTTTCTTCATCTTGATGTCATTGTATTCTTTCTTTTCCTTTTATAAATTGGCCATTAATTTGTGTTTTATCATTTGTCTAATTTAATTATTAAAATAAAAATAAAAAAACAGATGTGATTGTAGCATTCTGTTATGTTCAGAAGATCGATAGTTTCAACCAGCTGCCTGGAAGTGACTTTGAAGATACAGTTAAGAGTCCCGTCCTCCAAGAAAAGCTTTGGCAGGTTGTGAAGACGCTGCTGCCGAATCCACGGTTTTATTGTTTTATCACATGTCCCACCGGAAGTCGTCATCCACGTGTTTTCAATGTTTTCCAGTGAGTGAGAACAGTGCTTATTGTTCAGGGAGCGAACTGGCCCAGGACTGTGGGGGTTAAAGCAGCAGCACAATGATAAATCTGTCCCGGCCTTAGAGAAGTCAGGTAAATTACAGCTCAGACGGCTCGGGATAATCTGTCTGTTTGCTAACCGGGCTGCACATCACTCCGCGCCAGATTAAGCTCTAATGTGGGCCTCTTTTCACGTGTCACTGGTAATCCTGGAGGAGCCGAGTGCTCGAGGGGCAAGGCTGAAAACGTCTCTGTGGTGATGGAATGCTCAAAACGTCTCCCCCCCAAAGCAGACAAGGCATTTTAAACGTCTTATATTACACAGATTTGACTCTTGAGTGAGGTTTTAGTCGTGTTATGATACTGTTACATCCTCAGAAACAGTGATTTCAGTGATTATTACCTGGGCAGGGAGGTCTGGAGGAGCAGAAGACACGAGGAAACCAAATGAGCAGTGACAGGAAATATCCGAGGAGAACGTGGAGAAAAATGACCAAATTACGAAGAAGTCCAGGAGAATATACAGCAAAAAGGTTAGAAAAAACAGCCAAGAGCTCGTTAAACTGTGGATTAAGTGACAAACTGGCAGGGAGTGATGGAAAAAACAGATTAATAGAGGCAAGACTTGTTTGTAGTTGGATGTCAGGTGGTTCCATGCTCCTGTTCCGACATTGACGTCTAATTGTCAGAGTAGCGGCATAAACATTATTTTTCAAGCGTCCCACTACTTCAACACTTTTTTATTTCATTGTCGGACTATTTTTCAAACGTTCCTCATTTCCGACATGGATAATATTAATGTGAGAGTGTAATAATGACAGACGGATCAAAAAATGCAGACAGTGAAAGTCAAAAACTAGGAGTGTAACGATATCCAAGTCTCACAATATGATACGGTCACGGTCTGAACCTCACGGTACGATATTTATTATCGTAGGAAATCTCGCGATATTACGATATTCTACAGAATAACAAGACTGACTCTAAAACGCTTTGACCAGTCATTTGGTGCAACATTTATTGTCATTAGGGATGGAACGATATCCAAATCTCTCTGGACCAGATTTTCACCACATACATCTCACCGTACCAGATTTATTACAATATTTTGCAGGCACACAGGACAGAGGGGAGGAAAGACAGAACAAGTGGGGAAAAAGGGATCCTGACAGACAGATAGCCGATTATACTTTGCACTCCCATATATCTGGGCACTTGATCAGAGAATACTTTGGCCACAGAGGAGATCAGACAGTGGGAAAATGTCCTCACTGATGCCGTGGGAAACAGTCCTGCATAGAGCAAAAAAAAAAGACCATAGAGCAAAAAATATATATATGACGTGTCAGAATAGTGATACTAGAAAGTTTTGGAAAACCAGCAGGTATCAATAGAGGCATGTCGTAATGAAGGGATGTCGGAATAAGTGGTGGACCTTATTTCGGGTGTAGGCTTCAGACAGAGTGCAGTTAGTGTTGGTTGGGTCACTCCTCAGGCTACGTTTACATGGAAACGATCTGAAGCAAAAATGCAAAAGTGCATTTTCGTTCTCACTCTTATTCCATGTTTACACAAGCGTTTTGGGGAATTCTGCTGCACACGGAGACGCAAAACATGCAGTTTGCCGATTGCAGTCTGCACACCCGTTCTGTTTCTCTACTTCCTCTTCTGCAGGGCCTCAAAACAACAATAATAGCACCACCAGTTTCATGTGGACGAACGTTAAATTAAAAAACCAACAAGGCTCTTGAAAATGTAGATTGGGAGTCGTGCCAGGCCGAGTATTCAGACATATGGGCGGCATTTGTAGAACAATATCGCAGCGATGATGCCCAGAAATACCCTCATCAAAAAGAGGAAATCACCAAAGCACAGATGGCGTCCAAACTGAAAGGAGTTTGTATAAAATATGTTTGTTTTTTTCCTGAACTGACTTGTGCTTCTGGCATAATCTCGATGCCCCGGCTACAAAAACGCAATTTTTCCATTTACACGGCGATGACAGGATGGAGCGTTCAAGATTTCCACTCTGGAGGCGTTTTCGGATTTTTGCATTTTCAACCCACCTGAACACTGTTGCCTCTAAACGATATGGACATCTGGAGAAATGTTTTGTGTTTTCCGCCCGTTACCATTGTCGAGTAAACGGACCCTGAGGTGGTAGTTGGGGAAAACTCTTCCCAGGTGAGTGAAACACAAAGGGAGGGAGAAAGGGAGGAAGTGGAGGATCATGACAGAGATATTTTAGGAGAATTTATGAACACTCCTCAAACCGAACGCCTCTGCACTCCCATTAAATCAAACCAGGTTTAGTTCTGCATGTTCAAATCAAACTGTAATACTTGTGTCATTAAAGCGTCCTTCGTTTTAACAAAATCCAGTTAATGACTTTTGGTTCTTTTTTTAATACACTGAATTAACTGCGCTGTTTCCGAGGAGCTGCACACGTCCCCCCTGTTGCCATGGTTACCCCGGCGGCACCGACCCGGGGAGCGCTCGTGTGAGTCACCGAGCGGCGGACGGGCACGGAAAGACGCCAACGGCAGCAGCCAATCGGGGCACAGACACCGGGCGTACGGCTCTTTCTGCGGGATCCGAATCTCCTGAATGCGCTCGTGTCAAAGAGCCGTTCAAAAGACTGTTTTCCTTTTTTTATTTATACCACAGAAGCCATTTTATCCACAAACTAATCACAAAGAGAAGAAATGATCGAGGATAAAGCTGCACTGTGTCACTTTTCCACCTGCTTGTCTCCAGGGTGATGTTCTCGCTTTGCCTGGGATGTTCCACAGTTATGTTACACTATTAAACAAACATATCTTAGGTGTTTTTATGTCTCAAAACTACCACAAAATCATGTATTATTATCGTGAGCAGGTCCATTTCTCTGCAGATCTGAACTGTCACTTTGCCTGGTGATGTGGGCCGCTTGTCTCCATGGAGATTTAAGTTAAATTAAATGCATTACTATAGCTCATTTCAGGAAAACAAAACAAAAAAAAACCTATGTAGAAAAACTATGTAAAGTCGTGTCTCCCTTAAGAAGAACTTTGGACTTTCCTTTTATTTTATTATTTTATTTAGAAGACTGAGAGTGAGAACATAATTTAAGAGTTCATTTTGCATAAGAAAAGACCTTTAAAGTGGAAAAAAACGGTTCCTTCTGTAACTGTTCACGTAAAGGAATCGTTCGTCACGTCCCTGATCAGGCGGGTTCTGCTGACAGCTCTCACACACGGTACACGGTCTCCCCGGCGGCTTTCGGGGACGGCGCCGATGCTCTGGCGACTAAAGGAAGTGAAATGTGCATGTGTCAGACGGGGGCGATGGATTATGGGATCATTTGTGTCACGTCCCTGCACCTGTCGCTTCAATGGAGCTCCTGTCAGGACCAGGAAGTCGGAATCGCAAAGTCAGACAGACGTGGAGCAGAGAGTATGTGGAGAGAGCGGTGTTTTTACTCTATCCTATTTTTGGTTTTTAATATAAAAATCTATTAAAAAAAAGAAACACAAACTGATACTGGTCACAGAGCAGGTTGGGGCGATGCAATTTTGGAAATAAATTTAAGAGTTTTATGTTCTAAAATCCTTTTTTCACTTCACAATGACAATTTGAAACATCCAACAGCATCTCAGGGAGAACATGAACATCCAAAGAATCCCTTATATCTCAGAACATGTTTGTAGATTAGGTCATTAGATTTAAGGAATTTACGGATTTACTTCCGCACTGGGAATTTTCATAACTGTTACCTAGCGACCGTTCTGTAAATAGGCCAAAACTCCTATAACGTACACAGAAATGATTATTTAACAAATTCAGTTATAAGAACACATTTATTTTCGCTTGAAGTATCAGAAAAAATGTGTGTCTTAAAGTGTTTTCACGTCTGGAAAGTCCTTAAGATGTGTGTAGAATCCCTGAGTCGTACAGGTACGATCCACGGCAAAGGGTGGAGTTCAGTTTGTCGACTGGATAAGAGGTTTTTGGTAGAAGAAGTTTCTCCGTTCATCTAAACTGCTTCTTCCTGGGTTCTGGTCAGACGCTGGAGGACACGGACAAGTTTCATTTGTGCGATTCTGGTTCTTAAGATATTTGGAGTTTTATTTTCGGCCGATGACGCCGTCCAGCCCCTCAGAATGTTAAATAGAGCTCAAAACAGGCAGAAAATTATCGAAAATGATTGTGTTTCGTTTGAAAATGGTCACAGCACAAAACAGCACAAACAAAATACAAACATTTTCTATAATTTTCTGCCTGTTTTGAGACTGTTTCACATTTTGAGGGGCTGGACGACGTCATCGGCCAAAAATGAAACTCTTAAGAACCAGAATCGCACGAACGAAACTTTTTGCAGCACAAAACAGCACAAACGAAGCACAAACGATTGACTCCATTTTGGGCGTTTTAGGGCATTTTGAAGCTTCCTGTGGGGCCGAACCCAATTTGACCTACAAAAGAATCGTTAATTTCTCCAAAACTAAAGAAGCACAAACTAAATTTTTGCAGCACAAACGATTTACATAGTTTTTGTGTAGGTTTGTGTTTAATGGGGGCCGATTTCACGCAGGTGACTTATGTCTGTCTGTAAGAGGGAGGAGTTCGTGAGGAGTTCTGAAATTTCCCCATTGTGGGACAAATAAAGGATATCTTATCTTATCTTATCTTATCTTAGATCCTCCAATTACTCTGAAACTAACCCCACCTTTTTACAGGTTCTGGTGTAGTTCATCCAGTTGAAATAGACTTGAGTGTGGGGTCAAATTAGCAGAATCACACAGGGCCATAATGAGTGTTTTCGCGCCTCTGGGCCTGACCTGGATACACCTGTTGTTTTCTTAATTTGTTTTGATTTAGGTTTGAGAATAGAGTTATAAATAGGAGACAGATGGTGTCTGAGTCCTCCAGTTCTGTTTAAAGAACGGTTGGCTTTGTTTTTTTGTTTGTTTTTTTTTAACAAAGATGGCTTCTTTAAGTCCACGTTCAAACCAATTCCTCTCTTTGGCTAAGATCTGCACCTCACTGTCCTCAAAGGAGTGGCCTGTGGCTTTAAGGTGGAGATGTACAGCAGACTGGACGGTCACTACACAAGAGGATGTACCGGCACAGACGGGAGAGCCAGAACGGACCTCAGTCTATTGTACATCTGGAGAAATTAACGATTCTTTTGTAGGTCAAATTGGGTTCGGCCCCACAGGAAGCTTCAAAATGCTGTAAAACGCCCAAAACGGAGTCAATCGTTTGTGCTTCGTTTGTGCTGCAAAAAGTTTCGTTCGTGCGATTCTGGTTCTTAAGAGTTTTATTTTCGGCCGATGACGTCGTCCAGCCCCTCAAAATGTGAAACAGCCTCAAAACAGGCAGAAAATTATAGAAAATGTTTGTATTTTGTTTGTGCTGTGACCATTTTCAAACGAAATACAATCATTTTCGATAATTTTCTGCCTGTTTTGAGCTCTATTTAACATTCTGAGGGGCTGGACGGCGTCATCGGCCGAAAATAAAACTCCAAATATCTTAAGAACCAGAATCGCACAAATGAAACTTGTCAGTGTCCTCCAGCATCTGACCAGAACCTAGGAAGAAGCGGTTTAGATGAACGGAGAAACTTCTTCTACCAAAAACCTCTTATCCAGTCGACAAATTGAACTCCACCCTTTGCCGTGGATCGTACCTGTACGACTCAGGGATTCTACACACATCTTAAGGACTTTCCACACGTGAAAACACTTTAAGAAACACATTTTTTCTGATACTTCAAGCAAAAATAAATGTGTGCTGGTACATCCTCTTGTGTAGTGACTGTACAGGCGTTTCTGTATGTTCCGCAGTAGGACATTAACGGGGGATTATGCAAATTTTTAGGTGGAAAATCCGAAGCCGTCTTTTCTCCAGGGAGATGTTGACTGGAATGTTCCGCAAATTAACATCAGCGAAACTTTTTCTTTAAACCAAACCATCCAGACAAAGCAATAACCTTTACGTTAGACAAACCCTCCGGAGAATTTGCAGAGTTTCTCTTTAAGCTGCTCTCTAATATTTCCATTCTGTCTGTTTTAAGGCCAACGTTGTAATTATGTTTTGCCTGGTAAAGGTTAAATAAAAAAAATGCTTAAAAATACCTTTTTGTTTTTACTGTAACTTGGCCTGGTTCTTTTTCTTTATCCGTGGAGATGTACAAGTTTATGTCGTACTGAGCGACGTCCCGGAAAAGAAAAGCCTAAAAATGTGTGAAGGAAAGAAAACGCGATGAGGAAAAAAAAACATAATATCGATCAGAAAATCGCTTCTTTAAGTCTGAACAAAACGGGTGGTTTGTCGGTTTGCTGCAGCCCCTTTCACCAAGTAGTATTTTTACAGCTGAAATGAAACCAAACGGTAGTGCTGATTTAGTCCTGGTTTGATCCTGGTTTAGTCCTGATGTAGTCTTGGTTTAGACCTGGTTTAGTCCTCTTTTGTTCTGGTTTAATCCTGGTTTAGACCTGGTTTAGTCCTAGTTTAGACATGGTTCAATCCTGGTTTAGTCCTGATTTAGTCCCAGTTTAGACCTGGTTTAGTCCTGATTTAGACCTGGTTTAGACCTGGTTTAGTCCTGGTTTAGACATGGTTCAATCCTGGTTTAGTCCTGATTTAGTCCCAGTTTAGACCTGGTTTAGTCCTGATTTAGACCTGGTTTAGACCTGGTTTAGTCCTGGTTTAGACCTGGTTTAGTCCTGGTTTAGACATGGTTCAATCCTGGTTTAGTCCTGATTTAGTCCCGGTTTAGACCTGGTTTAGTCCTGATTTAGACCTGGTTTAGACCTGGTTTAGTCCTGGTTTAGACCTGGTTTAGACCTGGTTTAGACCTGGTTTAGTCCTGGTTTAGACCTGGTTTAGTCCTGATTTAGACCTGGTTTAGACCTGGTTTAGTCCTGGTTTAGACATGGTTCAATCCTGGTTTAGTCCTGATGTAGTCCTGGTTTAGACCTGGTTTAGTGCTGATTTAGTCCTGGTTTAGACCTGGTTTAGTCCTGATTTAGACCTGGTTTAGACCTGGTTTAGTCCTGGTTTAGACCTGGTTTAGTCCTGGTTTAGTTCTGGTTTAGACCTGGTTTAGACCTGGTTTAGTCCTGGTTTAGACATGGTTCAATCCTGGTTTAGTCCTGATTTAGTCCCGGTTTAGACCTGGTTTAGTCCTGATTTAGACCTGGTTTAGACCTGGTTTAGTCCTGGTTTAGACCTGGTTTAGTCCTGGTTTAGTCCTGGTTTAGACATGGTTCAATCCTGGTTTAGTCCTGATTTAGTCCTGGTTTAGACCTGGTTTAGTCCTGATTTAGACCTGGTTTAGACCTGGTTTAGTCCTGGTTTAGACATGGTTCAATCCTGGTTTAGTCCTGATGTAGTCCTGGTTTAGACCTGGTTTAGTGCTGATTTAGTCCTGGTTTAGACCTGGTTTAGTCCTGATTTAGACCTGGTTTAGAACTGATTTAGACCTGGTTTAGTCCTGGTTTAGACCTGGTTTAGTCCTGGTTTAGTCCTGGTTTAGACATGGTTCAATCCTGGTTTAGTCCTGATTTAGTCCTGGTTTAGACCTGGTTTAGTCCTGATTTAGACCTGGTTTAGACCTGGTTTAGTCCTGGTTTAGACATGGTTCAATCCTGGTTTAGTCCTGATGTAGTCCTGGTTTAGACCTGGTTTAGTGCTGATTTAGTCCTGGTTTAGACCTGGTTTAGTCCTGATTTAGTCCCGGTTTAGACCTGGTTTAGTCCTGATTTAGACCTGGTTTAGACCTGGTTTAGTTCTGGTTTAGACCTGGTTTAGACCTGGTTTAGTCCTGGTTTAGACCTGGTTTAGTCCTGGTTTAGTCCTAGTTTAAACATGGTTCAATCCTGGTTTAGTCCTGATGTAGTCCTGGTTTAGACCTGGTTTAGTCCTGGTTTTAGTCCTGGTTTAGACCTGGTTTAGCCCTGATTTAGACCTGGTTTAGACCTGGTTTAGTCCTGGTTTAGACCTGGTTTAGTCCTGGTTTAGCCCTGATTTAGACCTGGTTTAGACCTGGTTTTAGACCTGGTTTAGACATGGTTCAATCCTGGTTTAGTCCTGATGTAGTCCTGGTTTAGACCTGGTTTAGTGCTGATTTAGTCCTGGTTTAGACCTGGTTTAGTCCTGATTTAGACCTGGTTTAGACCTGGTTTAGTCCTGGTTTAGACCTGGTTTAGTCCTGGTTTAGTTCTGGTTTAGACCTGGTTTAGACCTGGTTTAGTCCTGGTTTAGACATGGTTCAATCCTGGTTTAGTCCTGATGTAGTCCTGGTTTAGTGCTGATTTAGTCCTGGTTTAGAACTGATTTAGACCTGGTTTAGTCCTGGTTTAGACCTGGTTTAGTCCTGGTTTAGTCCTGGTTTAGACATGGTTCAATCCTGGTTTAGTCCTGATTTAGTCCTGGTTTAGACCTGGTTTAGTCCTGATTTAGACCTGGTTTAGACCTGGTTTAGTCCTGGTTTAGACATGGTTCAATCCTGGTTTAGTCCTGATGTAGTCCTGGTTTAGACCTGGTTTAGTGCTGATTTAGTCCTGGTTTGATCCTGGTTTAGACCTGGTTTAGACCTGGTTTAGACCTGGTTTAGTCCTGGTTTAGACCTGGTTTAGTCCTGGTTTAGACCTGGTTTAGTCCTGGTTTAGATACAGACGCTCCACGCTGGATATCAGGACGGGGAGTTTGGTTCGGGAAACGACCGTTATCCGTTTTTTTTATTTTGGTTTTGGAGATAAATAGTGAAGAAAAGATTTGTTTTTTTCATTTTCTGATTTTTGGTTTTATATTGAAAAACAAGCGACACACAGATTATGCACTGTCCCCTTTCATGAACGTTCTTCTCCATACAGAACGTAACAGAACAGAACAGAACATAACGGATTTGTTCACACACTCGTTCTCCCGCGAGTCGACTTCAGAACACCGACTCGCTATTTGAACACTGCCTCTGTCTTTTACCTCCATGTTTCTCCAGAAGAATCGTGCCGTGTGCGTGAACCGTCAGGGAAAAAAAGGGCCCAGCTCCATTTATCTGAGCCCGTCTGCGGCGTGCACCACTGAGCATGGAAATGAACTATCGAAGAGACTACACGGAGATGTGGTCCCTGCGCGGGGAAGTGGCGGTGGGCATGTCGATGGGCTTATTTTGTCAGAGGATAGAAAAACACAGGGACAGGACGCCTTGTTCGGAGTGACGTGTGACGCAAATCTGCTCTTTTAAGGGCTCAATACTACGCAAAATAGATTCTTGTTCGTTTTCAGACGTGTTATAATGTTGTTTCCTCCTCAGAAACAGACCTGGAGTTGCGTTTGGTTTCTGTTTGAGAGAAGAACCCGGCCTAAATATGCAGAGTTTATGTCAGGGGTGTCAAACTCATTTTGGGCCGGGGGCCGTATGCAGCCTACTTTGATCCCAAAAGGGCCGGATCAGAAAACTCAGTTCTCTCTTCAAGTTATTGTATTTTTCTCCGTGTCTCGTAGTGGTGTTTAAGATTATATTCCTCGAGCAACGCCACTTGTTCCAAACACACTGAGCACAGATTTCCCATTCACCTCTGTCAACAAATAAGAATTAGACTATTTTTCTTGGGAAATCCTGAACTCAGCATCTGCTTTTCTCATTTTTTGACATTTTGCTGATGAGGGTCACGGTCGACAGTCAAAACGATCGTCCTTTAAGAGCGTTTGGAAAGAGGAAAGTCTTCATTTGTGCTGCTCTGGTGGGAGTCGCAACGTACAGAAACGCCGGAGACGCTGCTATGCTAAACGGTGCAGAAAATTAACAGAAAAATCAGAAAATTTTAAGTATTTTAATAGAAAAATCAGTCGAGGGCCAGATTAAAGGTCTTGGAGGGCCGGATCTGGGCCCCGGGCCGCATGTTTGACACCTCTGGTTTATGTGAATGAAACACAAATACTAAACACAATCAATCAATTAAACACTGTCCCACTTTAACTGCAGGCGTTTAACTGTTTGTTTTAATCGTATTTAATTTGTTTATGCTGTTGTGAGATGCCTAATAAATAAAATGTATTATTTATGATGAGTGATAATGTCGTTTACATTATAACACACAGCTCAGTGCAAAAGTTTTAGGCGGCTGTGAAAAAACGCTGTAAACAAAGAACGCTTTCAAAAATATAAATAATGATTGTTTGTTTTGATCAATTTACAAAATGCAAAGAGAGGGAACAAAAGAAAAAGCCAAAGTCAACTCTTTTCTTCAGTATTTGTCTCCAAAAACCAAAATGAAAAAACAGATAATGATTCTTTTTTTTTTCAGTTTTTGATTTAGTTTTTAAATGAACAATGGAAAAAACGATAACAGCTGTTTCCCAAACCAAACTCCTGGTCCTGATATCCAGTGTGGAGCGTTTGGACCTGGTTTAGTCCTTGTTTAGTCCTTGTTTAGACCTGATTTAGACCTGGTTTAGACCTGGTTCAGTCCTGGTTTAGACATGGTTCAATCCTGGTTTAGTCCTGATGTAGTCTTAGTTTAGACCTGGTTTAGTCCTCTTTTGTTCTGGTTTAATCCTGGTTTAGACCTGGTTTAGTCCTAGTTTAGACATGGTTCAATCCTGGTTTAGTCCTGATGTAGTCCTGGTTTAGACCTGGTTTAGTCCTGATTTAGACCTGGTTTAGACCTGGTTTAGTCCTGGTTTAGACATGGTTCCTGGTTTAGTCCTGATGTAGTCCTGGTTTAGACCTGGTTTAGTCCTCTTTTGTTCTGGTTTAATCCTGATTTAGTCCTGGTTTATTCCTGATTCAGTCCTGGTTTGATCCTGGTTTAGAATTGGTTTAGTCCTGGTTTAGTCCTGGTTTAGACCTGGTTTAGTCCTGGTTTAGACCTGGTTTAGTCCTGATTTAGACCTGGTTTAGACCTGGTTTAGACCTGGTTTAGTCCTGGTTTAGATACAGACGCTCCACGCTGGATATCAGGACGGGGAGTTTGGTTCAGGAAACGACCGTTATCCGTTTTTTATTTTTGGTTTTGGAGATAAATAGTGAAGAAAAGATTTGTTTTTTTTAATTTTCTCATTTTTGGTTTTATATTGAAAAACAAGCGACACACAGATTATGCACTGTCCCCTTTCATGAACGTTCTTCTCCATACAGAACGTAACAGAACATAACATAACAGTGATCAGCGGCACATCACGTCTCCATCACCGCACCATCGGCCCCATCGCGGCGCTTCACTTCGCTCATGCACGACTCCATCAGTGGAATTGTCAGGTTGAGTAAATGTTCCCGTATATGCCCGGGTATAATGAATGTCACATCAGTCACTACAGTAAATATCCATAACAAGAACCAATTATCATTTCAAAGGCGTCATAATGACCGCCGTGCTCGGGGACGGCGCACGGTTCAGAGCACATTATTTATGGAGCTGATTTCTTCCACCGAGGTTCAATGACCCAGGAACCATCTCCAACATACACACACATATATTCAGGAACAGCCTCATCTGATCACCGACGTCTCCCGCACAACACAATCACACACTCCATTAGCAAATAAAATAGTGCGTAAAAGGTAGTGGGTTTAGCAGTTGTTTATGAACCAGAGGGTTGCTCTTTCAAAGCCTCCCTGAGGACACCCTGCTGTTGGGTCCTACTCCTCCATCAGTCCTCTCTGCAGTGAGTGGTCGGTGAATCTGTGTATCAATGGTTCATTTATTTTTCAAAACCAAAAGTAAGAAAATATAAAACCAACTCTTTTCTTCATTATTTGTCTCTAAAACCAAAATCAAAAAAACTGATAACAATTCATTTTTTCAGTTTTTGATTTTATGTTTAATTAAATAATGCAAAAAAATGGATAATGACCATTTCACAAACAGACCTGGAGTTGAGTTCTTGTGAGCTCCACCATAGCTGTTTTCAGGCCGGCCAGAACAGTGCTGGTGCCGGTTCCTGCACCGGTTCCACTGGGAACCAAAGTTCTCACTGGTGATCGTCCCACGTTCAAACCATTTAAGTGAACCCAGGATGGACAGAGGGAGTGGATTTACCACCAAATAAAAACAAGGCTGTACGAAATAACAATCATGGATCGCATCATCGACACGGCGAGCATTTGGACTCATACAAATCATTATTTACCTGCGCCGAGCTTTGCTACAACATCTGCGGCAGCGACGCTGAATCCAAAGATGAACCTCACCAGGAGAACAGATATTTGCAAGATGAACTTGTACATAATATTTGTAGACTTAAAACTTTTCTTGTCATAGGTGAAGATTGTGCTGGGAAACACAGTAAATCTCCCTGCAACGGCAGGTCCGGATGTGCAGCCACGTGTTGTTTATTTTACTGCCCCGGATGAACCTGCTGACGTCGTCTGTGTCGTCACGGTTCACTTGGAAAAAATACGTTTTACTTAGTTCCCAAACGCTCTGATGCGTGAACACGTCAGTCTGTACGAGATGTGGTGCAGGAACCGGACTCTGTCGACCTGAAAGCGCCTCTTGTGTCATGTGGTAATACAGGAAGTGCTCCGCAAATGTTTTAATCTCCATTCACGGCATTCATAGTACACCTCCACTAGAACCATCTGGATCATTTCAGATCTGGAATTGCCAATCCCTAATGAACAAAAGATAAAAGTGAAAAGTACTTTACATGACATCACAAGACAGAACAGAGCATTTGGAGCTTTGGAAATGCAGACAGACGAATAATAAAAGGTGTGAATGAAATAAATCATAACTTCAGGTGTTTTTTGTTTTGTTTTGTTTTTTTGAGACAGTAACAGTATTATACATGGCTAAAAGCTCACAAGAAACATTTTTGTGCAATACAGGACCTTGTAAAGGGGTCAGCCCTATGTTCCCACGGCCCAATGGTCCCACGGCGTTAGGGTTGAGTTGGGTTAGGGTTAGTTGTGGAACATAGGGCCTGAATTAGATTTTTTTCTTAGAAATGTGGGAACATGGAACATTGGGAATATGCTGTGGGACCATAGGGCTGTGGGACCATTGGGCTGTGGGACCATTGGGCTGTGGGACCATTGGGCTGTGGGACCATTGGGCTGTGGGACCATTGGGCTGTGGGACCAATGGGCTGTGGGACCATTGGGCTGTGGGACCAATGGGCTGTGGGACCAATGGGCTGTGGGACCAATGGGCTGTGGGACCATTGGGCTGTGGGACCATTGGGCTGTGGGACCAATGGGCTGTGGGACCATTGGGCTGTGGGACCATAGGGCTGTGGGACCATAGGGCTGTGGGACCAATGGGCTGTGGGACCACTGGACTGTGGGACCAATGGGCTGTGGGACCAATGGGCTGTGGGACCATTGGGCTGTGGGACCAATGGGCCGCGGGACCAATGGGCCGCGGGACCATTGGGCTGTGGGACCATTGGGCTGTGGGACCAATGGGCTGTGGGACCAATGGGCTGTGGGCTCCCCCTTGTAAATGTGCATATTTTGATCCAAAAAATAAAATTAGACATTTCAATGCATGGATATGGCATAATGTGGCTGTACTGCACCACAACATAATTTATCAACGTATGTTTTGACCTTTAGAGATGTATGTTTCTTTAGTATTTTGGCTTTTAGTTACACGCCCCTGCATACGGCCTCTGTGGGCACTGCCACTGTTCGGCATCACTGACCCGGGCACATCCCAGTCCACACACACACCACAGCCCCATCAGCCCATCCGTCACCGCTGCACGAGCCACAAATCACACTTAAACAGCACTAAATCACCACCAATGACCCTCGCTGACAGGAAGCCTTCCCACCCACCGTCAAAATATTTTGGCCAGTGTTTTTCTATTTAAATGCAAATGAAGTGGCGCTGTCTGGCAGGCGGCGAGCCCCTGGTCAAGGTGATTAGTTTAATTAAATATAGCATACATAAAGCGCTGGAGTTCTCTGACAGAGCCAACAGTGAAAGTGCATGAAAGAGGAGGGATGAAGCATGCATTTTTCATCAAAGGTATTGTGGAAAAAAACTGCACCTCATTAGTTAAGAGGTCAGCTGGATGAAATCAAAATGGTGGACTGAAAAAGAACTGACATCACTTATCGAAGAAATGTGTAAGTGTGGGCAGGCCAGACAGTAATATCCATTTTTACAGAGGTGCTCAGACCAAAAATTGCTATTAACAAGCTCTTTTATGGATTATGGTCAGGTAAAATTCATTTCATACTCTAAAGAGCCCTGACACTGGGAATAAAGGATTACAATAATTGAATATTTCCACGCAATGTTGATTAAAAAGCAGACAGCTGCCCAAAGGGAAAAGTAATGAAACAGCAGGAGTCTGATAGAGAAATGGTTATGGAGATGTCAGTGGCGAAAATCTATTTTACATGTATAAAGCAACAATGCAAAGTCTTTTGTAAAGTTTGACAAATTTTACGTTTTCACGCTTCTATTCTTCACACAATTTCAGACACTTCAGACCTTTGTTCGACATACCAACATACCAGAGTGGGTTTACAAACACGAGCCAAACATGAAGCCTACATGGGCTAGTGGCGCAATGGATAACGCGTCTGACTACGGATCAGAAGATTCTAGGTTCGACTCCTGGCTAGCTCGACTAAAGTTTTGACACAGACATAGATCATTTCACTGGTCAAGCGCTTCAAAACCATTCCTATGTAGTGTATAAACTGTAGATTCCAGACGGTTTACTCCAGTGTAAACAGCACTGTGAAACAGCCGTGATCGTATAGTGGTTAGTACTCTGCGTTGTGGCCGCAGCAACCCCGGTTCGAATCCGGGTCACGGCAGGACTTCTGTGCTGCTTTAATTATTTATGTTTCAAAGCCAAGATTATGTTTTACATGTATATAGGAACAATGCAAGGTCTTTTGTAAAGTTTTACAAGTTTTACAAATTTTACGTTTTCAAACCTCTATTCTTTACACTATTTCAGACACTTCAGACCTTTGTTTGACATACCAACATACCAGAGTGGGTTTACAAACACGAGCCATATATGAAGCCTACATGGGCTAGTGGCGCAATGGATAACGCGTCTGACTACGGATCAGAAGATTCTAGGTTCGACTCCTGGCTAGCTCGACTGAAGTTTTAACCAGACAGACATGGGTCATTTCACTGGTCAAGCACTTCAAAACAACTCCTTTACAGTGTATAAACTGTAGATTCCAGACGGTTTACTCCAGTGTAAACAGCACTGTAAAACAGCCGTGATCGTATAGTGGTTAGTACTCTGCGTTGTGGCCGCAGCAACCCCGGTTCGAATCCGGGTCACGGCAGGACTTCTGTGCAGCTTTCAAGCTTTAATTGTTTATGTTTCAAAGCCAAGATTATGTTTTACATGTATATTAGGAACAATGCAAGGTCTTTTGTAAAGTTTTACAGATTTTACGTTTTCAAACCTCTGTTCTTTACACTATTTCAGACACTTCAGACCTTTGTTTGACCTGCTTTGATCAAACATACCAGAGTGGGTTTACAAACACGAGCCATAAATGAAGCCTACATGGGCTAGTGGCGCAATGGATAACGCGTCTGACTACGGATCAGAAGATTCTAGGTTCGACTCCTGGCTAGCTCGACTAAAGTTTTAACCAGACAGACATAGATCATTTCACTGGTCAAGCACTTCAAAACAACTCCCTTGTAGTGTGTCAACTGTAGATTCCAGACGGTTTACTCCAGTGTAAACAACACTGTATAACAGCCGTGATCGTATAGTGGCTGCAGCAACCCCGGTTCAAATCCCGGTCACGGCAGGACTTCTGTGCAACTTTCAAGCTTTGTTTATGTTTCAAAGCCAAGATTATGTTTTACATGTATATAGTAACAATGCAAGGTCTTTTGTAAAGTTTTACAAATTTTACGTTTTCAAACCTCTTTTCTTTACACTATTTCAGACACTTCAGACCTTTGTTCGACATACCAACATACCAGAGTGGGTTTACAAACACGAGCCATAAATGAAGCCTACATGGGCTAGTGGCGCAATGGATAACGCGTCTGACTACGGATCAGAAGATTCTAGGTTCGACTCCTGGCTAGCTCGACTAAAGTTTTGACACAGACATAGATCATTTCACTGGTCAAGCACTTCAAAACAACTCCTATGCAGTGTATAAACTGTAGATTCCAGACGGTTTACTCCAGTGTAAACAACACTGTATAACAGCCGTGATCGTATAGTGGCTGCAACAACCCCGGTTCGAATCAAGGTCACGGCAGGTCTTCTGTGCAACTTTCAAGCTTTGTTTATGTTTCAAAGCCAAGATTATGTTTTACATGTATATAGGAACAATGCAAGGTCTTTTGTAAAGTTTTACAAGTTTTACAAATTTTACGTTTTCAATCCTCTATTCTTTACACTATTTCAGACACTTCAGACCTTTGTTTGACCTGCTTTGATCAAACATACCAGAGTGGGTTTACAAACACGAGCCATAAATGAAGCCTACATGGGCTAGTGGCGCAATGGATAACGCGTCTGACTACGGATCAGAAGATTCTAGGTTCGACTCCTGGCTAGCTCGACTAAATCTTTAACCGGAGACTGACATAGATCATTTCACTGGTCAAGCACTTCAAAACAATTCCTTTGCAGTGTATAAACTGTAGATTCCAGACGGTTTACTCCAGTGTAAACAACACTGTAAAACAGCCGTGATCGTATAGTGGTTAGTACTCTGCGTTGTGGCCGCAGCAACCCCGGTTCGAATCCGGGTCACGGCAGGTCTTCTGTGCAACTTTCAAGCTTTGTTTATGTTTCAAAGCCAAGATTATGTTTTACATGTATATAGGAACAATGCAAGGTCTTTTGTAAAGTTTTACAAGTTTTACAAATTTTACGTTTTCAAACCTCTATTCTTTACACTATTTCAGACACTTCAGACCTTTGTTTGACATACCAACATACCAGAGTGGATTTACAAACACGAGCCATAAATGAAGCCTACATGGGCTAGTGGCGCAATGGATAACGCGTCTGACTACGGATCAGAAGATTCTAGGTTCGACTCCTGGCTAGCTCGACTAAAGTTTTGACACAGACATAGATCATTTCACTGGTCAAGCGCTTCAAAACCATTCCTATGTAGTGTATAAACTGTAGATTCCAGACGGTTTACTCCAGTGTAAACAGCACTGTGAAACAGCCGTGATCGTATAGTGGTTAGTACTCTGCGTTGTGGCCGCAGCAACCCCGGTTCGAATCCGGGTCACGGCAGGACTTCTGTGCAACTTTCAAGCTTTGTTTATGTTTCAAAGCCAAGATTATGTTTTACATGTATATAGTAACAATGCAAGGTCTTTTGTAAAGTTTTACAAGTTTTACAAATTTTACGTTTTCAATCCTCTATTCTTTACACTATTTCAGACACTTCAGACCTTTGTTTGACATACCAACATACCAGAGTGGATTTACAAACACGAGCCATAAATAAAGCCTACATGGGCTAGTGGCGCAATGGATAACGCGTCTGACTACGGATCAGAAGATTCTCTGATTGACTCCTGGCTAGCTCGACTGAATCTTTAACCGGAGACTGACATAGACCATTTCACTGGTCAAGCACTTCAAAACAATTCCTTTACAGTGTTTAAACTGTAGATTCTGGACAGTTTACTCCAGTGTAAACAACACTGTAAAACAGTTTTGATCGTATAGTGGTTAGTACTCTGTGTTGTGGCCGCAGCAACCCCGGTTCGAATCCGGGTCACGGCAGGTCTTCTGTGCAACTTTCAAGCTTTGTTTATGTTTCAAAGCCAAGATTATGTTTTACATGTATATAGTAACAATGCAAGGTCTTTTGTAAAGTTTTACACATTTTACGTTTTCAAACCTCTTTTCTTTACACTATTTCAGACACTTCAGACCTTTGTTCGACATACCAACATACCAGAGTGGGTTTACAAACCCGAGCCAGACATGAAGCCTACATGGGCTAGTGGCGCAATGGATAACGCGTCTGACTACGGATCAGAAGATTCTAGGTTCGACTCCTGGCTAGCTCGACTGAAGTTTTAACCAGACAGACATAGATCATTTCACTGGTCAAGCACTTCAAAACAACTCCTATGCAGTGTATAAACTGTAGATTCCAGACGGTTTACTCCAGTGTAAATAACACCGTAAAACAGCCGTGATCGTATAGTGGTTAGTACTCTGTGTTGTGGCCGCAGCAACCCCGGTTCGAATCCGGGTCACGGCAGGTCTTCTGTGCAACTTTCAAGCTTTGTTTATGTTTCAAAGCCAAGATTATGTTTTACATGTATATAGTAACAATGCAAGGTCTTTTGTAAAGTTTTACACATTTTACGTTTTCAAACCTCTTTTCTTTACACTATTTCAGACACTTCAGACCTTTGTTCGACATACCAACATACCAGAGTGGGTTTACAAACCCGAGCCAGACATGAAGCCTACATGGGCTAGTGGGGCAATGGATAACGCGTCTGACTACGGATCAGAAGATTCTAGGTTCGACTCCTGGCTAGCTCGACTGAAGTTTTAACCAGACAGACATAGATCATTTCACTGGTCAAGCACTTCAAAACAACTCCTTTGCAGTGTATGAACTGTAGATTCCAGACGGTTTACTCCAGTGTAAACAACACTGTAAAACAGCCGTGATCGTATAGTGGTTAGTACTCTGCGTTGTGGCTGCAGCAACCCTGGTTCGAATCTGGGTCACGGCAGGACTTCTGTGCAACTTTCAAGCTTTGTTTATGTTTCAAAGCCAAGATTATGTTTTACATGTATATTAGAAACAATGCAAGGTCTTTTGTAAAGTTTTACAGATTTTACGTTTTCAAACCTCTGTTCTTTACACTATTTCAGACACTTCAGACCTTTGTTTGACCTGCTTTGATCAAACATACCAGAGTGGGTTTACAAACACGAGCCATAAATGAAGCCTACATGGGCTAGTGGCGCAATGGATAACGCGTCTGACTACGGATCAGAAGATTCTAGGTTCGACTCCTGGCTAGCTCGACTAAATCTTTAACCGGAGACTGACATAGATCATTTCACTGGTCAAGCACTTCAAAATAATTCCTTTGCAGTGTATAAACTGCAGATTCTGGACGGTTTACTCCAGTGTAAACAACACTGTAAAACAGCCGTGATCGTATAGTGGTTAGTACTCTGTGTTGTGGCCGCAGCAACCCCGGTTCGAATCCGGGTCACGGCAGGTCTTCTGTGCAACTTTCAAGCTTTGTTTATGTTTCAAAGCCAAGATTATGTTTTACATGTATATACTAACAATGCAAGGTCTTTTGTAAAGTTTTACAAGTTTTACAAATTTTACGTTTTCAAACCTCTATTCTTTACACTATTTCAGACACTTCAGACCTTTGTTTGACATACCAACATACCAGAGTGGATTTACAAACACGAGCCATAAATGAAGCCTACATGGGCTAGTGGCGCAATGGATAACGCGTCTGACTACGGATCAGAAGATTCTAGGTTCGACTCCTGGCTAGCTCGACTAAAGTTTTAACCAGACAGACATAGATCATTTCACTGGTCAAGCACTTCAAAACAATTCCTTTGCAGTGTATAAACTGTAGATTCCAGACGGTTTACTCCAGTGTAAACAACACTGTAAAACAGCCGTGATCGTATAGTGGTTAGTACTCTGTGTTGTGGCCGCAGCAACCCCGGTTCGAATCCGGGTCACGGCAGGACTTCTGTGCTGCTTTAATTATTTATGTTTCAAAGCCAAGATTATGTTTTACATGTATATAGGAACAATGCAAGGTCTTTTGTAAAGTTTTACAAGTTTTACAAATTTTACGTTTTCAAACCTCTATTCTTTACACTATTTCAGACACTTCAGACCTTTGTTTGACATACCAACATACCAGAGTGGATTTACAAACACGAGCCATAAATGAAGCCTACATGGGCTAGTGGCGCAATGGATAACGCGTCTGACTACGGATCAGAAGATTCTAGGTTCGACTCCTGGCTAGCTCGACTAAAGTTTTAACCAGACAGACATAGATCATTTCACTGGTCAAGCACTTCAAAACAACTCCTTTGTAGTGTGTGAACTTTAGATTCTAGACGGTTTACTCCAGTGTAAACAACACTGTAAAACAGCCGTGATCGTATAGTGGTTAGTACTCTGCGTTGTGGCCGCAGCAACCCTGGTTCGAATCCGGGTCACGGCAGGACTTCTGTGCAACTTTCAAGCTTTGTTTATGTTTCAAAGCCAAGATTATGTTTTACATGTATATTAGGAACAATGCAAGGTCTTTTGTAAAGTTTTACAGATTTTACGTTTTCAAACCTCTTTTCTTTACACTATTTCAGACACTTCAGACCTTTGTTTGACCTGCTTTGATCAAACATACCAGAGTGGGTTTACAAACACGAGCCATAAATGAAGTCTACATGGGCTAGTGGCGCAATGGATAACGCGTCTGACTACGGATCAGAAGCTTCTAGGATTGACTCCTGTCTAGCTCGACTGAATCTTTAACCGGAGACTGACATAGACCATTTCACTGGTCAAGCGCTTCAAAACAATTCCTTTGCAGTGTATAAACTGTAGATTCCAGACAGTTTACTCCAGTGTAAACAACACTGTATAACAGCCGTGATCGTATAGTGGTTAGTACTCTGTGTTGTGGCCGCAGCAACCCCGGTTCGAATCCGGGTCACGGCAGGTCTTCTGTGCAACTTTCAAGCTTTGTTTATGTTTCAAAGCCAAGATTATGTTTTACATGTATATAGTAACAATGCAAGGTCTTTTGTAAAGTTTTACAAATTTTACGTTTTCAAACCTCTATTCTTTACACTATTTCAGACACTTCAGACCTTTGTTCGACATACCAACATACCAGAGTGGGTTTACAAACACGAGCCATAAATGAAGCCTACATGGGCTAGTGGCGCAATGGATAACGCGTCTGACTACGGATCAGAAGATTCTAGGTTCGACTCCTGGCTAGCTCGACTAAATCTTTAACCGGAGACTGACATAGATCATTTCACTGGTCAAGCACTTCAAAACAATTCCTTTGCAGTGTATAAACTGTAGATTCCAGACGGTTTACTCCAGTGTAAACAACACTGTAAAACAGCCGTGATCGTATAGTGGTTAGTACTCTGTGTTGTGGCCGCAGCAACCCCGGTTCGAATCCGGGTCACGGCAGGTCTTCTGTGCAACTTTCAAGCTTTGTTTATGTTTCAAAGCCAAGATTATGTTTTACATGTATATAGTAACAATGCAAGGTCTTTTGTAAAGTTTTACAAATTTTACGTTTTCAAACCTCTATTCTTTACACTATTTCAGACACTTCAGACCTTTGTTTGACATACCAACATACCAGAGTGGATTTACAAACACGAGCCATAAATGAAGCCTACATGGGCTAGTGGCGCAATGGATAACGCGTCTGACTACGGATCAGAAGATTCTAGGTTCGACTCCTGGCTAGCTCGACTAAAGTTTTAACCAGACAGACATAGGTCATTTCACTGGTCAAGCACTTCAAAACAACTCCTTTGTAGTGTGTGAACTTTAGATTCTAGACAGTTTACTCCAGTGTAAACAACACTGTAAAACAGCCGTGATCGTATAGTGGTTAGTACTCTGCGTTGTGGCCGCAGCAACCCCGGTTCGAATCCGGGTCACGGCAGGTCTTCTGTGCAACTTTCAAGCTTTGTTTATGTTTCAAAGCCAAGATTATGTTTTACATGTATATAGTAACAATGCAAGGTCTTTTGTAAAGTTTTACAAATTTTACGTTTTCAAACCTCTTTTCTTTACACTATTTCAGACACTTCAGACCTTTGTTTGACATACCAACATACCAGAGTGGGTTTACAAACACGAGCCATAAATGAAGCCTACATGGGCTAGTGGCGCAATGGATAACGCGTCTGACTACGGATCAGAAGATTCTAGGTTCGACTCCTGGCTAGCTCGACTAAATCTTTAACCGGAGACTGACATAGATCATTTCACTGGTCAAGCACTTCAAAACAATTCCTTTGCAGTGTATAAACTGTATATTCTGGACAGTTTACTCCAGTGTAAACAACACTGTATAACAGCCGTGATCGTATAGTGGTTAGTACTCTGTGTTGTGGCCGCAGCAACCCCGGTTCGAATCCGGGTCACGGCAGGACTTCTGTGCTGCTTTAATTATTTATGTTTCAAAGCCAAGATTATGTTTTACATGTATATAGGAACAATGCAAGGTCTTTTGTAAAGTTTTACAAGTTTTACAAATTTTACGTTTTCAAACCTCTATTCTTTACACTATTTCAGACACTTCAGACCTTTGTTCGACATACCAACATACCAGAGTGGGTTTACAAACCCGAGCCAGACATGAAGCCTACATGGGCTAGTGGCGCAATGGATAACGCGTCTGACTACGGATCAGAAGATTCTAGGTTCGACTCCTGGCTAGCTCGACTAAAGTTTTAACCAGACAGACATAGATCATTTCACTGGTCAAGCACTTCAAAACAATTCCTTTGTAGTGTATAAACTGTAGATTCCAGACGGTTTACTCCAGTGTAAACAACACTGTAAAACAGCCGTGATCGTATAGTGGTTAGTACTCTGCGTTGTGGCTGCAGCAACCCCGGTTCGAATCTGGGTCACGGCAGGACTTCTGTGCAACTTTCAAGCTTTGTTTATGTTTCAAAGCCAAGATTATGTTTTACATGTATATTAGAAACAATGCAAGGTCTTTTGTAAAGTTTTACAAATTTTACGTTTTCAAACCTCTATTCTTTACACTATTTCAGACACTTCAGACCTTTGTTAGGCCTGCTTTGATCAAACATACCAGAGTGGGTTTACAAACACGAGCCATAAATGAAAACCTACATGGGCTAGTGGCGCAATGGATAGCAGCGTCTGACTACGGATCAGAAAGATTCTCTGATTGACTCCTGGCTAGCTCGACTGAATCTTTAACCGGAGACTGACATAGACCATTTCACTGGTCAAGCACTTCAAAACAATTCCTTTACAGTGTTTAAACTGTAGATTCTGAACAGTTTACTCAGTGTAAACAACACTGTAAAACAGTTTTGATCGTATAGTGGTTAGTACTCTGCGTTGTGGCATAGCAACGCAGTTCGAATCCGGGTCACGGCAGGTCTTCTGTGCAACTTTCAAGCTTTGTTTATGTTTCAAAGCCAAGATTATGTTTACATGTATATAGTAACAATGCAAGGTCTTTTGTAAAGTTTTACAAATTTTACGTTTTCAAACCTCTTTTCTTTACACTATTTCAGACACTTCAGACCTTTGTTCGACATACCAACATACCAGAGTGGGTTTACAAACACGAGCCATAAATGAAGCCTACATGGGCTAGTGGCGCAATGGATAACGCGTCTGACTACGGATCAGAAGATTCTAGGTTCGACTCCTGGCTAGCTCGACTAAAGTTTTGACACAGACATAGATCATTTCACTGGTCAAGCACTTCAAAACAACTCCTATGCAGTGTATAAACTGTAGATTCCAGACGGTTTACTCCAGTGTAAACAACACTGTAAAACAGCCGTGATCGTATAGTGGTTAGTACTCTGCGTTGTGGCCGCAGCAACCCCGGTTCGAATCCGGGTCACGGCAGGTCTTCTGTGCAACTTTCAAGCTTTGTTTATGTTTCAAAGCCAAGATTATGTTTTACATGTATATAGTAACAATGCAAGGTCTTTTGTAAAGTTTTACAAATTTTACGTTTTCAAACCTCTTTTCTTTACACTATTTCAGACACTTCAGACCTTTGTTTGACCTGCTTTGATCAAACATACCAGAGTGGGTTTACAAACACGAGCCATAAATGAAGTCTACATGGGCTAGTGGCGCAATGGATAACGCGTCTGACTACGGATCAGAAGATTCTAGGTTCGACTCCTGGCTAGCTCGACTAAATCTTTAACCGGAGACTGACATAGATCATTTCACTGGTCAAGCACTTCAAAATAATTCCTTTGCAGTGTATAAACTGCAGATTCTGGACGGTTTACTCCAGTGTAAACAACACTGTAAAACAGCCGTGATCGTATAGTGGTTAGTACTCTGTGTTGTGGCCGCAGCAACCCCGGTTCGAATCCGGGTCACGGCAGGACTTCTGTGCTGCTTTAATTATTTATGTTTCAAAGCCAAGATTATGTTTTACATGTATATAGTAACAATGCAAGGTCTTTTGTAAAGTTTTACAAATTTTACGTTTTCAAACCTCTTTTCTTTACACTATTTCAGACACTTCAGACCTTTGTTTGACCTGCTTTGATCAAACATACCAGAGTGGGTTTACAAACACGAGCCATAAATGAAGCCTACATGGGCTAGTGGCGCAATGGATAACGCGTCTGACTACGGATCAGAAGATTCTAGGTTCGACTCCTGGCTAGCTCGACTAAATCTTTAACCGGAGACTGACATAGATCATTTCACTGGTCAAGCACTTCAAAACAATTCCTTTGCAGTGTATAAACTGTAGATTCCAGACGGTTTACTCCAGTGTAAACAACACTGTAAAACAGCCGTGATCGTATAGTGGTTAGTACTCTGTGTTGTGGCCGCAGCAACCCCGGTTCGAATCCGGGTCACGGCAGGACTTCTGTGCTGCTTTAATTATTTATGTTTCAAAGCCAAGATTATGTTTTACATGTATATAGGAACAATGCAAGGTCTTTTGTAAAGTTTTACAAATTTTACGTTTTCAAACCTCTATTCTTTACACTATTTCAGACACTTCAGACCTTTGTTTGACATACCAACATACCAGAGTGGGTTTACAAACACGAGCCATAAATGAAGCCTACATGGGCTAGTGGCGCAATGGATAACGCGTCTGACTACGGATCAGAAGATTCTAGGTTCGACTCCTGGCTAGCTCGACTAAATCTTTAACCGGAGACTGACATAGATCATTTCACTGGTCAAGCACTTCAAAACAATTCCTTTGCAGTGTATAAACTGTAGATTCCAGACGGTTTACTCCAGTGTAAACAACACTGTAAAACAGCCGTGATCGTATAGTGGTTAGTACTCTGCGTTGTGGCCTCAGCAACCCCGGTTCGAATCCGGGTCACGGCAGGACTTCTGTGCAGCTTTCAAGCTTTGTTTATGTTTCAAAGCCAAGATTATGTTTTACATGTATATTAGGAACAATGCAAGGTCTTTTGTAAAGTTTTACAGATTTTACGTTTTCAAACCTCTATTCTTTACACTATTTCAGACACTTCAGACCTTTGTTTGACCTGCTTTGATCAAACATACCAGAGTGGGTTTACAAACACGAGCCATAAATGAAGCCTACATGGGCTAGTGGCGCAATGGATAACGCGTCTGACTACGGATCAGAAGATTCTCTGATTGACTCCTGGCTAGCTCGACTGAATCTTTAACCAGAGACTGACATAGACCATTTCACTGGTCAAGCACTTCAAAACAATTCCTTTGCAGTGTTTAAACTGTAGATTCTGGACAGTTTACTCCAGTGTAAACAACACTGTAAAACAGTTTTGATCGTATAGTGGTTAGTACTCTGTGTTGTGGCCGCAGCAACCCCGGTTCGAATCCGGGTCACGGCAGGTCTTCTGTGCAACTTTCAAGCTTTGTTTATGTTTCAAAGCCAAGATTATGTTTTACATGTATATAGTAACAATGCAAGGTCTTTTGTAAAGTTTTACACATTTTACGTTTTCAAACCTCTTTTCTTTACACTATTTCAGACACTTCACACCTTTGTTCGACATACCAACATACCAGAGTGGGTTTACAAAGACGAGCCATAAATGAAGCCTACATGGGCTAGTGGCGCAATGGATAACGCGTCTGACTACGGATCAGAAGATTCTAGGTTCGACTCCTGGCTAGCTCGACTAAAGTTTTGACACAGACATAGATCATTTCACTGGTCAAGCGCTTCAAAACCATTCCTATGCAGTGTATAAACTGTAGATTCCAGACGGTTTACTCCAGTGTAAACAACACTGTAAAACAGCCGTGATCGTATAGTGGTTAGTACTCTGTGTTGTGGCCGCAGCAACCCCGGTTCGAATCCGGGTCACGGCAGGTCTTCTGTGCAACTTTCAAGCTTTGTTTATGTTTCAAAGCCAAGATTATGTTTTACATGTATATAGGAACAATGCAAGGTCTTTTGTAAAGTTTTACAAGTTTTACAAATTTTACGTTTTCAAACCTCTATTCTTTACACTATTTCAGACACTTCAGACCTTTGTTCGACATACCAACATACCAGAGTGGGTTTACAAACACGAGCCATAAATGAAGCCTACATGGGCTAGTGGCGCAATGGATAACGCGTCTGACTACGGATCAGAAGATTCTAGGTTCGACTCCTGGCTAGCTCGACTAAAGTTTTAACCAGACAGAAATAGATCATTTCACTGGTCAAGCACTTCAAAACAACTCCTATGTAGTGTATAAACTGTAGATTCCAGACGGTTTACTCCAGTGTAAACAACACTGTGAAACAGCCGTGATCGTATAGTGGTTAGTACTCTGCGTTGTGGCCGCAGCAACCCCGGTTCGAATCCGGGTCACGGCAGGACTTCTGTGCAACTTTCAAGCTTTGTTTATGTTTCAAAGCCAAGATTATGTTTTACATGTATATAGTAACAATGCAAGGTCTTTTGTAAAGTTTTACAAATTTTACGTTTTCAATCCTCTATTCTTTACACTATTTCAGACACTTCAGACCTTTGTTCGACCTGCTTTGATCAAACATACCAGAGTGGGTTTACAAACACGAGCCATAAATGAAGCCTACATGGGCTAGTGGCGCAATGGATAACGTGTCTGACTACGGATCAGAAGATTCTAGGTTCGACTCCTGGCTAGCTCGACTAAAGTTTTAACCAGACAGACATAGATCATTTCACTGGTCAAGCACTTCAAAACAACTCCTTTGTAGTGTGTAAACTTTAGATTCTAGACAGTTTACTCCAGTGTAAACAACACTGTAAAACAGCCGTGATCGTATAGTGGTTAGTACTCTGCGTTGTGGCCGCAGCAACCCCGGTTCGAATCCTGGTCACGGCAGGTCTTCTGTGCAACTTTCAAGCTTTGTTTAGGTTTCAAACCCAAGATTATGTTTTACATGTATATAGTAACAATGCAAGGTATTTTGTAAAGTTTTACAAATTTTATGTTTTCAAACCTCTTTTCTTTGCACTATTTCAGACACTTCAGACCTTTGTTTGACCTGCTTTGATCAAACATACCAGAGTGGGTTTACAAACACGAGCCATAAATGAAGCCTACATGGGCTAGTGGCGCAATGGATAACGCGTCTGACTACGGATCAGAAGCTTCTAGGATTGACTCCTGTCTAGCTCGACTGAATCTTTAACCGGAGACTGACATAGACCATTTCACTGGTCAAGCACTTCAAAACAATTCCTTTGCAGTGTATAAACTGTAGATTCTGGACGGTTTACTCCAGTGTAAACAACACTGTATAACAGCCGTGATCGTATAGTGGTTAGTACTCTGTGTTGTGGCCGCAGCAACCACGGTTCGAATCCTGGTCACGGCAGGTCTTCTGTGCAACTTTAATTATTTATGTTTCAAAGCCAAGATTATGTTTTACATGTATATAGTAACAATGCAAGGTCTTTTGTAAAGTTTTACAAATTTTACGTTTTCAAACCTCATTTCTTTACACTATTTCAGACACTTCAGACCTTTGTTCGACATACCAACATACCAGAGTGGGTTTACAAACCCGAGCCAGACATGAAGCCTACATGGGCTAGTGGCGCAATGGATAACGCGTCTGACTACGGATCAGAAGATTCTAGGTTCGACTCCTGGCTAGCTCGACTAAAGTTTTAACCAGACAGACATAGATCATTTCACTGCTTGAAAACAGTTCTTTAGCAGTGTATAAACTGTAGATTCCAGACAGTTTACTCCAGTGTAAACAACACTGTAAAACAGCCGTGATCGTATAGTGGTTAGTACTCTGTGTTGTGGCAGCAGCAACCCCGGTTCGAATCCGGGTCACGGCAGGACTTCAGTGCAGCTTTAATTATTTATGTTTCAAACCCAAGATTATGTTTTACATGTATATAGCAACAATGCAAGGTCTTTTGTAAAGTTTTACAGATTTTACGTTTTCAAACCTCTTTACACTATTTCAGACACTTCAGACCTTTGTTCGACATACCAACATACCAGAGTGGGTTTACAAACACGAGCCATATATGAAGCCTACATGGGCTAGTGGGGCAATGGATAACGCGTCTGACTACGGATCAGAAGATTCTAGGTTCGACTCCTGGCTAGCTCGACTGAAGTTTTAACCAGACAGACATAGATCATTTCACTGGTCAAGCACTTCAAAACAACTCCTTTGTAGTGTATAGACTGTAGAATTAACAATAAATAAGGAAACTTTTTTTTTAAGCAAAAACAATATATCCTTTAACATAGGAAACGCATATTATACTTTTTTTTTTTAAGCTTTCGAGATTCTCCACGTCACCGTGGGGTTGAGTGTTGACGATGACTTGTTGAGTAAAGCAAGGCGCAAAGTGCTCAACTTCGGTTGACAACGATTCACTCAGGCATCATCTTTGCGAAAGCAATAGGCCCTACGCCCTGTAGGGGCTTGGGCCTAATTATTTTTACTAGTTTGACATTTTTTTAGGTTTCAACTTTTACTTCCTGGTTGAAAATCATGACATCACACTAGGGAATTTCATTATTGTTACTTAGCAATTAAAAATATATAAGAAAACTCCTTTATTTTGTTGAAACAATGTTTAAAATATTGGAAAAAATGTGTTTCTTGTGTGTAAATTGTGCCGAACTATTGGATAGAATTGTCTCTACTGTCTCTACTTCCTTTCATTTCCAAGAATTTATTTTTAAACTTTTTTCACAAATTGCTTCTTGACTGGTCTGAAACTATAATTTATATTTGCACCAAGTGAGAATTCTCAAAACCCGTCATGCATTTATACTGATGTGTTTTGTTGTTTGAGAGTAAATGTTCTGTTGACAGCAGCGTCGTGCAGCCTCTGGCAAAGATGGTCCCGTTTTCCAGCACTTCAGTCAGAGTTGGTTTGCAGAGGCCAGAGTCACGTGAAGGAGGACTGGAGGTGGTGAATAATTAGCCCCGCCGCTGGGAGCGCTTTGCATACTTTTCCACATTACACAGAGTTATGCCACGGTCTCATTCCTCATTCATAGAAATGGTGCACTTCTTCCCAGCTGAACAGTTCCTGTCTAAAAATACTCTGGAGGTAATTTGCTCAGCTTATTATAATCAATATTTCAGACGTGCCCCTGTGCAGGACGGCCCCCAGGTGGTGCTGTGTTTAGTGGGAGCGGGTTGGGCTTTGGTGAGGAGTGGGTGTAACTAGAGCAAGAAAAAAAATGAACAAAAGCAAAATATGACAATTTTAGCTGTTTTGCTCACAATATAATTTCAATTTGTGAATCCAAACAGTGGTAAACTTGGTAACAGGCATGAAAATGGGTCATTCACGTCCCATTGAAATAACGGGTTCTGCGATGCGGACATCGCAACCTATTAATGCATTGTGTGAATGTGACGGGTTTAATGTTTGACTATTCATATTATGACAAAGTATTTCCAGAAGTTTATTTGATTGTTTAATAAACCAGAGTCTTTATAAAATGACTTAAATGCATTCCCTGTAGACATGTAATCCCTTATCAATTTACAAATACTTCATGCATATCTCATCACAGTTTTTGAAACTTGAATGTGACAATGAAAAATGTGACAGTTTGATGACCCATGCATAATCTTTGTTAATGATCTGTGTGCGTAATCTGCAGGTGCATGTTGTTAGCATTAGCATTAGCAGCGTGTCTCGGTTGCTGGGCGACGGGTGCAGCTCCGTGGGCTGGACCTGCCCTGTTACAGCCTATGCGAAGGCTGCAGCCTGGTCTGCAGAGGCTGTAGCCTTCTGAACTGGGACACGGTTTATGTCACAGTTTATATCGCAGCTGCAAACGCAGATGGCGCCAAGTGAAGTGAGTGCAGTTCGGCCTGTGATTGGTGCTCGGCAGCGATTTGCTGACCATTCAAGTGTCATTTAAAGGGCCGGTTTCAGTGTTCAGTTTGCACATTAAGCCAATCATATGATAATTATTTAAAAAAACATCTCCCGACCCGAAAAAAAAAAAAAAAAAATCCTCAGATCTCAGATCTACACGATTCACGTAGGTCACCCTTTTTTTACTTCAAAACAGTATCGTCCTCAGTCCGGGTTTCAGGAACAGTATCGTCCTCAGTCCGGGTTTCAGGAACAGTATCGTCCTCAGTCCGGGTTTCAGGAACAGTATCGTCCTCAGTCCAGGTTTCAGGAACAGTATCGTCCTCAGTCCGGGTTTCAGGAACAGTATCGTCCTCAGTCCGGGTTTCAGGAACAGTATCGTCCTCAGTCCAGGTTTCAGGAACAGTATCGTCCTCAGTCCGGGTTTCAGGAACAGTATCGTCCTCAGTCCGGGTTTCAGGAACAGTATCGTCCTCAGTCCAGGTTTCAGGAACAGTATCGTCCTCAGTCCGGGTTTCAGGAACAGTATCGTCCTCAGTCCGGGTTTCAGCTGCGTTCTGTGTCCTTGGATCACAAATCCAGCGGAGGAAAAGTCTCTCACTGGCAGCGCTGGATGTGTGGATTGAGATCACACCGTAATCACGACCTGCCCGTCAATTTCCAGAACGTTACGGGTCTCTGCCCTGAGGCCTGCCCGGAGTGTTCACTTTTTCTTTTTAAAATGCCCCACTGAAACTCTTTATAATATGAAAATCGCTTTTTGTATATGCAGCGCTTCTTTCTTTGTTTTTAATTGTTTTACCCGCTGCAGCGCTTTGAAATTTAGTTGAAATGTAAAGTACGGTACAATTAAAATGTATTATTATGGTGGTTTGCTGTGAAACGCAATTATAAACTCATCACTGTGAACACTTAAAATAGGCCGTATTAAGAAGCCGAGGTGAGTGAGGAATAACTTGACCGCAGTGAACCATTTAAACAGAGCTACAGACAGTAAAAAAAAACAGGTACGGCGCCTTTAAGACACAAATCGCTGACTAAATCAGCAGGGTTTGTATTGACAGGTGGAACATACCCACAGGTGGCGCCCACTACAGGATAACAGGGAATACGAGAAACACACCACGGGGGTCTACACTGGGCCGGGGCGAAAAACACAGGAATATATTCGCTTTTTGAGCATTGCCCCTTTAAAATATGTAAACAAAAACCTTCTGAATTCTGAAACGGAGGCAGCTGGAGGCAAAAACGACGCGCAACACCGTGTGATTTCAATGGGGGAAGCGGGATTAATCACAGAGTATCACAAAATATGGGAATATTAAGGAAATTTGGCAAATGAAAACCACTCTGATACATGTGAGTGATCCCAGAGCCTGGTTTAAGCACGTTTACAGTTGTGTTTAACATGATCTGGCAATAGAAGAAGAGATTATGTTTTACTGGACAAATCCCTACAGAAATGTTGAGCTCACTACAGTCCGTCATGTGCTTCAGATGTATTACACATTTCATCATAAATTATACTTTTTTGTGAAGCGCCGATACAATTTTGAGGTTAATAAATTGTATTTTTCCATCTTTATTAACAGAGAAACAAATTAACTAATGTGTGTATCCTGGAAATCCAAAATTTGGCCAGTTTTTCCTTTTAAACTTGAAATATCGAAAAGGTGAATTCAGAAATATGGAACCTGATCATTTCCATCAGACCCCAAGACCTGCAACACTGATTTTAGCTGCTCCCGTCTGTATTATTTAGGGGTGTAACGACGTCCAAGTGTCACGATACGATACGGTGACGGTCTGAACCTCACGGAACGATATTTATCGCGATATCGTGGGAAAGCTCACGGTACGGCGGGGGAGTAAGGCCCGACCGATATGGATTTTTTTTGCGGCCGACATGATGCCGATAATATGGGAGTTGGAGCTGCCGATATAATTGCAGATAATATTTCGTGATGTAAACATTTCTTCAGTTGTTTATAAAACTTAGGTTTGGCACTACTGGATTTTAAATTGGTGTATGTTTAGGATATGTTTATTGTTATCCTGCTTCTTTACGTCATATTTAAAGACAGCAGGTCAGTCCAATGGCATTTTTGCCTCTAGCCTGTAAACAAAGTAAATTATTGCTATTAGCCTTTAGCGGTAAAGGCATGAGAGAGATAGAGAGTCTTTATAACAAGGCATGACCTGCCCACCTGGACTATCGGCCCATATCAGCAAGATTTAGGCTGATATCTGATATGTCTCAAAGTGCACATATCGGCTGATGATATTGGACAACCGATATATCAGCCGGGCCCGAGGGAGAGGCTTATGATACAACAATATTCTACATAATAACAAGACTGACATTTTAAAATGTTTTGACCACTCATTTGGTACATTTATTCACTGTATACATCTCATCGTAGCAGATTTATTGTAATATTTTGTGGTGAATCTGCGACTTTTTCCTCTAAAAATCCCTTCACAAGACTTAATCCAAAGAATGAAGATGTAAAAGTGCTTAGAACAGTTATTTCTTCATGTCGTCTGCACTGAAACGGAGCAAAGGATCATGGTCTATGTAGTTCCCTCAGTTTTTTTTTAGCTGTTTCTGCATCAGAACTGTTCATTTAAGCAAAGAGACTTGGGATTCGATATATTGTGATGCTCCTCCGGATTATTGCGAGACCTTTGACGATACGATATCACCAGATTTACCTTATTGTTCCATCCTCAGTAGAAGTCATTGAATCACGGTCATAATCTGTCATTTGTAATACATTTCCCTGCAGTTTCTCTTTGACACAGGCATAATTTCGAGTGGGAAAGTCTCTCACTTAACTCCACGCGTCCCAACTGTTCACCACAGACTTCTCTACCTTCACCCATCTGGTCTTCACTTCCGGATGCTTTTATATGTCAGATGCAACATTCAGAGGTTTAACTTTGGAAGAAAAAAATGCGAGCAGGTGGGCTTTTGATCCCGGCGCCTTCAGTGTACAAGCGGAATCTGCCTCATCAGCCTCATTTGGAGCTCGGTTTGAAGCAGATGCACAGGGTGACATTGGATGTACGGGGAAATGATGCGGACAAGTGCACACATTAAGGAGGAGGTGCAGTGCAGATCGTCTTTAGTCTATTTTATTCGTTTATTTGACTCGTTTTTGCCGTTTCCTCAGCAATAACAGACCTGGAGTTATATTTCAATGATCCTGCTCGAAACAGCTGCCCCGACACCAAACCCCCTGATCCTGACCCGTCCCTGATCCTGACCCGTCCCTGATCCTGACCCATCCCTGATCCTGACCCGTCCCCGATCCTGACCCGTCCCTGATCCTGACCCGACCCTGACCCGACCCTGATCCTGACCCGACCCTGACCCGACCCTGATCCTGACCCGTCCCCGATCCTGACCCGTCCCTGATCCTGATCCTGACCCGTCCCTGATCTTGATCCGTCCCTGAGCCTGACCCGTCCCTGATCCTGATCCTGACCCGTCCCTGATCCTGATCCGTCCCTGATCCTGACCCGTCCCTGATCCTGACCCGTCCCTGATCCTGACCCGTCCCCGATCCTGACCCGTCCCTGATCCTGACCCGTCCCTGATCCTGACCCGTCCGCCCGTTCACCCACGTGACTAAATTTGATAGAGACGCCTTATGTGACGGTGAACGCTTTATCTAGTTCCGGAGGTAAATTTTCCATTCATTTTACCCAGATATTCAGATATTTAGAGTTATGACCAGGGACGTGCACAGGAATTTTGAGCGACAGTTGCTCTGACATGACATTAAAAATAAAAAATACTACTACATACTACTACTACTACTACTACACACTACTACATACTGCTACTACTGCATATTAACCATTTAGAATGAAATAATTGTGTGTATTACTTCCATCATTCTTTGCTAAAATGAAATGTTAGAAATAGAAACCATCAGGAGACGTGAGGCTGAGTTTGCCTCCATGACATGTCCAGCCTGTCCCGTCTGGAGGAATAACAGGCCGGTGTCTGCGAGCTCAGCGTCTGATTATTTAGGCTAAACGTGGCAAAAACTGAACCTTTACTAACATTTTTCATAAAACTCGATGGTGATCATTTATTCTACATCTCAGTCTCACCTTTTCCAACAACGTCAAGGCAGATGGTCAAACCGCGACAACCGGGACAACCTCTGCTTACGGCACGTTCAGACCGCAGCATCAGAGCGTCCAGTTTACAAGTAAAGTCTATGTGGACGCGCGACCAGGGCATCCGGCGTTTTTGCGGCGTGAATCTGGCGTCGTGGCGGCGGTTTTCAGCGTTCAGGCGTCGACGTCAGAAGTTGAAAAGACTGAACTTTTGGCGTGGGCAGCGCCGCGGACCGGGGCTCTCCGCGGGGCTTGTGGGTAATCTCTCTTTACTTTGCGCAGGCTCAGGAGCTCCTCCCTCCAGACTCGCACTGCGGGGCCCTAAACTAGGACTAAACTAGAGCTAAAACAGGTCTAAACCAGGTCTAAACTAGAGTTAAAATTAGGACTAAATCAGTTCTAAACCAGGACTAAACTAGAGCTAAAACAGGTCTAAACCAGGTCTAAACTAGGGCTAAAGTAGAACTATATCAGGTCTAAACAAGGTCTAAACTAGAGCTAAAACAGGTCTAAACCAGGTCTAAACTAGAGCTAAAACAGGTCTAAACCAGGTCTAAACTAGGGCTAAAGTAGAACTATATCAGGTTTAAACCAGGACTAAACTAGAGCTAAACCAGGACTAAACTGGGGCTAAAATAGAACTATATCAGGTCTAAACCAGATCTAAACCAGAGCTAAAACAGGTCTAAACCAGGTCTAAACTAGGGCTAAAGTATAACTATATCAGGTCTAAACCAGGACTAAACTAGGGGTAAAATAGAACTATATCAGGTCTAAACCAGGTCTAACCCATGTCTAAACCAGGGCTAAACTAGAGCTAAAATTAGGAGTAAATCAATTCTAAACCAGGTCTAAACTAGGGCTAAAGTAGAACTATATCAGGTCTAAACCAGGAATAAACTAGGGGTAAAATAGAACTATATCAGGTCTAAACTAAAGTTAAAATTAGGACTAAATCAGTTCTAAACCAGCACTAAACTAGAGCTCAAGCAGGTCTAAACCAGGACTAAACTAGGACTAAAATAGAACTATATCAGGTCTAAACCAGGACAATATTAGGTCTATTTCAGGTCTAAACTAGGGCTAACCCAGGTCTAAACCAGGTCTAAATTAGAGGAGCATAAATTGCATGTATGCTTCGACCGATTTAAAAAAATAATGATTTTTTTTAAATTGTTTCCCCCTCGCAAGGGCAACTTCAGTCGGGGAGGCCATACGGGCAGTTGTCAGGGCAACTAGAGCGACCCCCCCGTGCACGTCCCTGGTTATGACTGATCTCCATAACGCGGTTGTTTTACTCCCATCTTCTCTTGCGAAAACCGACCTCCACCTCGAGAAAGTGCGACGAAACGGCCAATCAAATCGAGTGGGTTGGATTTATGCCACAGCAGAAATGTCGGCGCGTGCAGTAAACGGGAAGAATTGTCTTTTCGTCATTTTGATGTGTTAAGTTGTGTCTGTGTAGAGCAAGTGTCTTCTAAAAACTTTGCAGTGACATTTAGACTTTCTTTCACATCATTCGACGCTAACGCAAGTGTTTTTCTGAACATTTAATCTTCAAACTGATAGAATTGAGTCTCTAACAACTAACGTTAACTAACAGACTCTATTTATTAATAGGAGCTGGTGATATCTGACCAGGGCAACCAGACGTCCCTGTTTTACCCGGGACAGTCCCAGTTTTGAGCCCTGTGTCCCCTGGCCCAGCAGAATTATACAAAACCAGTGATTTGTCCCAGTTTTATACAAGAAATGTCCCAGGTGTCCATATTGTCGACCAATCTGAGCGAAAACCAGGACTAAACCAGGACAATATCAGGTCTATTTCAAGTCTAAACCAGGTCTAAACTGGGGCTAAAATAGAACTATATCAGGTCTAAACCAGGTCTAAACTAGAGCTAAAACAGGTCTAAACCAGGTCTAAACTTGGGCTAAAGTAGAACTATTTCAGGTCTAAACCAGGTCTAACCCATGTCTAAACCAGGGCTAAACTAGAGCTAAAATTAGGAATAAATCAGTTCTAAACCAGGACTAAACTAGAGCTAAAACAGGCCTAAACCAGGACTAAACTAGAGCTAAAACAGGTCTAAACCAGGTCTAAACTAGGTCTAAACTAGAGCTAAAACAGGTCTAAACCAGGACTACACTAGGGGTAAAATAGAACTATATCAGGTCTAAACCAGGACAATATGACGTCTATTACAGGTCTAAACCAGGTCTAACCCAGGTCTAAACCAGGGCTAAACTAGAGCTAAAATTAGGAGTAAATCAGTTCTAAACCAGGACTAAACTAGAGCTAAAACAGGGCTAAACTAGAGCTAAAGCAGGTCTAAACCAGGACTAAACTAGGGCTAAAATAGAACTATATCAGGTCTAAACCAGGACAATATTAGGTCTATTTCAGGTCTAAACCAGGTCTAACCCAGGTCTAACCCAGGCCTAAACCAGGTCTAAACTAGAGCTAAAATTAGGACTAAATCAGTTCTAAACCAGGTCTAAATTAGAGGAGCATAAATTGCATTTGTTGTCAGGCGTCCACACGGTGCCGGATCAGATCTGTGCTCAGGTGAATTCGCGGGACCTGGCGACACCGGATCGTTCCGTCTCTTGAGCTGTTTTCCACGGGATCAGTGCGGACGAACGGACGAACGCTGCATCTGCAACGAAAACGACTCGAACACGTACGAGTGTGAACGGGGCCTTTGTCTTAACTCTGCAGTATTTGGAAACCTGGTCTACTTTTCCATTTCAACTACAGGCAAAGCAGAAGCCGGTGCCGGGCTCTTCACCATGAAAGTTAAGTTCGATTTTGTCTTAACTCTGCAGTATTTTGGAAATGTGGAAAACTTTTAACGTCATAAAAAGTATCGCTGGAGACATTTGTGAGAAATAAACTTTACTCAAACAGATCCTGACAGTTTAAATGAAGTGAAATTGTTAAAATCGTGACGGGATGAAGTTTCTCTGACTAAACGCAGATGTTATAGCTCCATAGCAACGCTGGTTTAACTTGAGTTTATGAGTTTATTTCCTACAATAGACATTTCTAAGCAGTCGATTAAGCAAATGAAACATGTTTACTAAAAGCGCTGGGATTTTTCCTCTTCAAACAGCCCTCGTTTTCTCTCCTGTCGTAGCGGATTATGAAGAAATATTGACAAAAACAGACTCAACCTTGAAAAAACTGCTCAAAAAACACCTTTTCCGCACACGGCTGCTCCTCGTTACTGTTTCGTCCGTCCTTATTTTAGTGTTAATTTATTGTGAAGCGTCTTTGCTTATTAAAAATCTGCATTTACGAGCTTAACCAATCAATCAATCCTCAAATTAATGTGAAACTTAATCGAATAGAAATTGAAAGAGCACCTGTTAATAAATTCTCGGGCATTCAGATAGATAAAAAACTGAACTGGAAAATGCAAATAATGTGTAATATGTGTAAGTTCAGACAAAGCTGGTGAGAATTGTGACTATAATGAGTCAAATGAACAGACTTTTAAATCAAAATCCCCTTTATTTCCTGTATAACGGTCCGTTCCTTCTATTCCACTTATGAATCAAATATTAATCACATTTTTCTACTCCACAAAAAGGTTATGAGGATTATTAATCATGTGAATCACTATGAAACAACAAATCCTCTTTTTGTCGAGCTAAAAGTGCTTCAGTTTTTTGACCTCGTCGCCCTGAGTTCAGCCGTAGTGAAGAACAAGGCCGAGAATCATCTGTTCTCTCCTCGTTTACGGGAGTTGTTCGAGCACAGTTAATATAACCTCAGAAGAACTGGTATCTTTAAAAAAAAAAAAAGAAGATAAAAACTAAGAAAGAAAGTGAGTGTATTTCTGTTCGAGGGGTTCGTTTATGGAATAACCTGAGTGATGCTGTAGAAGCCTTTAAAAAAAGAGTATAAAGTCAAGATGTCCCGATCAACTATCAGTATCGGTATCGACTCCCGGTCCGGCTCTTTTACGAGTACTGGACAGTATTTGATCCAGTTCCACAGGTTTTTACAGCATTGACGCGTAAATCAAAGCGCCGCCATGTCCATCCATGTTCTTCCTCTTGTCCGGTGCTCGGGTCGTGGGGACATCAGTCTAATCAGGGACTACCAGACTTCCTTCACCCCAGACACTTCCTCCAGCTCCTCCCGGACCCCGAGGCGTTCCCGGGCCCTCCAGTGTGTCCTGGGTCTTCCCCACTTACAAAAGAAACATCCAGACGGGTTTGAGATTTACCAGCACGAGGCGGCAAAGTGGCAAAGTTCCTTCCGTTCCTTAGGGTTGAATTTAAAAAGCTATCGGGATCGGATCGGTATTGGAAAGAGCACTCCTTAAAACAACCTGGCTCGGGGCATCTCTAGTTTAAAGCGTTATGTTTTGAAAGCTCTAGAGGTCTGGAATGAATGAATTATGCATTTAATTTGGTTTTAATGTATATTTTGTTCCTTATAGATGCAAGAAAACACAAGTGAAACTGGAAATGCTGTAAACTTACTCTTCACACGCTGTTGTTTTTTGTTTTGTTTGGTTTGTTTTTTTGGAATGACATCATTTTCTAATAGGATTAGGCATCATAAGTGTGTTTTACTTCAGCGTAAATCCTTTGGTCAGGATCTATGGGGTTATAGTCTATGTTCTGTTTTGTAGTGCTGTAAAACGACCAAATAAACTACTACTACTACTACTACTACTACTACTGCTACTACTGCTACTACTACTACTACTGCTACTACTGCTACTACTGCTATTACTACTACTACTGCTACTACTGCTACTACTACTACTACTACTACTACTACTACTGCTACTACTACTACTACTACTACTGCTACTACTGCTACTACTACTACTACTACTCTTACTGCTGCTATTCTACTGCTATTACTACTGCTACTACTACTACTACGTCTGCTACTACTGCTATTACTATTACTGTTATTACTGCTATTATTATTATTATTATTACTACTGCTTATTATTATTATTACTACTACTACTGTTATTATTACTACTACTGCTACTTATTACTACTATTATTACTACTGTTATTACTACTACTACTACTACTGTACTACTACTACTACTGTACTACTACTACTACTACTGCTACTACTGCTACTGCTACTAAACCACTGGCACAAACTGGTTCTTGTTTGGCACAGCAGAGTTTGGGGGGATGTGCTGCTGCACCAGTGGAACGTCACAGAAAACCTGTTTTTGGTACAATTTTAGGGCTAAATTGGTTTTGTCTTGTCAAAAGTCTCTTATTTAGACCTGGCAGTTTAAGTGAACAGGAAAATATGGTTTAAAGTGTTGCTGCCGCGGTTTGCAGCAGAATGTTAAGTCCCGCCTCCGGACGAAATGGAGGCGTATGGAGTGTGCTGGTGCATGCTGGGACGGCGTGACGGCCGCAGCAGGAGGTCTGTGCGCTTGAATAACCCTTAGGGGATGAATACATTTGACTGACTTTGAGTGTTTTATTACATATTCTACTGAGACAGGCTCAATGTACATTATAACACATTTTCTGTTATTAAAAGTTCTCTGTGTAAGTTTTCACGTCTTTAAATCTGCTTAAAATGTTCCACAGTGTGACATTAAACACCTCTACTTTGCATTTATTCAATCACAGGTGGTTTTAGAGCTCAAAAATACCTAGAAAAACAGAGATTCTGACTGCGAGCGGGGTCGCCTCTCCACAGATCTGACCTGTAACTTGGTTTTAGTTTGGTCTCCATGACGATAGAAAGATTTAATGCCATATTGTGGAGCATTTGATGGACCTTCCACCAGAAACGTCTTGGACTTCTGGTGGAAGGTCCATCACCTCCTTGTCTCCATAGAGATGCTATTGCTCTGTCTAGAATGTCTATAGGCTACATTACAGGTCAGATCTGCGGAGAGTCGCTCCTGTTCACAAAGAGAATTCTTGTGTTTTTGAGCAATCGAAACAGCCGTGATGAATAAATGCTGGATACATGTGTTTAATGTTATAACCTGGAATATTCCAGACAAACCAATAACACTGAGGAAGAGAGAAAAGCCTTTGACGAACCTTCCACCAGAAAAGTTACACAATGCACCTTTAAGAAGCCACGCATTTGCTTCCCCGTCATTTCAATAAGCTTCTGCAATGTCACAAGATTTATTTCCATCCCGTCTCACATTAATTGTTCACCAGAATCTCGCACTGACGATGGTTGAGTCTGACCACTGCACAGAGCATCAGGCCTTTCTTACCTATGGAAGCAGCAAAGACCTCAAATATTTCCGGACTATAAGTCGCTCCGGAGTGTAAGCCATCAGCCAACAAATGCACAATGAAGAAGGAAAAACAGAGAGAAAGTCCCTCTGGACTCGATCGCTGATGTCGTTTCTAATCCCATTTATTTACGAGTGAATTATATTTTTTGAAAAACGCTAAAAAATACATTCCCGATCCATTTTCTTTCAACAACTTTCAGTTTCTCTTCTGTCGCTCGAGCCTCTCGCCGCCGCTGGAGTCGACGTTTGAGTCTTTTGGGCTTTTGTGCAGTGGGAAATCAGCAGAGGGAAGTGTGAGGTGATTATAAAGTTGTTTTCTAACGTTTCCAGACACTAATGAGTGAACCAGGCAGAGCGTTTGGTTTGTTAGACTCGTGGCTGTTGTCAGATGGGTTAAAGTGGAGTTAAGCTTCTTCAGTCTGAAGCAAATTGGCGTTTTACGTGGAAGTTCAGAACTTGCCCCCATCACTACACTAGTTTGTTGCCTTGACAGACTCACTGCCACAGTGAGATCTCCACCGAGGAAACACTGATCTGTGCCGTTTTTTGGCTTCTGACAGAATTCCACCACCTCTAGAAACGGACTTTAGCTTCAAACGAGCCGGAGTTCAACTTTAATGTCACACTGTGGAACATTCCAGTCAGCACAAGAAGATGGCGGACAGAAACGTTACACAATGTACCTTTAAACATGTCGAAGAAGTAGTAGCGAAACTATCAGTATGTCTGTGGTCTCCATATTTCGATGTAAATTCTAAAAGTCTCTGATTCCCGCCTCTTCTTCAGACGATCTGTAAACTCGTGACATTCCCGGGACCGTGGGGTGTTTCTCTTCTCCGCACGCCGCCGGGTCAGATCCGCGGGAGGCCATCAGCTGTTCGTCATGTATACTGCCCCCTAATGGCTGCGTAATGCGTGATCCAGCTGAGCCGCGTAATGACTGGAGGAATGTGCGCCGTTTATGCTCTCACCCACCGCAACGAAGCCGCACATGCAATTTGAGCTTATTACAGAAACAAAGAAACACGATGGAGCCCCCGCGGTGGCGTTTAACTCACACGACACAGACGCAGGTACGTAAACGCCGCGAACGGGGAACATAAACACGAACAGTGGGTCACATCCTGTAGACCCACACTGGAGATCTGCAGATGGGCCCCGCGGCGCTGCACTGTGTAAACTCACTGCTCCTGATGGACTTTTACCACCTCTTGTATCTGGGTCAGCGACGTGACGCCTACATTTTCTGTCCAGTTGCACTTTCCTCAGCTGAAAGGTTCAAATTTCATAATAATTCACCACATTTCTGTAGCACCTCTGACCTCCATGGAACCAAATCATTTTTTTTTTCAGAAATCATTCATTATTTTGCATATTTTTGTCCTTAAAGTGTTAAAATGTGGTGCGACCGTGCATCATGTGGTGCCACTAATATCAGTAATTTTAATAACAGACAAAGTCGACTTGGGTGAACGGTTCTTTAGGCATTTTTCTTCATTTGATGCATTTTCCAGGGCAGTAGTTTGTTCATTAAACACAAACAGGCGACTGTCATATTGGAGCAAAAGAAAATATCAATATGCATTAAAAATCTAAAGAAACACAACAGTTTGTTTCTGTTCACTTCATATTACTCACAACTTAGATGAATATCCCAACCAGGTTTTAGAAAATAAAACAGTTTTAAGGTTATTCTCGGTCGCACCACACGACATTTTACACTAAAAATGCTTCAAATAAATGTTAAACACAGATTTATGCTCCTGACACTGGAAATATGTGAAAAAGTTCAATAGAAATTCATATTTTTTTATCTTTTTAAATTTGCCTCTTGAAATCCTCATCCGTCATTGACCCTTATAACTGTGCTACACTCTACACACATTTATATAATCTATGTCTTATCAATACCAGTTTCTTGCTATATTTTTTACTGCTACTTATTTAGATGTTTATTACCATTTTTTCATACATATATATATAATTTACTCTCTGTTATTGTGATATAATGTGCTGTGTGAGCTGCTGTGTCCAAGTAATTTCCCTTGTGGATCAGTAAAGTTTATGTAAGTCTAAGTCTCGGGGTTAAATGCACAGAAATGCATCGCCCACTAGAGGAATCAGTAAAGTATAACTGAAAGGTGCAGAATGTGTTCGTCCTGGAGTTGCACGCGGTGGCAGAAGATGTTTATTATCATCAGCAAAGACCGGAAGTGTCCCGCTGTTGGTTTGTGGAACGTCCGGTTAATGTTTTTCTGTGTGTAAATGTGGCGTTTTCTCCAGCAGCTTTGTAAATCTGCCCCGTCACCAAACCTTCAACCAACAAGGTCCACGAAGGAGAAACGCTCTTCACGAAGAATTTATCCACAAAGGTCGAGGGGAGAAAGCTTTGGGCCGCTCCTCATTTTAGTTCTGCAACAAATGAGTGGAACCTTCAGCGGATTTTAAAGCTTATTTCGTTTTTCCCTCTGTCGACTTTTCAAAGCTCCGTCCAGAGTATCTACAGCACATGTGTCAAACATGCGGCCCGGGGGCCAGATCCGGCCCTCCAAGACCTTTAATCTGGCCCTCGGCTGATTTTTCTATTAAAATACTTAAAATTTTCAGATTTTTCTGTTAATTTTCTGCACCGTTTAGCATAGCAGCGTCTCCGGCGTTTCTGTACGTTGCGACTCCCACCAGAGCAGCACAAATGAAGACTTTCCTCTTTCCAAACGCTCTTAAAGGACGATCGTTCTGACTGTCGACCGTGACCCTCATCAGCAAAATGTCAAAAAATGAGAAAAGCAGATGCTGAGTTCAGGATTTCCCAAGAAAAATAGTCTAATTCTTATTTGTTGACAGAGGTGAATGGGAAATCTGTGCTCAGTGTGTTTGGAACAAGTGGCGTTGCTTGAGGAATATAATCTTAAACACCACTACGAGACACGGAGAAAAATACAATAACTTGAAGAGAGAACTGAGTTTTCTGATCCGGCCCTTTTGGGATCACAGTAGTTTGCATACGGCCCCCGGACCAAAATGAGTTTGACACCCCTGATCTACAGGATCACCGCACACACTTTTAACACTTTTATATCTTTAATCTGCAAATGTTTCACTGTCTCGTGTTTCTATTCACTGTTTCACGTTATGATTGACGTCTTTGCAGAGTTCTCAATACCTGATCAAATATTGAGTAAATGAAAAGAAAGACAAAAGCTCACGGGAAACAGCGACGGGCATCAGTGAAACTACTGAGCAGCACCAACATTAGAAAAGCAACAGAACGCACTGCAGGGATGGGACAAAATCTCGTGCGACAAGATTTCACGAGACAAAATCAGATAATAATAATGTTTTATTTATTTAAAACAAGGACAGTGCACTGGAACTCCGAGAGAAAAGATGCTCTGTGCCAGAAATCGCCACAAGATCCTGCACACGTGAGAGAAATCGTCTCGAGAGATTTTTTTTACTCCTTGAATTTACTTTTGGCTTGGACAAAAAGAGTTCGAGAGTTAAACGCTGGAGAGTCATGCAAACTGAGAGGCAGTTTTACCACAATGATTGCTAAAGCACTGCGTAAAATAAATAAAAATAGTGAAGCCAAAATCGTGAAATGTCAAAAATTATGTCAGAATCTCATTTGTCTCGTTCTCATGGGCCCAGTCTCGTAGTTTGCCTCGTCTCTTGAAAATTGTGTCTCGTCCCAGCCCTAAAACGCCCCTTTAACATTATTTTTTTCACACGATATGATTTAAATGTGTCGTCAGCTCAGACAGAAAGTACACAGTGTTGCTTTAAAACAGAATTCATTCACTCAGACGAGATGTTTGTCTATGAAAATCACCGTTTGTCAAATAATAATGTTTTCTGTTGAGCTCATTGGCCACGTTTACATGATGGTTTTTTTAATTACAAATTCATTGTTCTGAATTAATAGTCCGGAATTAAAATATTCTTGTTTGAGTTTACTTGGAAAGAATCATTCTGAATTGAGGTTTACACAGAAAACACGTTAAATAATCTTTATTTAATTCTGCTCAATGTCTGGGGTTCGGGAAGGGACAAGAACAAACACATTAAATATGATTAAAACATACAGGTAAAAGTGGGACAGTATTTAATTGATTTTAGTAATGTATTAGACAGTAGTTCTGATCGGACAGCGACACAAACGTATTTCCGTCTTTGGGAAGAAAACCCACACTTCAGCTGCTCCCGGCTTTTCTGTCATCTCCGTTTGTCGTTTCGCCGCCGACACAAACACGATCCAAACTTTTCCCGCAGTGGTTCTGATGATAATGAAGCAGCAGCTGGAGAATTCTGTCCTCACGCTTTCCGTCTGTGAGCTGAGGAGGAGAAGGGAAGAGTGTGGGAGAAGGAGGAAGAAGACAAACTGAGTCTGAGGCTGCCACACCTCAGCCCACTCCCACATCCCGCTCACAAATCCAAAGAGAATGAACAATGACAGACGAGACAAGAAAATGAAAGAAAAAACAAAAAAGTAAAAAAAATAAATACATAAAATTAAACGAAAAAATGTGAAAAAAATTTAAGACAAATTTAATAAAAAATAAAAATGTTGAAAAATTAAAGAAAAATTAAATAAAAAAATGAAAAAAATGCCAAAAAAAAGACAAAAAATTACAGACAAATGAAAAGATGAAAAAAAAATTGAATAAAAAATCCAAAATGACAAAATGAAAGGCATATGAGAAAAAGGAAAATTAAATTTAAAAAAAATTAAAAGAATCCAAAGAGACGTGGAGGAAAGTCCCAAGAGACGACTGGAGGAGCCGGATCAGAAGGACGAGCCAACGAGCACCAACCACCGGGATTATTTTGAAGAAGAAGAAACGTTTACATGATCCAGGAAGAAATTCATTCGGCTTTAAAATCAGAATAAACCCACTGACTTCAGGATTAAGTTTGATTCCCAATAATCATTTTCATCAGGAATTAAGTGTTTACATGGTCTTATTTTATTTTTATTTGATATTAAAGCTCTCATGTCGACACTTGGTCCGGACGGATCTTAGTGAGGCTCCCAGTCCCGCCCGGCTCTTCTGACCATCACGAATCCTCCGCAAACTCACAAAAAGTCTTAAAATTTGGTCAAATATCAGTTCACCCCGTACAGTTCAGTCCAGCTCAGTTTATTTGCCATTTACAGTATAAAAACCACACCGGGAAAAGTGTTGCAGGGAGCCCGGAGTGCGCAGCATTCACAGCCACGTACAAAGACACATTTTAAGACATAGAAAAAATCACAAAACCCAGAATAAGAACACAAGTAAAAGACACAATCAAAACCTCATTTAGTCAAAGATAAAATAAATACATAAATAAATAAATAGAAAGTGCCAGCTGCAGTCTTAAAGTGCGGTGTTTAAAGTGATCGCTGCCTGAGGAAAGACGTGAACGATGTCGTAACGTTTAAACACTTGGGCAGGTGGGTCCAAACTGTGGCTCCGGGGGGCGTTTTTATCGACCCTAAAACCTCCTGTTAAACCGGCCCAGCTGATCGTAAGATTTAAGTCGTTCCGCCGCTGTAATAATCGGAATTTTCATGTTCTAAAACAGGTGCTCGGTTTTGTCTACGATACAGGAACAGTTTTCACGTCCGGTTAGTGACGTCACATCAGGAACGTTGAGGAAATGTTTGATCATCGTTCAGCTGTGGGATGTTTTGTTGTGTTTTCATCCATGTTTGAATCAAACATATTTAATCTAAGGTGTGTGAATGTATTTTTTAGTAATGCACAGCTATAATGTTCTATTTAATGCATTCATGAGGTGTTTTTTTTTTTTTTTGCCTCTTCCAGGACCTACTTTTTTCATCTAGTGTGCTTTTTTTTATTGTTATAAGTTACATACAAGCGAAATAAATGAGTAAATAAATAAATAACACCTAGAATTCACTGGTCTGTGGCCCTCGGTGAGAAAAACGACGCCAATATTCATTACTGTGAGTGGGGATGGGGCACATTTGCCTCTTAACGGTCTATTTAAAGCTCTTTATTTTACAGTTTAAGTGCTTTATAAATGCGGTTTGAGTTGATCGTTCAAGTTTAACGGCGCTGATGTTGTAGCTCCGTGATCCATATTCACAGAACTGACTTTTTGGAGCTTTTACCAGGGCTGTTCTCATCAGTCCCGCGACTCATTTTAAGAAGAGGAAGAGAATACAATAGATTAATGGGGCTCATTCACGACATTTGTACTTGAGGCCTTGTTACGAGCGTTTTTGGCATTCGCAAAACTTTTTCTTATCTGGAAATGTTTCTCATACGAAGAACAAAAGAACAAAAATATGACTGTTTTTAGAATATTATTAATCTGATAACGCCACATATGACCGTGTGATCCAGTAACATTTATGAGGAGTTTTCTGGAGCCTCTGGTATCTATCGGTAGTGGAGCCTTTTCTTATCGTGCTCCCGACCTCTGGAACCAGCTGCCACCCGCTGTGAGAAATGCCACATCCATTTATATGTTCAAATCCAGACTTAAAACCCACCTTTTTTTCTAAATATTACACATCCAGTCAATAAACCACTCCTGCAGGTGAGGCTTTCGGGTCAGCGTGTACGTATGCAGGCATGTACGTATGCAGGCATGTGCGTAAGCGTGTATGTAGGTCTGTGTGTATGTGTATGATGTGTAGGTGAGTGAATTCACGTATATGCGTTTGTATAATGGTGTAACTTTGAATTTTGCACACCTGATTTCTGTCATTTTTACCACTGTATATTGCTGTCAATCACGGTATTGTTATAATTTTGTTGTAAATATTTGTGTATTTTAATTTCACTGAGACACTTTGGTGTGATTTTGCACTTTAAACATCAATAAACTTAAACTATTGGGTCTAACAGACTTTAGGCTGCAGTGAGCGTCAGTCTGTCCCAGCCCCAGTGCTGTCCCTGGATCTGGTCACGGCGTTGGACTCAACACCCCCATCACCCCCATGACCAGAGCCCCCAGCCCCACACCCTCGCTTTTTACTGCAGGTCTGCGATCACGGAAAGTGCTGTAAATGGGATAAAGCGCCCGTTTATTACAATAAATTTATGACTTAAAAATGACCTCCCTGAGTCTGCTCATGTGAGTTTGGACGTTTGAAATTGCAGCTGAAGCTGGAAAACAGCCGTAGTCTGTAGACGCTCCACCTTTTTATGTAAATGAAATTTCACAAAGCAAGGACCACACCAAAAACAACACTGTCCAAAGAAGAAGTTTATTGGTAAATGCACAAGGCGAGGCGGAGATGGCCGGGCTGAGACTCTTGGGTGAAGCTCCATCTTGATTGTCAGTCGCCCCCGTCGGAACAGGACCTCCCTCGTGAGCGTTTTATGGCTGAAAGACAAACAGGATATGGATTGGGGAGAGTGGGGTCGAGTTAACCGAGACAAACTGGGATGACGGGACAGGCTGCTACAAAGAGGCGTCTGGGAAATTAGAGGTGTAGTGGAAGTGAGTTGTGGTTTGCTGGTGATGAGGAGAGGGCGGCTGAGGCGTGGCCCTGCCCCTGAATCTCAGTTAATCACAATAACGCCACAGAAATGAGCGTGGAAGTGTTTGTAGCCGGGTGCTGGTGCGTTCAACACAACTGTCACTTAAGGAGAAATCTGGTTGTGTAAGAACGCTCTGTGAATCTGGCGCAGAGTTCTCGCCGCATTAAAGTGGAAGCTACAAAAAATGTTCGAGAAAAGATTCATGGATGAGGCCGATTATTTCTAAATCCTTAAATAAAAAAGCAACTAAAATCCCCAATATATATATGTTAAGAAAGGAAAACGTACCCTCTAACTGTCCTTGTGACCTTCAGGACACACGTGACCTCGACGCTGTACTTTCTAAACCCAGAATACTGCGTCTTAAGGGACTTCACACACGTCGCATATTGAGCATAAAGAGCTCCGTACAGTTAAGTGGCCCTTTGAGCACTTCTCCCCGGAGACTGCCTGAACCCATTTACGCGGGAGGAGATGGGCAGGAAAAAAACACTCCTCACTTTATTGCTTTTAATTTAACTTCATGTTCGTCTGTATAATTCACGCGGATTCCCTGGCACTCCCACGCGGGCCGTTACGACGACTACTTTTGGTTATTGTGGCCATTACGCGCCGACATGATCTGCTGTCAGCTGCAGGTGGCCGCTGAGGGCTCGGCGCTGGCACAGACCCCCCACAGTGATCGCCGTGAAAGCTGCAGGTGCCAGAAGGTCCCGCTGCACCATAAATATTTGATGACGGTTTTAATAAAAGTCTTAACCAGCTGAATTATTGAGAGGACATGCCTGGAGTGAACTGCACCTGGAGCTAAACGGCCATCTGATGAATTATGCAGCCAGCGCCAAAAAGCATCGCGGCGCTAACAAGACGTCTGAACTCATCACCCTCGCGGACCGTGTGAGGGACTGCTGCCCGTCACTGGGGCTTCAGGGTTTACTGTGGACTCTGTAGACCAGGGGCGCTCATTTACAAACTCAAAACGCCCACTTACCAAATTTACAGTATTTTCAGAGTCCAAAAAAGTGACGTTGTGTTTCCAAACGTAAAAGTTTTAACAAAAAAAATGCAGTAAATCCACATGGAACATTTGAACTATGCAAAGTATCGTGTGTCCTGTCCGAATCAGTGTGAAAAGCTAAAAGCCGAATTAAGGACAATTTATGGTTCTGCATCAGAACATCTTCGCTTTCAAATTTTTATAACTACGCGTCAAAACAACGCAGACAGCGAGGGGAAGCGACGCAGACTATAGACGGTGCTCCGCTCATTATATACAGAGTAATAATGTGTTTAATGCAGCTTTGGCACAATTGTTTACGTTTTACAGAAATAAAACTTAAAACCTCACGGCTCATTTGCATAAGTGGTGAGAGGGCGATCTGGGCTGGTGCGTCTGCATCTGCTGCTCCCGTTACTCCTGCACCACCGTCACTGTCGCTCTACTGCACGTGTCTCCTGCAGAAAGAGCTGCTGTTCGGTTTGATATCAGTCGATCGCACCGATACTTCTGCACCACTGAAAAACATGGTAATCGAGCAGCAGAAAGAATGTCTGGAGTGAGGCCGGGATGGAGAAGTTTAGTTTGGTTTATTAGTTTATTTGACAGGGACAATGCACATGAAAACATTGACCTAGACAAAAGAGGTAATATGTTTGTGCCAGGTTATAGCAAATATGCTAATTTCCACCTGCAGTCCCTGGACAGACTGATATAAAATGGCAGATACGCCAATAAAATAACATGAAAAACAACTTACAAAATGTTAACTCAGTCCTAGAGATCAGATCAGTCACATTCATACATCACAACCACACGCACTATATACATTTCATATTTCTGTATTCACACAGTTCACACGAACAAACACGGCAAAGCACAGGCCGGTGTGGATCCGGAACACTGTGTTTTATGTCTTGGTCCGGATGTCATTGCGTTTGGGTTCAGACCGGATTCCGCCAGTTGAACACCTCTGCTATAGAGTGTACGCTGCTGCGCTCGTGCCCATGGAGATGTTAGGATATTTCCCAGAATGTACCTTAGTATTGTCTGTCTCCAGTATATAGCTGAGATATATCTGTATTACTACATTTCTATATTTTATTTTAACTTGCACATTTACTTTTACATAATTATGCCAACAGTCTCTTGCTTTTACATTTATATTTTTTCTCTTATTATATTACGTTGTGACGTGTGAGCTTCTGGGTCCAATTAACTTCCCTTGTGGATCAATCACATTTGACTGAATCTACGTCATAAGATGAATAATGAAATAGGCTTTCAAATGCCCGATGCACACTGACATTATAGCCGTAACAGACAGTGAATATGTGGACATTATGTAACGCGACGCAGTGAATTAAACAGTAATAAATGACACGTGAATGAGACGGGGCTCATTAAGTGAAGTGAGAACACAGCCCAGTCGCTGAAGGGACGAGGCTGAACGAGCGGGAGAGATTTACGTGACTGTCATATTTCAGGGCTTAATTGGTTTGCAGAAAATGGATGCACAATTAACTACTAAACACACTAAACTCACTTCAGTGCAGAAAACGACACCGGCATTTACAAATGAGAGTTACGCTTATGTGGGGTTCATTAACGCAGGGAAAGCAGAGGTCCTTTAATTGGTCATTTGCTTTTCTCGTCCGGACCATGAGGACGCCACATCTTTAACGGCGCAACAATAGCAAACATGTAAAGTGACAATTTAAGCAAAAATTAAACTACAAAGTGCAGCATTTTACCATGACGGATTCAGAATTATTTTGTAGCTGCACCTAAACCCTTCAGAAACAGAGTCGCAGCTTTATATTTGAAGATGAGGCACAAGTTCTGATCAAACCAAACTTTGCAGCGCGTTCGATCGCATCAGCATCAGCGCACGAGCTGTTTTTATCAGCGCTTATACTGTATGCAAATGAGCTGTATGCAAATGAGCCATGCGCTTTGAAGTTTGGTTTGTGTAAAACGTAAACAAATGTGCCAAAGCTGCATTAAACACATTATTACTCAAAGTCTAGAATGAGGAGGAAATGTAGAGCGGTGCAGAGGACCAATCACAGCCCTTATGTCTGCGGCGTTTTGAGGCGTCGTTAGAAAGTTTCGGAGGTGCAGGTCGGACGCTGTCGTCCACACAAACACGTTTGGATCAGAACCATAAATTGTTCTTTACCGTCTCCTCCGTGAAAGTCTGACTTCGCCCTCGGGAACTTTCTCCTCTTCAGCCTCGTCCCCTCTCGACTCTCGGCTTCAGTAAAACGTCTCCATCACAAACTTTTGGGCTCAGCGTCGCACACGAAGCGTCAGTCAGGTTTTTTCTTCTTCCTCGCTGCGTGTGGATGGAAATCTCCGAGCGGAACCACGTTTGAAGAGGAGAGAGAGCGGAGGGAGGAAGTCCTGCTGTGGTTTTAGCTCCTGATGCAGATTTATTTAATGACGGTGATGAAACTGATACCGCTGCTACTTTAGGATACCGCAGAATGCCGTATTACCACTCAACCCTACTATTATTTAACGTTTCTAGTAGAAGTTCCACCATCTGTTTGATTCCACGCTGATGTGACGGTGACCAAACGCACCGCAACGGTCCAAAGCGTCTCCGAGAAAACAGCTTCAAGTAGAGAAACGACGGAAATCCACAAACTCAAACACGAGGTACAAACAAAGACCGTGGCGCAAATGGAAAAAAACAAGCTGCAAGAAACAAAGACAAATGCGTCACTGTCAAATCGCCGCGAGAAAACACAGAAAAACGCTGCTTAAAAAAGTCACCACGACGAAAGTGTGACGTGACATACAACACATTTAAACTATGCATTTACATATAACTGCAGGTTTTTTTTGTTATAACCAAACGCTCTTGTTATAACAGTGACCTCAGCTGCGTGTTTTAGAAGACTCGGTTTAACGTTGTGACTGCTGTACTTTGGTCTGGTCCAATTACCGAGAGTGGGTTTCTGTGCCGGGGTCTTGGCCTGTGATTGAAGTGCCGTCTTAATTGGAGCTCCCTGCGCTCGTTAGGACAGCGGACGTGGAGCTGGACTCTCTGCCCCGGGATTTCACTGTTCGGCCTGAGCGGAACTGAACTCAGACCGACCGTTAACTGACGTTTTTAGGTGTCAGACATATAAACCCACACGAATTTTCAATCTGATCCACTTTATTCATACAGCACATTGTAGAAACGTGACGGTTTCCAAAGAGCTGCACAGACAAATGAATACAACAAAAGACAGTAAAGCATCAATAAAAACAATAAATAAAACTGTTAAAGTGTACAAACCTAAAAAAAAAATATACAAAAAATCACATGAAAAGGTTTAATAAAAGACACAGAGGACCACACAACTCACACGGTGTTAAAAGCCAGAGAGTAAAAGTGGGTCTTAAGACGAGACTTAAAACAGAAGCTAAAACAGGGTAATGTGTTGCTCGGGGGTCTCCAACCTTTTTCCTCTGGTGAGCTTCTTTACAAATCAAAAATACCAGCGAGCCACTCATTTTAGCGGTTGCAAGAAACTGAGAAAGTGCAGGAGCCGTGGTGAGCCTTAGACAGGGAACAGCCTATTCAACATAAACCATGATCCACTTATTAGTGCACGAGTCAGGCATCAAAACGATACAGTTACTTTGGTAAATGATCAGATTTGAGTTATTAAGCACAATAAGTATAATTCAGAAATCCCTTGGCGAGATACTTGGAAGTAGGTGGAAAGCTACTGGAAGCTCCTGAGCTGCAGGTTGGAGACTCCTGCCATAAACTGTATAAAGAAGTACGACTAATGCTGCGATAGTCACACTGCGGACACGTCTACATTTGAGTTCAGGTGCCATGGATGAACGGGAGAAAAATACGGCGCACGTCCGTTACCCTGGAAACAAATGCCATTTTCCCCGTCTTTTCCCGGAACGATGGTGGACCAGGTTGAGAGAGGCTCTTTAGTGTTTTTATTACATAAAACCCATCAGGGAAGGTGATCGGCTCAGCGGCTGCGGCGTCTATTCAATTATACTGTGCAAATGACACCGGTTTAGTCCCGGTTTAGTCCTGGTCTAGTCCTGGTGTAGTCCTGGTGTAGTCCTGGTGTAGTCCTGGTGTAGTCCTGGTGTAGTCCTGGTCTAGTCCTGGTGTAGTCCTGCCGATGGGCTCAGCGACTGTGGCTTGTATATATTTATAATCCACTAATGACACAGCGTAGAGTTCCTTGTTCTGGCGTCTGTGGCTCCCTGTCCTGGTTCCCGGGTCTTTCTCTCCTTCTTCTGGATAACAAAGTCACTACGTAACGTCAAAAGTTCAGCATTTTCAGCTTCTGACGGCGACGACCTGGACGCGCATCCAGAACTCTCAAGACGCACGAAAATGCAGGACGCCCTCGACACGTGTCAACATAAACTTAAACCGGACGCACCATAAGGGAGCGTGACGTCCCCACAGCTTTCAGATCCAGTCAAATGAAGCTCACGAGGCTGCAGTTCCATATTAGGAATTTATTTACGGACCAAAGAGTGAAATAAAAACCCCAGGATCGTGTAGACTGGGTCATACAAACATTTTAAGATCAAAATTCTGAGGCTACTGCGGCAATTACAGAGAACGAAGGGCAATTTTACAGTAACTACAATAATAATTCTCCCTTTAAACTTTACACAAGTAATAAAAGAATATCGAAGCCAAAAGAATCCTTGGCACCTTCCAACAAGAAGCACTGTTGGAAACCTGAAAATTAAAATCTAGCCAGGTACGTCAAGAAGTCTGGAGCTTTGTTTTAACTAAAGAAGAGCGGCCTCAATTATCTGCTCCATGTGCTACATCGTCCTTTTTCAGCTCAAGTAAAAACACTCGGCTCCAAAGTCTCTCTATGTTCAGAATGTGAAAAACAGAACTGGTTCATTTTAAATCGTTATTCCTCATTTCCCCTTCAGCATTCAGAGCGTCCTAATTATGCACCGTGATGAGGTTATAAAAGCACTTTCCATAACTTTTCCCACAACCTGAGCGGAGTTTTGTCATCACAGTAAAGCCAATAACAATCTGATGATCATACATTAAAACGCACTATAATTACGTCGATATTTTGACCTGAAGAGCTGTTTTTTTACACACTATCTGCACCGGGGTAACACAGATTTTGCTGAAATACTTGGAAAAACTCGTGTACAGACGTTTTAAGTCTCGCAGCTGCTGGTGAAGTGGGTGTGGCCCTCCTGAGGTGACAGTAAATTGCTGCTATTTCTGGCTTGTGTTGCTGAAAATTGTCTCTAAACAAGAAACAAAAAATGACTATTGTGGAGGATGGGGAAAACAGTCCTTTCTCAAAGCAGCGTGCGCTCTAAATGAGCTGAGCCGCATATTTGATGTCTCCACGTCTCCTATAAACCTGCCGGGAAGTTTCTAGGCCCGGAATATTATCCCACAACAGTTTTTCAGTTTGTTTCTTCCCGTCATTCTCTGCCTGATGTCTGTGCCGCTAAAGCCCTGGAGCAGACGTGTCCAAACTGTGGACCTCAGACCAATTCATCTTGACTCTAAATTTTCTACACATCTCCAAAATGCTCTGTTCTGCTTTGTGATGTCATGAAGCAGAAGTGTTCAAGTTCACAGCTCCTTTTACCTTTTAAGATAATAAAACAAACAGTAGCTCACTAGACTCTATTCACGCTTACGTCACAAACCAGGAAGACGTTTGGAAACATGTGATGACAACTTCCGACTGGCTCTGTTCTAGGTCTGACAAAATGTAGGAAAAATTGAGAAAATGTTCCAGTTTCTTTGTCTCCACGTCGTTGTAGCGTCCTGTTATGTTCGGCTCATCGACAATTCCAGCCTCAGTTTACGTCACGCGTCACAGCGCTGGAGATAAAGGTGTGAGTCGAGTGTCAGAAGCTCATTTGAAACTTCGCCGTGGCTCATTTCAGGAAACGACCGAAGAGACGCCGCTTATAGACTGAGGAGCACAAGTCTGTCAACGCCACATGAAGCATTTATACACGGACACGTAAGGCTCAGTTTAACCCAGCGGCCATGACTTTAGTCACAATACGCAAAAAAAACGTGAGGATAAAACGCCAAAACATCCAACAGTCGCCGACACAACAAAAGCTTCTGTGGAAACTCAAACAGCTGCTCTAAAGCACTAAAGCTGTAGAGATAAACAGAAACACAGAGAAAACACTCAGGGCAGAGTTAGCACGGTTAGCATAGTTAGCACGGTTAGCATAAGTAGCTCGGTAGGTTGGCTTTTCTCACCTGTAGAAGAGGCTTGAGGGTGTCGCATTTTGAGGTGAACCATCATCAGTGATTTGCTACTGCTGTATTTTAACACTGGATCACACGAGGTCCATTTGACATCGGGGTCAATAATTTTGTCGAAATGCTGCACACAGAACTTTTCTTTTGCTCAATCATCCGGGCTCTGACCTCGCGTCTTGAGTCGAGTGTCAGTGTGTGTCGTTCGGCAGTGTCCTCGGACCTCGAGGCCGAACGGATAAACAAACACAGAGACCTCGCGCCGCGTAAATGTGCGTTCGGGCTCCAGTCTGTGATCATTCAGGGCGACTCGCACTCGGACTGTAGAACCGGGACATTCGCGATTACGTAGGGTTCCATTTGATCAACCACCGGTCCAACGGTTACCAGTTAGCACCCCTAGTGTTTTTCTGTTTGCGAGAAGAACATAGCCTCATAAATCTGCAGGTTTGTGTGTTAAACATGTGTGAACGAAACAAAACACAACTCCAGGTCTGTTTGTGATGGGGAAACAACATCAGAACATGGATCAGAAAACAGCATCATATTAAAGGTCCTTAAAAGTCCATCGGCAGCTTGTTAGTGCTTCTGATTCACGCTCTCTCAGATAATCCACCGGCTCCATTAGAATTCCGACACTCACTTTCCATTATAAGGCCTGAGCGATGATGTCAGCGTAATCAATAATGCCATTACCTTTCAATTAGCCTCGGTCATGCTGAGTTTATTCCATTACTGCTGTGAAAATACGCCACATACGAGCGCTCTCCAGCCTGCCGCCTCGCTCTCCGGCTCTTGATCCTTCACAGAGACGAATCTGTGAACTAACATGGTCCCGGCAGACATCAGTTTGCCCCGGTGACAGTGGTGTTTGGATGGGGAAGGGGGGGGGGGCAGGTATCTGGAGGTTCGGGGAGAGATTGCAGTAAATATCCCACAGGCAGAGTTGTCACAAACTCAAGGTTGTGGCACATCGTCACTTATCTTGGGCGATGCCGCTGCATTTCAGATTGAGACATCTATAAGCGAGGCAGGAAATACAGCTCACTACAGATGAAGTATGGTGACGGAGTGGGCACGTCAAAGGCTTCTCACCTTTCGGACTGCTTATTTTACTGAAACACAATTAAGATTAAGGAAAAAAAGATGTTAAAATCCCAGTTTGGCCATTTTTTTTAGGTTTAAAAGGCGGAACTTTGTTGGTGAAAGGACCATCAAATTCTTTTCTCAATGGAGATGTTATTGATTTGTCTAAAATGAGATCAGTGTTTCCTCAGTGGAGATCTCGCTGTGGCAGTGAGTCTGTCAAGGCAACAAACTAGTGTAGTGATGGGGGCAAGTTCTGAACTTCCACGTAAAACACCAATTTGCTTCACACTGAAGAAGCTTAACTCCACTTTAACCCATCTGACAACAGCCACGAGTCTAACAAACCAAACGCTCTGCCTGGTTCACTCATTAGTGTCTGGAAACGTTAGAAAACAACTTTAGAAGCACCTCACACTTCCCTCTGCTGATTTCCCACTGCACAGGCCAAAGCCCAAAAGACTCGATCGCCGATGTCGTTTCTCATCCCATTTATTTATGTATGAATTATATTTTTTGAAAAACACTAAAAAATACACTCTCGAACCATTTTCTTTCAACAACTTTCAGTTTCTCTTCTTCTTCACCGTCAGTAGTCGATCTTCACTTGTCGCTCGAGCCTCTCGCCGCCACTGGAGTCGACAATCGAGTCTTTTGGGCTTTGGCCTGTGCAGTGGGAAATCAGCAGAGGGAAGTGTGAGGTGCTTATAAAGTTGTTTTCTAACGTTTCCAGACACTAATGAGTGAACCAGGCAGAGCGTTTGGTTTGTTAGACTTGTGGCTGTTGTCAGATGGGTTAAAGTGGAGTTAAGCTTCTTCAGTGTGTTTTACGTGGAAGTCCAGAACTTGCCCCCATCACTACACTAGTTTGTTGCCTTGACAGACTCACTGCCACAGTGAGATCTCCACCGAGGAAACACTGATCTGTGCCGTTTTTTGGCTTCTGACAGAATTTCACCACCTCGAGCAACGGACTTTAGCTTCAAACGTGGCAGAGTTCCTCTTTAATCACTTTTACTTAAGTAGATTTTTTCATATTAGAGTTTTTTTTCTCTTGCTTTGGTATCTGTACTTTTACTTAAGTAACACAGCTGAATAATGACGTTTGACGGGTCCTGCAATGAAATGCATCTTTAACATCACATTCTCTCCCTTCATCAGCCTGAAATCCACTTCGAGTTTGCAGATTAATCGAGCAGAATCAGATGAGAAATGCTTGTCGTGCTTTTTGCCAATCTTAACAATCTAACTAACAAAATACAATAATTTAAAAAGAGCAAACCCATTTCCCAGCTGGGCTCTTTTGTGCTGAGTTTTGATGTGGGGCTGTGGGCTGAGCTGGAGCTTTTCCCCAGGACCAGACTTTCCTTTTTATTTTTCTATTGTTTCTCTGTGGTCTCAACAGACTTAATTTTTAATTCCATCCTTTGAAAGACTTCAGTGGAGTGGGTTTGCTAATTACCCGCCTGTCTGTGCAGATGGAGGCGTGAAGAGCCCTGTGAGCCTGTGTTCTTCTGAGGCCCGGATCCATCACCTCAAAGCGCCGCTCGCTCTCCTCCGCAGAAAAACAACTCCAGCGCTGACGAGCTCTGACACGGGCCTGGGTTTGGTTGTTTGGTGTCGGGTCTGAGGCTCCACGGGCTCCAGAGCGCAGACGTCTTCACTGCGAATGAGACGTGACTGGCCTCAAACACAGGCTCCCGAATCGGTAATTAAACAATACGAGATTCCAACATATTTACATTTGCACAGTGGTGGAAATTAGAGTATTATGAGTATTAGTATTATGTAAGAAGTGTTAAAAGCCGCACGATTGTTTGTCCAGTCCTTTAGTCTCACAGGAAGCTCTGGTACCTTTGTGTTTGCCATTTACATGTCCTCTGTTTTAGGCGACGTCCACACGACAACGCTCCAGGATTTTATATGTTTTTGCGGGTTGAAAAAGATTTGTGTCCACAATAAATATTCACGTCCAGACGACAACGGAGCACTGAGCGAAAACGATGTAATACATATGCCACACCAGTACGTGGCGCTGTGAACAGAACCTGTGTATCATTCGTTCATTCATTTTTCAAAATACAACCAAAAATAATAATAAACTTTACTTCTCAAACATATTACAATAATGTGTTTCACACTCAAACCCCAGAACAAACCCAAACAAACAAAGTCCTGTGAAATCAGTGAGGGATCGACATCTTTGATCAGACTAAAGCCGCTCTCTGTCAGACAGCAGTGATGTAGATACCATCTAGTGGTGATAAGTGAGATTACGACAGACCGCAGACTTGGACACTCTTTAGGACTTTAGGCCGTGTTTAATGTTTCTATTTCGCATCATTAACTTCTCCAGATGGATTCGCCGTTTTAGTAACAAACAGAGCTGGAGTTGTGTTTCATTCTCACATGTTTAACTACGACACAGAGTCTGCAGATTGAGGCTGAGTTCTTCTCTCAAACAGAAAAAAACTCCACCTTGTGATGTCATGTGGCGATGCAGGAAGTGCTCCACTGGGTTTATAAAGTCCACACCCCTGCACTGGAACCATTTGGATCATTTCAACCCTGGACTTGCAAATTTCTACTAAACTAAAAAGTAAAAGGCAGCTGTTAACTTGTAAACTATCACTTTATGACATCATAAAGTGGAACAGAGTGTTTTTGTGCTTTGAGGATCCAGACAGACTTAAAGGAACATTTTAGAATTTTGGACATAAGGCCTCATTTCCTCATGAGCCACAGTGTTGGAGACGTGTGGAGACACTTTAAAATCTTCCCTCCAGTCCTTGTATTTGCAGAGGTGCTGGTGCTGGGCTAGTGCAGGTCAATGGCCACAGTCGTCCTGCCACTAAAAACAGTCTGACCCACTCCACAGACCCGAGGAAAAACTATTAGAGCTCCAGACTGTCCCTGTGAACGTCTGTGTCCACAGAATAATGTTTGAAATAAAACTAACCTCGCGTCGCCTGAATCGTTGCATGTTGAGGGACTATTTTCTCATATATCAGTCGCCGCTGCCGAGCTTCTATCAGGAAGAACAACTCACTGCTGCTCAGACAGAAATCCTTCAAATCCAATGATTGTTTTTTATTTCTAAAATGATTCTCTGGACACAGACTAAACGGTAAATCGAGAGCTTTGCCTTTGGGCTCAGCTCCTCTTCACCACATCGGTCCGATACAGCGACCGCATCACTGCCGACGCTGCACCGATCCACCTGTCAGCCTCACGCTCCATCCTCCAGAGGGAAATCCACCTTTTTCTTCTGCAAAGGGCACTAATGTTGTTTTAGTTTTCTAACGTTAAATCAGTGATGAATCAAATTATGCCTGTGGCTGGTGTGAAAACTTGGGCTGGGGTAAGGTTCAGGTACATGAAGCTGTGCACTTGTGGTTTCTGTAGTGTAGTGGTTATCACGTTTGCCTCACACGCAAAAGGTCCCCAGTTCGAAACTGGGCAGAAACATGCACATTTTACCTCTTTGCTGGATTCATTCAAAAATGGATGGCAATTTCATCAAAATATTGTAAGGATGACATTGCCTTTTCTACTGTAAGTGCTGCTGCTAGAACAATTTGAGAGGAGAACAAAATTCGAACCTAACTTTAAGGCGCGGTAACCTCCTTTTCTCTCCAGAATAGAGTTCCAGCAAGAACATGGTTTCTGTACTGTAGTGGTTTTCATGTTTGCCTCACGCGTAAAAGGTCCACAGTTCAAAGCTGAGCAGAAACACAGTGCGCCTTACTTTGTCTTTGCTGAATACATGGCTGGAATTATTGAAGGATTTATGGCAAATTCATCAAAACATTGTCAGGTTTACGGTCCGATACGCATAGTTTTCTGCTGCTACAACAATGTGAGACGAGAACAAAACTGCAGGGAAAGTGGTCCAAGGTGTACGAGGCACTTTAACTGAGGAAATGAGACCCTATGTCCAGAACTCTCCCTTTAAATAATGATTCAAAGCTGTTTTTGAGGAGGTAACAACATTCTAACATGACTTGAAGTTCACAAGAGCCAATTTTGTGTAATATCAGACTTTAAAAAAAATTTAAAAATACTAAATGTTAAAGGTACACTTCGTAACTTTCAGGAGGAGGGTCCGCTATCTGCTTTCCTTCACAGAAATTGCCTAGTTTTGCTTTATTCAACTTATCCAACTTGCATTTCTCCAATTATTCCTATTTTGTTTCTCCAGATTGAATTTATAACGTTGCTCGTTGGCACCCATGGATTGAGATAAGCTTAATGCCGTACTGTGGAACATCCCAGGCAATTAAGGAGGAGGTAAACATGTGGCAGACCCCCCACCGACCGGCGAGTTACACACTTCACCTTTGAACATACGATTCAAAATGTGCGTTTGTTTGTTTCTAAAGACCTGCAGAAAACACTGCGACAGCAATTCCCTCGCTCAGATCAATAGTGTTTAAACCAGCGGAGACAGACGTGAGCGAGCGAACGGACGGATTAGCCACTTAGACGGATCGATGGCCCCGTCTCCCCGTGGGGCCCGGAACCTGAGGAGATGGAGCGGCTGAAGAGGAGGACGGTTCGGCTGCTGCGGAGGAAGAGGGTGTGGACGTGACTGGGAAGAGGGAAAGGAGAGAGCGTGAATAAATAAAATTGTTTGAGAGGGAAAAGTAACACGTGTGATGGACAGAGGTGAGGAGAAGGAGAAATGTAGGAGGTCCTAGAAGATTTGTTAAAGCTCAACAATGGAAAAGGATACAAAGAAAACAGACACAAAACCACAGTGAGAAGAAAAAGGGAAGTAGGTTGTTTGGTTTTTTTCCAGGTAGGTGAGGGTTTGTGTGGGTCTTCAGCACTTTTCAGGCCGGGGACCCCCAAACTGAGAGAGCTGGAGCAGGGACCCCCACTATATATATGGCAAACAAATGTGTTTTATATTAAATTGGGCCCAGTGTCCTGTATAAACACTAAACACTAAGAGCTACTCTGTTATTGTGTATTCAGTACTTGGGGGCTGTTCCATCAAAGGTGCTTAACAAGTCGAGGCCAGGGGTCGGCAACCTTAAATACTCCAAGAGCCGTTTGGAGAAAAGAAAACACCCAGAGCCACAAAACTCTTTTGACTCTAAAATGAGGAGAACACTGTAGATCATTTTTAATCTGTCTGCTCTGTATAAAAGACTATAGTGTGTTGCATTTATGAAATCAGTGAAATGCTACAGAGAATATCTGTCCATTCACACAGTCTGTGCTACTGCAGACGAATAATCTCTGAAAAGTTTCACATGAACCACCTCCAATGTGACAGAAGCACAGAACAGACTCAGCATCAGCAGAACATCCTCTGTCACAGAGAGAACACTCACATTCACTGAGTCATGTCCTTTAGTCTGACAGAAGCTGAAGCAGCAGCACTGAGCTGTTTTTTCAGCGCTTATGCAAATGAGCCATGTGGTTTTAAGTTTAGTTTCTCTAAAATGGAAACAAATGTGTGCAAAGCTGCATTAAACACATTATTACTAAATGTCTATTTGAGTTCTGCTCGTAGGAAATACAAAATCCACCTGCGGCAAGCCAGAAATGCGTCTGCTTCTGTGTTTCATCATCATTTTATCACCTGTACTGGAGCATAAATGAATCTTCTTCATAGCATAAAACGTTTTGTTTTCTTCAGAAACTTGTTTTCTTGGATTTGTCCATCATTTACCTACAGGGGTCGAAAAGTTCAATAAACCATCGCAGCTTTGACGCATGTTTTGAGCAACAAAAACATTAAAGACGTTTTATTTGACTGTTACAAGACCATTATCTAAAAATTTAGAATTAAATTTAAAAACAAACTAAAATAAAAATACATGTCATTAAATACTCATTATTTACTTTCCAAAGTCACAGGAGCCACAACAGGAGCACGAAAGGGTTGCTGAGAGTTGCTTATCCTGAAATCCTGAGCTGAATCTGGCTCCATCTCCAGTTTAAGCGCCGACTCGTTCAATGACAGAAATAAACCTGAGCCTGACCAAAGCCGCACTCAGACCTGAAGTTAAGCTGCATTTTTTGAGCCCTCGTGACTCTGGGAAAGGCCAGAACGACTTTTTATTTATCTGATTAAAAGGAGAGAGACAAGCCACAGCACTCAGAGAGAAGAGTTTGATATGGGACACTAAACTTTTTCGTTCGTTCTGATCTGAAGAGTGAGAAGAAAATCACGACTCCTGGTGCCTGGTTAACGCGCCCAGGGGAGTGAAGTTTGCCTGACCCCTTCTCGTTCGCGGTGGTACGTGTTGAGCTTAAGTTCTGCTGTGAGTAAAAGTGAAGCTGAAACGGAACTCGAAACGATAAAATCCACGATGACGACGGAGTGAAGAGAGAGAAACAGATGCGATGAAGGAGAGAATCGACAGAACCCGCTGAAAACCAGTTCATCCTCATCCTTTAAAGTGGGAGGAAAACCGGGATCTCAAACGGAGAGCTGAGAAAAACTGACCACTGGGGACGGGAGTCGGTATTCCTCTTCTGCTCCACCAATCTGCAGTCATTCTGGTTTTAGTTTATAGTCTTTATTTGAAAGGACAATGTGCAGCAGGGGTCTCCAACCTTCAGCCTTTTCCCTACGAACATTTTTCCTATGACGAGCGACCTTTCCGAACAAAACTGTCAGAGAGCGACTCGCTTTAACACTCGCGAGAAATGTTGTATATGGCCACGGCAGGCCTCAGACGGTTAGTTAGGTAAATATAAAACAAACCATTATCCAGTTATTAGTGCACAAACAACGGTAAAAGGCATTTCATTCATCAAATTTGACTTATTTAGCACATAGGCATGAATCAGAAATCCCTTGGAGAGTTACCTGGGAGAAGGCGAAGAGCTCCCGGAAGCTCCTGGAAGCTCTCGAGCTCGTGCCTCGTCTCTCCAAATGAAAATTCTGTCTCGTTTCTCCCACAGAACAGAAACGTATCGCATGAAAAATCTACTGAAGCGACAGTATTCACGCGCCTGTTTAAAAATGTAGTCAAAGAGTAAAAAGAAGAAGTGTTTTGCGCAGATTTTGAGGCGTAATAAAACTTAAAATGTGGTAATTTTGAAAAGATGTGCACTGAATATTTGAATTATTTCTCTTTTTTCTGTTTTCCGAAGTATTTTTGTTTGCATTAAATCACATTATTATGTTAAAAAGAAGCTCTTCGGCCTTTGCAGCAGGTCTCAGACTTTTACTTCTTAGTCCTGTTCGAAAATGCAGTGCAGAACAAAGTACTTTTACCCTCTGAAAGTCGTATTTACAGTGATTGTTGAGCAATCTTTAATCTCATTTTCAAGATTTCTTATTGCCGATGAACCCCCCGTTTTCACACCCACTGCCCTGTACTTTATTCATTCTCCAATTTGATTTTCTTACACTGCAAATTTATCTAATCTGGCCAAGAATTTAAAACTCCTATCAGGTTATTCATCTTGTTTTCATATTTATTATCGACTTACTCGTTCTGGGACGGCTTCATTTTAGTCTCGACGTCGTTTATTTTAAGAGAACTTGTCAAGTAAAATCGTCCTGCCGCGCAGACGGATCATTTCACCACTTTTAACCCTTTTAAACCACAGGGATCACAGATGACACTGCGGCGTGTGACTATTATTTACAGTTTTTACAGCACACCTCATCGCCTTTTATACGACGGCCCGGTGACTACTTTGCCTTTACCTCGTCAGCACGTTTCCTGCCGCCTCCTCCGCCTTTTCTCGCCCCTTTTCCACAGTTTTCCTCAAGTGTCTTAATGGTCTTGCTCCCGCTGCAGTGTGTCAGCTAAAACTAAAATGAAGAGATGTAGAACTGCTCTGGGTTCTCAGCGTTCTCAGTCAGAGGAACACAGATGTAGAACTCTTCACATCTGGAGCTAAAGTCTCAGTCGAACCTGAGACTTTTCTCATTAAAGCTGAAGCTCTGGATCAAGAACAAGCAACAGTGTGAGCTCTAAACTGCCAATGGACTCATGGTGTAAAGCAGGGGTGTCAAACTCATTTTGGTCCGGGGGCCGTATGCAACCTACTTTGATCCCAAAAGGGCCGGATCAGAAAACTCAGTTCTCTCTTCAAGTTATTGTATTTTTCTCCGTGTCTCGTAGTGGTGTTTAAGATTATATTCCTCGAGCAACGCCACTTGTTCCAAACACACTGAGCACAGATTTCCCATTCACCTCTGTCAACAAATAAGAATTAGACTATTTTTCTTGGGAAATCCTGAACTCAGCATCTGCTTTTCTCATTTTTTGACATTTTGCTGATGAGGGTCACGGTCGACAGTCAGAACGATCGTCCTTTAAGAGCGTTTGGAAAGAGGAAAGTCTTCATTTGTGCTGCTCTGGTGGGAGTCGCAATGCACAGAAACGCCGGAGACGCTGCTATGCTAAACGGTGCAGAAAATTAACAGAAAAATCTGAAAATTTTAAGTATTTTAATAGAAAAATCAGCCGAGGGCCAGATTAAAGGTCTTGGAGGGCCGGATCTGGCCCCCGGGCCGCATGTTTGACACATGTGGTGTAAAGTGACCAGATGTGTGTCAAACGGCATATCCCTTTCTCTTATTGTTTTTTTGTGTATTTTACAAATTTCACTGTTTTTTTCGGGGTTTTTTTGTTTTTTTGTACTTGGATTAATATTTTTAAAGCCTTAAAACAGGGACAGGAGCTGCAAATGAGCCTGTGGCTAGAACTGCCTTATGTACATAACATCAGTTACCTATTTGGTGGCAATGGGTTCTGTACAGTCCCTGACAAATAAACTAATAAATAGATATATTTTAATATATATTTTGCTGCACAGGAGCCACGGCGATCAGCAGTGTGGTCAAAGACAGACTGAAAGAAAAGCGTCATAGGCTACGTAAAAACAAAACAGGCAAAGAAGAAAAACGTGCAGCGTCAGTGGTCACGTCTCCTTCCTTGATTTGGAATATACACCTGCACCCGGCGTTTGAAGGGTAAAATCATTTTCTGACAGATTCAACAGATCGGACAGTGTCACTTTGTCATTTTGGTACAAATTTTAAAAATCAGTCATAGAGACAAACAGGTTAGTATCAAAAACAGTAACCGACCATCATCACCGTGTGCAGCACAAAACCGACCAGGCTGAGTCTCATCGGGGACCGGGGTTTAGTGGAGCTGGAGCGCAGATTCATGCTTCTGCACAGGATCGTCTTGGAGGTGCCACCTGTCGTCTGCCCAGAGTCTCAGAGCTCCTGAGGATCTGCCCGGGCTTCGTTTGGAGCGGCGCCTTTGCCTGGACGGGAGCCAAATCCGAATCAAGTCACCAGAAAACCTGCATGGAGAAGACGAGTGAAATGATGTTTTCCTCCATAATTACGTAATGGCTGATGCCTGGGTACACTCTGGGTGTTCAAGATCAACATGAAATTTATCATTCCATGAGAAGGAACTTTGTCTATCCACACATCAATGCTCAATCACTCCATCCATCCATCTTCTCCCGCTTAATCCGGCTGGGTCGCGGGGGCAGTTTGCTGCCCAATACTCATAGCACCTGACCCCCCTATGAACCCCTCTGCAGGTGGTGAGCCCACAGGAGGGTGGACAACATGGTCCTTGATGTTAGTTCATAGGGGTGCACCCCTATGCTCAATCACTGGTGTTCAATATAAAAATATAATCCATAAATATCCAGAATACATTAAAAACTGATATTCAAGTCTCATAATACGATATGGTCACGGTGTGAACCTCACTGTTCGATATTTATTGGAATCTGACCAGTCATTTGGTACATTTACTGTCATTAGAGATGGAACGAAATCCAAATCTCTCTGGACCAGATTTTCACCATAAACATCTCACCGTACCACCGTACCAATATTGCAATATTTTGTGGAGGTGCTACTTTTTCCTCTAAAAATGCTGTTTAACTTTTTGTGTTTCAGTTAAAGCCAAGAATATATTTTACATGTATAAAGCAACAATGCACGGTCTTTTGTAAAGTTTTCTCGACACTATTTCAGACATTTCAGACCTTTGTTCGACCCACTTTGATCAAACATGTCAGAGTGGGATCTACGGAGCAGAAGATTCTAGGTTCGACTCCTGGCTCGACTAAAGTTTTGACCAGACACTGGTCACTGACATAGATCATTTCACTGCTTGAAAACAGTTCTTTAGCAGTGTATAAACTGTAGATTCCAGACGGTTTACTCCAGTGTAAACAACACTGCATAACAGCCGTGATCGTATAGTGGTTAGTACTCTGCGTTGTGGCCGCAGCAACCCCGGTTCGAATCCGGGTCACGGCAGGACTTCTGTGTTACTCTCAAGGTTAAATATCTGGAATAGAGAACTGCAAATTTTGTAAGATATGTAAAAGTTTACAAACCCACTCTGGTATGTTTGATCAAAGCAGGTGAAACAAAGGTGTGAAGTGTCTGAAATAGTGTAAAGAAAAGAGGCTTGAAAACGTACAATCTGTAAAACTTTACAAAAGACCTTGCATTGTTCCTATATACATGTAAAACATAATCTTGGCTTTGAAACATAAACAATTAAAGCTTGAAAGTTGCACTGAAGTCCTGCCGTGACCCGGATTCGAACCGGGGTTGCTGCGGCCACAACGCAGAGTACTAACCACTATACGATCACGGCTGGTCAGTGTTACTGTTGAGTAAAGTAAATTTGATCAAGGGGAAAGACGCTATTGTCCTTCTTCCAACGGGATTTGCTGTTGTGTCAGGATTACTTGGACACCATTGATCATTCCGGTGCATTACAGACGTCACCACCAAACAGCAGCGACTGGTTAAATTTACAAAAAGCACCCGCCTACCGACGAGCGAACCAATGCTAACGCTGCGAGGTCAGAGGCCAGTGCATATTTGGCGGTAGTTGAGCATAAAATAAATATTCGTAAACTCTCAAATGAGTCCAGTTGTACATAAAATGTCTTGTGTGTATTTTATCCATAAGAACACGAAGTTGAAAAGCTACAACATCAATAAGTATAATCACAAATTAAAATTTTACGCTTTCTTCAGCACGAACACGAACTTAGAGACGCAACTCGACTGTCAAAAATACATCATCACTTCACAGGTGTTATTTACTGAGCAGAAAAACATAGATCGCGGACTAAACCAGGACTGAACCAGGATTAAACCAGGACTGAACCAGGACTAAACCAGGACTAAACCAGGACTAAACCAGGACTGAACCAGGACTAAATCAGGATTAAACCAGGACTGAACCAGGACTAAACCAGGACACCAGGCCCGAGCTCTGCCTGTGGTGGGTGGAGAGGGCTTTTGGACCGGTGAAGGCCTGTTGTCGCGCTACACTCAACAAAGCCTTGAATAAGAGCTCCAGATGTTTGCCTGAGGTGACGGTGCTCGTTCCTACACAACATCTGTCGGTAAATTAATGATGAATAAAGACGGTACCAGAGGAGTTTGAGGATTCAGAGGAGCCTAAACCCTGTGAGGTTCCCCGACGAGCCCAAGGACCAGATGCCACTTCCGCTTTTAAAACCACCACGATTCTTTCTGATTTTGTTGACTTTTCTTACTTTATCCCACTATTTCCTAAATGACTAAAGTCCGTCATTATTAAAATCGCATATTCTGGTTACTATGACACTCGCATTGGACCTAACTGCAAAGAAATGTAATAATGACTGTCATAAGTGTCCTTGGCAAACATAGAGGAAATAACAATTAAATAGATGTGATTTGCCATCTCATTTTATCGAGGTTACGCTCGCATAATAAAGGGATTAGGACCAAATAATCGTAATTAATTAGCCTTAGGTCAAGTCAGACTGTTGTCACAATTTATTTAGATTTTTATTCTTATATATTTTTATGTGATGTGCCCATGACTTTTGTCCTCTCTCAGAGCTGGGAGCTGCAGACCGGGGCCTTCCGAGCCGGGGCCAGTTATGATTTATCGATTTATTTGTTCATTTATTTCAGGGACGGTGTATCTTCATGAAGGTTTCTCTAAATATGCCAGAATTAGCCAGGTTAATGTCGGCCTAAAGACAATAACGAGGTCAAAAGTAACTGTATTTAATAAGCAAATATATAAACTGTTTACAATACCAGACACTAAACTAAAAAAAGAAAAAGACACAGGTGCAGGACAGGAGGCCAGCAGGGGGCAGCGAGCACAGGTGTAGTCAGTGTTCACAGGTCTGGTTGTTTTCACTGTGTTTTCAGGCTCCATTCAGAGATAGTGGACGGAAAAAGATCCATCCATCCGTTTTCTTCCACTTTTCCAGGGTCGGGTCGTGGGGGCAACAGTCTAAGCGGGGACTCCCAGACTTCCTTCACCCCGAGGCGTTCCCAGGCCCAGAGACAGAGTCCCTCCAGCGTGTCCTGGGTCTCCTCCTCCTGGTGGGACATGCTCAAACACCTGTCCTCCCCCTCTCTCTAAGGGAGCGCCCGGCCACTCTGCGGAGGAAACTCATTTGTGCCGCTTGAATCTCGATCTCGCGTTTTCGGTCGTTCCCCAGAGCTCAGGACCACAGGTGAAGGAGGAACGTGACTGAGGTAAATCCAGAGCTTCGCCTTTGGGCTCAGCTCCTCTTCGCCACAATGGTCTCGATACAGCGACCGCATCACTGCCGATGCTGCACCGATCCACCTGTCGACCTCACGCTCCATCCTTCCCAAGACCCCGAGATACTTGAACTCCTCCAGTTGAGGCAGAGACTCTCGGTCGGGAACCAAATCCACGGCCTCGGATATGGAGGAGCTGATGAAAAAAAAGATGTTTGACCAAAATGAACCTTTTCTGAAGGCGATGATGCAGATGAGGAGTGAGATCTGACCTGTGTCCCTCAGGCATCCAAATCCTGTGGTCTGGTGACGTACTCAGGTCAGTGCCAGAGCTGCTGGGAGGCCATTTTAGAAAACACATGATGGTAAATATTATACAGTATTATACACTACTGGGATGAAGAATGCTTTGGGTTATAATGAGGCGGCTCACCTTATATTTCTTTTTGTTCCACTTTCTGCTCATGTGTTTCCTTCAAACTCCAAACTCCTTAATGATTCTTCTGCAAATGGCAAAAAAAAAGTTTGGTTTATGACATTTTTATTCTCTTGTGGGTTTTGGAATAGCAAAAGACGACTTATTCCCATGTCTTTTCAGCAGCTTTCCTTTCTCATCTCTGTTTTTTTTGTTGTTTTCTGCTCCATTGTATTTTGCAAAATGATAAACGCAGTCAAACTGGGGAGAGACTGTTTTATCAATTTCACATTTCGCTGCTCGTGCTTCAGATTGGCCATTAGAGACAGAAAAGTGATAACAGCTGATGGAGGCAAAACAGTTTCAACTCAGAAATGAACTTTTATCAAAATGTCGTTTTTTTTTTAGCTTTTAAATCAAAGCAACTTCCGCACGACATTAGTGAATCCTGCAGTTTCTGATTTTGAAAAGAGCACGAGACCGGAGCAAGGCTGCCTCAAGGACGCCTCCTCCATATTCCAACCTATTCTACAAAATCGACTTTTCAGAGATTTTAATTAGTTGTTTTCTTCTCATTTATCCTCTCTCAGTTTTATTAGTGGTGATTTGTGCATGTTTGAACTGTCTTTCATAACTTATTTTCATATTGCCGGTTCACGCCTGCTGCTCTGTGCTTAGTTTGTTCTGCAGTTTTATTTCAAATGGGTAAATTATAACATAATGATCCACAGGTGTCACAGATTATATCTACATATCAGGTTCAAGCACGATAAGTGTTCGTTAAGTCTGTGCTTCACTAATCAGAGCTAAATACGGCAGCAGCACGAACCGTTTACTGCTGTCAGAGGGAAAGCCTCACGTGCAAACCGACTCTTTATGAACTAAAACATCAACCTGCCCAGGGACGACATGTGGAAATGAGCACTGGAGCTACAACCCGGTACCAGCATCTCTCCTGTGAAGGTTCATGTACAGTTGTGCTCATAAGGTTACAGACCCTGGCAGAATTTATGATTTCGTCTTTTCAAGAATATGAAAGAAAACACAAACATGTTTCTTTCACTCATAGTTAGTGTTTGGGTGAAGCCGTTTATAATCAAACAACTGTGTTTCCTCTTTTTAAATCATAATGAAACAGAAACTACCCAACAGCTGGAGTCTTTTGTGATAGTTGTGGATGTGTTCTTTTCTCTGATGGTAAAGCTGCTCATTCTTCTGGGCAAAAGGCTCCAGTTCCTGTAAATTCTTGGGCTCTTGTCTGAACTGCAGCTTGAATCTGCCCAGAGGCTCAGTGATACTGAGGTCAGAAGAGACGAACACTCCAGAACCTTCACTTTATTCTGCTGGAGCCAGTGACAGCTCCACTTTGTGTTTTGGATCATTATCATGTTGGAATATCCAAGTACGTCCCATGTGCAGCTTCTGGACCAACAAATCATCAGTTCTGCCAGAGTCTGGAAACTTATGAGCACAACTGTATGTGTAAAAACTAAACTTAGTTAAAGGAGTTATGTGCAGCCTTTGCTTTTACAGTTTAAACGATACTACAGACACCGAACCTGCAGGTAAAGGACAGAGCCATGTCCAGGGCTGAGTATCGATTCAAATTCCAAGAATCGATTAGATTCCGATTCTCAAGATTCAGAATCAATTGTCACGTTTTGATCCGATCTGATCCGATCCTGATTCAGGTTAGTGTTATTAGAACCATGTCTGAGCTGTTCCCTGAGCTGTTCTTCACCTCCATTTGTCCTTCAAATCGCTTTGCTTCTGTCGAGCGCATCTTCGTCTTTATCGTTTCCGAACCCGAAATGGTTCCAGACGGAGTTTTGAGTGTTTCTGGCGTCTTCAAACCCGGGACTTGGCTCCGACGCCGTGCTCATAGTTTTGATTTAGTCGGACCTGCGCCTGAGCCAATTCAACGACGCGACGAGTGGGGTTAAAGTTCACGGCGGGAAATTGTATAAAAAATTCAATCGATCTTTCACACACGAATCGATCTTGAGGAATTAATATGCAAATCATTTCTTTCAACAGCCCGATCCATGTCTCATGTGAAAGCACAGAGCCTCACTGAGCTCCAGAGGCTGCACCAGCGCTGGTCAATGACGGCTGCAGGTGGTGAGGCCTTTTGGACTGGATTTCAGCGTTGAAACTGGCAACCCTAAAGAGAGAATCATGTGATGCTCATTCCGATTTTTGATTAATCACCTTGAACCAAAACACCAAACTCTAACATAAAAAACAGGCCAATGTCCAGTGTTTTTGTCATAAATCAGCTTTATAGGCATTACCGGTAAGAGCTGTGTTTGATCTGAAATATGTGTACGGTGTATCTTGGGTCATTATAAGGTTGAAGTTATTTACAATCTTATATCTTATGGCTGCTGAGAGTGGACTTAACACCATTAATATCAAAGCCAACATCGTATTTCTCCAGAAGTGCACCGGTGTTTTAGCCCGTGAAAATAAATGGATTAAATGCAAGAGGGAGAGCAGGAAGATCAGAAATGTGTAGACTCCAGTCCACTGCACTTTTCTGACCTAAAATGAGACGACACGACGTCATATTCTCCCGTTTTTACACCTCTGTTAGTCTGTGCCGTGTCTAAGCCGTGCAGCAGGTATCCGAGTACTAATCTGCTTCTTCAGCCGTGTCTCGGGCATAAACTGCGTATAAAAAAGGACACAGCCAACCCGCTAGCCACCGTGTTTCAAACAGGAAGTGAGCATGGGCACATTTCCAGCTCCAATTTGCTTTTCATCAAAAAACTGTCACTCATCTCTCTATACCTGCTTCTGTTCGTTTTAACCCGTGCTACGTGATCTTGCGGTTTTTAATTATCAAGATCAAGAGTTTTTCGCTTTTTAAGGAGTGCTCTTTCCGACGTAGATCCGATACCTTTTTCTTTAATGACGTGTCGTGAAGGAAGTTCATACCTTTGCTCCAAAAAGTCCCATTAGATGATGAAAGCCTCGCCGACCTCACCTCCTGTGAAATGCCTCCTCCAGTGTTCGCTCCCGTGGCTTTGTCGTCTTGTGCTTGTTAAGTTTAGTTTATTTGAAAGGGGACAGTGCAAATTCATAAAACGCATGATTACACATGCTTAAAAAAGACAGAATTAGCCAGAAGGTGAGTTTTCTTCAGTCGTCCCCTAGACCTGCGCGAAGTCGGCCCCCCATCGAAGGCAAACAAAAACTGTGTCAATCATTTGTGCTTCATTTGTGCTGCAAAAAGTTTTGCTTGTGCTTCTTTAGTTTTGGAGAAATTAACAATTCTTTTATAGGTCAAATTGGGGTCAGTCCCACAGGAAGCTTCAAAATGCACTAAAACACCCAAAATGGAGACAATCGTTTGTGTTTCGTTTGTGCGATTTTGGTTCTCAAGATATTTGTAGTTTTATTTTCGGCCGATGGCGTCGTCCAGAACCTCAGAATGTGAAATAAAGCTCAAAACAGGAAGAAAATGATAGAAAACGTTTGTATTTGGTTTGTGCTGTGACAATTTTCATTTGTGTGAGTTTATTTCTAAAATTAATTATTATTTCTGCGGTAATTACAGGACGTAATTTCTGCTCAGCTGACGGCGACAAACTCCACAAAACTAGTGGCAAAAACGATCTGAGGCTGAGGAAAAGTCTGTAAGAGTCTTTAGTCATTTGCTTTTGATTCATATTTTATATAATAGTACAGACTTTTCCTCAGTGTACACACACTTACAATACAATTAAAAAAGAATAAGACATCACAACATAACATCTGATCACAACAGCAAAAATGTATGTCTCAAAAAAGTGTAAATCTAAAACTCGTCCGGATGATCCTTTTGTAAGTGACGAATCAAACTGGTGGTGTTAAAGTGGCTCTGCTGGTTCCTCCAGGAGAAACTGTTTGTTGGCAGCGTTTGCGTCGCTGTTTGACTCTCGTTTTGTTGCAGTGAAAAGTCCCACAGAGCGACACGGCGGCGTTGTGATTTACGACTGCCGTAAAGCGCATTGATGCTGCAAAAACATGTGAAACTGGATCGATACTGTCTGATACTCATAAACATACTGAATATTGGATCGGGACATCCCTAGTTTTTATTTTACTATTTTGTCCATAAATAAATTCCTTTTTCTAGTATTGAACTTGGCTCCAAATTCGCTCCTATGAACGTGAGTCCACTTCTTTATACAGTCTGTGATTATTAAGTCTTACATATATTTCAAAAAATCCGTTTAAACTGGATGAGAAGTGTTATCCTCTTGACTGTTCCAAAAACAAGTATATTTTTAAGCGTATATTGTGATTCTAATTGGTGTTTTCGCCGCTGTGCTTCTGTTTTGCTGCAACACGCTTTGTTCAACCCTCAGCACATTAAAAAGCCATATTTCACCCTTTGTCATAAATAGTGCTGCTGTGTAAATTGTCCCTGTGCGAGAAGTTGGCAGCGGGGAACCTCCACCAGACTCAGCACGGCCCGTAATACAAAAGAGCCGGTGCCACGGTGCAGAGCGGGAAGTGTCTGAGTGTGTACGCGGTCGTCCTCAAACCTAAAGCTCTGTGAATCTGTGAGTCTGACCTTTTCCCTGTGAGACGACGGAGCGGAGCGAGGAGTATTAGTCATGTAGCTCACGGGAGAACAGCGTGTAGACAGGTCCAAACATCAGCCCGCAGACCAACACTGACAATAATGCGCGTTCAGGGGCTCATTTAGGGGCTTTGTGATGTCACCTGCAGTTTGGTGCACCTGCAGCTTTATAAAGGAGGCGTGTGGGCTTTGTTTGGGGCTTTGTTTCTAAGAACGGATGCACCGATCCTGTAGTATTATGTGGCCAGACCTCCTGTCAAAGCCTGAGCTTGTCAGATCTCAGAACCTCAGCTGGGCCTGGGGAGGATCTTTTTTTTCTTTTTTTTTTTGGAATGCCCACTGAGATGTGCCATCTAGTTTTTCGAGGGGGTCCAAATAAAACAAAACACCAATACAATAGAATATAGTACAATACAATACAATAGACAGAATAGAAAACCTAAAGGCTTTCATTACAAAACACACACACAGACATTTAGGCGACGTTTACACAGAGCCGGTAGGTTGAGAAACAAATATTTTCCTTCCTCCGTTTTACAAAATGACATCATGGACATAGCATTGTTTTTAAAAAAAGCTTTCGATTACACTATCTTCTCCCACTTAATCCAGCTGGGCCACGGGGGCATCTGCCCAATCCTCACAGCATCTGACCCCCCCCATGAACCCCTCTGCAGGTGGTGAGTCCACAGGAGGGTGGACAACATGGTCCTTGATGTTAGTTCAGGTGCTGCAGGTTTTGAGTTGATGGGGGAACCCGGAGGAAACCCATCCAGATACGGGGAGAACATGCAAACTCCACACAGAAAGGCCCGGGTGACCCGGGGATTGAAACCGCAACCTTCTTGCTGTGAGGCCTGAGTGTTGCCACTCAGCCACCACACAGTTCGATTACACGTACATGGGTATTTTTAAAAACAGAGACATTTCCTTTTGTTTGTGTTTAATTCAAATTTGCCGTTCACGTGTAAAAGATGGGTACAAAGGAAGGAAAAAAAACTGACGTTGTGTCTTTAGGCAAGACACTTCCCACACATTGCCTAATGAGAAAGTGGAGTGTGCATGAGTGGTGCTGGTCAGAGTTAATGGTGTCGGATGTCTGAAAAATTTGCTGGATCAGATATTGGTTCATTCGTTCATTATTTTTAAGGAAATCGACTGATATCTGCAGATACTTAAAGCATTCGTTCAGGTATTAGTGTCTGGAACACTGTCTCCCTCTCTAAGTCTCAGAGATCGACAGCTGCAGTAAAAGGAGTAAATGTTTCTTAGCGTTTTGTCACGTGGTAAAAACTAACACAAATGGTGGATTGATGAGGCCGATTGGGGCGTGTGGAGGATTCGAGACTCTCTGCAGTATCTCCCATCTCTGCTGGAGAACAGGTTCTGGCATCACCACGATTATGTTTACGTCTCATCATCCTTTATGTCGGCCCCTGCCAAGGCTCCGTTTAAAAATACACCTAATTGAAGCTCTGGGGGAGGTTTTACTTTGCAGTTTGCAGCAGTAGAGTTGATTGCTTATATGAGTGAGTGTTTCTATTTCATAAAACCTCCCTAATGCCTTTCCCATCATTAAAATGTTACAGCTCTTATTAGGAAAAAGCCCAAAATCAATAGGGCCTCCTGCACCGAGCTGCTGGACTGCTCTATTTGTTCAGTCTCATTAACAGATATTTCACAGCTCAGCTGTAATTACTGTGTTCTTTCAGAGGCTGTGAGCCTATAGCTGCACACAGGCTTCATTAATCTCCTCAAGGTAAAACCTCCTTTGTGCTGGTGCCAGCGTGTGACAGCAGCTATTCATACTGGACTAAACTCAGAGCTTTTTCTGCCCATATGTGCCACATATGTGCAGAGTTCTGCTCTGAAGCCTTTCCCATCACACTTTCTCTGAGCCACTTGGAATGTCAAAGACAAAGTCAAACCTCTGGACGGTGCGGCTCATTGCGGCGACCACAGGAATCCAATCCAAATCCAATTTAGGCTGTGATTGATTACTGTGTGGGGACATAATGAGGTGGGCAGAGAGGCTAATAACTGCTGTAGATACACAGGGCTGTTTCCCACTCTTTCTGTGGAGGCGCCACCTTCGCGTTTACGGACACCACTTATTTGTGTGAGTGATGTGACAGATGTATCTGAGCCAGAGCTGAGCTAATCTGCTAATTCATCGGCACAGTCCGCCTCCGATGATGTGAACGAGGCTCTGGCTCTTTGCATTAAAGCGGCGGTGTTTGTGAGTGACCTTTGGAGAGGAGCCGGCCTCAGCTCACAGCTATAATCACACGGGGATTTGAAGAAGACAGAGAGGCCATTTGCTGGTATCTCACAGCAATCGGACGCTGTTATCGCGACATGACAGGCTCAAGGTGAGTGGGATAAATGCAAGCAGCTAATTCAAGTGTCCAGACAGCGGCGGCTGTGATGAGACGCTGGGCAAACAGAACGTGCTCCTCCTCCGCTGATGGCTGTGATGGCTCTGGGTCAATATAATGCCACAGATAAGAGACAGGCCTGTTCCAGCTGCCATTAAACACCACACAGCAGGTGTGATGGGCCTGTGTGGATGAAGGTCTGAGAGACAATCACAGAGTAAGAACCTGCAGAGCCTGTCCACCCCAGGAGACCAGAGCTGTGAGAGGAAACCACACAGCACCAACAGACCGTCTGAAGAGGACATGTGTTATATAACGTCCACGAGGCTCGGGGGTTTGGAGACTTTTTTCCTGTAGTTTTGACAGGTTCACGTTAACCCACGACTGCTGCAGAAAACAGTGGTGCAGCAGTGTTATTGGCAAAGAGTTCATTTCCCTCACTCGGCTAAAGCTCAGGATCATTTGTCCAATTAAGCGGTGATTTGCTTCTCCCCGACTTTCGATCTCGGTGAGTAGTCTTTGAATGAGCTGCTGTCATATCGTAACCAACGAAAGACAAAATGAAAAATCTACAAATATTGAACAAATCATTTATTGTGTTAGGCACATTTATTGCCACGTTCTAATTATGATTCAGCATCAGTTCAAAGTAAAATGCAGAATTGTCGTCTGTACTTCTGATGCTGCTCGTGTTTTCACTTTTATTGTTGTTCTGGATTATCGACGTGACGTGACGGTCCCCGGGGCCCCTCAGGACTCATCAGCAGTGGCCACTTGTCTGGACAGATCATTTTGATCCTTCAGCGGCTTCAGTTCTCCAGGGCTTTAAAATAAACATCCTTTTGTAGCAGCGGCATCTTAAGGGACCCCCGCTCGCCGCTCGTGTACACCCACCCTGTCAATTAAAATTAATTGACGTGTTTTCCGCTGAGGTAAAACCTGACCTCCGTGTGCGCCTTGACCACCCACTCTCAATATCTACACGGGTCCCTGGGGATCTTTGTCACAACCACTTCAATCAACTCAATAGTCACTAATTATGGCCCAGCGGTGGTGGCTCTACACCACAATTACATTCATTAGATACGGAGACGTTCAGCTCGGTTCTGTCAGACACTAGAGCCCAGTGTTCAGCTCAGACTCAGTGATGAGGCTCTGGACGGGCGAGCGTTAGCCTCTGGAGCAGGGGTCAGAGGTCAGAGCAGGTCAGGGCGCTGCTCATGACCCCACAGCGAGTCCAACAGGGCAATTACTGTCACAGAGCAGCTCTTTAAAGATCAGACACGGGTCAGTGACGTGGCGCCTACATTTTCCGTCCAGTTGCAGTTTCCTCAGTTAAAAAGGTTCAAATTTCATAATAATTCTGCACATTTCTGTAGCACCTCTGACCTTCATGGAACCAAATCAGTTTTTTCATAAATCCTGAGTTATTCTGCATGTTTTTTGTCCCTAAAGTGTTAAAATGTCATGTGGTGTGACCGTGCATCATGTGGTGCGACTAATAACAGCAGGAATTCTGTGGCTGGAGTGTTGTAGATTTCTAAATCTGAGAAGAATAAAACTGGAGAAAAGTTGCCTTCAATCAAAGAGTCTGGATTTATTAAAGCAACTGTGCCACAATTACAGAGAAAATGAAACCTTCTGTCCCTTATGCAAAGTCCATTTAAGAAGAAGCAAAAACAGGCTTCTTATACAGTCGATAAATGTCATAAAGTGAAGATGAGGTAAAACATACGATATCTAAACAAACAGAGACGACTCGTCTGGTTCAGCTGCACAACCCAACAGTTCTCTAAACCCATAAAATACCTTCTTTAGCTTAAATAGATCAGAACAGAAAACAAAGTAAACCACAGGATTTTTTCGACTTGGGTGAATGGTTCTTTAGGCATTTTTCTTCATTTTTCTTCATTTTCCAGGGCAGTAGTTTGTTCATTAAACACAAGCAGGCGACTGTCATATTGGAGCAAAAGAAAATATCAATATGCATAAAAAATCTAAAGAAACGCAACAGTTTGTTTCTACACATTTCATATTACTCAGAATTTAGATTAATATCCCAACCATCCATCTTCTCCCGCTTAATCCAGCTGGGTCGCAATCCAATCCTCATGGCACCTGACCCCCCCATGAAGCCCTCTGCAGGTGGAGCCCACAGGAGGGTGGACAACATGGTCCTTGATGTTAGTTCAGGTGCTGCAGGTTTTGAGCTGATGGGGGAAACCGGAGCGCAGAGGAAACCCATCCAGACACGAGGAGAACATGCAAACTCCACACAGAAAGGCCCAGGTGACTCAGGGATCGAACCCGCAACCTTCTTGCTGTGAGGCCTGAGTGTTGCCAACCATGTTTCAGAAAATAAAACTATTTTAAGGTGATTCTCGGTCGCACCACATCACATTTTACACTAAAAATGCTTCATATAAATGTTAAACAGATTTATGCTCTTTACACTGGAAATATTTGAAAAGTTCAATAGAAACTAATATTTTTTATATTTTGAAATTTACCTGTTGAAAATCTTTATACATCATTGACCCACATGTTTATGAAGCATAAAATGGAGAATTATACTTAGCATAACATATTTGACACCCTTATAACACTGTGACTGAGTTAAAGTGAGAGTTAAAAGGCCAGAAGGGGACAGTTCCACTCAGATGTTTCCAGCAGCTTTCAACTTTCACCAACTTCTTTGGTTTGTAATATATTAAAGTAAAACCATTTTGGGACAAATATCAGATTCAAATAATAGTGGTGCTTGGAGGCAATAGGACATTTTGGATACACCTACTCATCCATTGTCTTTTCTTTATGCTCACTACTTTCTAGATTTAAAATCCATAAAGAAGACGTCAAATATATGATGCAAGATATATGGAGTTATGTGGAAGAGCACTGCAAATCCTCAGCCTTCTCTCAGTGAGCTCTTGAACTTTACAGCTGTGTCACATCAGGGTCAAGACATGCCCAGTGTCAAAGGCAGATTTAAGCCAGGCGTAGACTGTGCAATATTTTCAATCGTGTCACTCAGCTCCAGCTCAGACTGTACGATCAAATCTCAGGGTTTAAAAGTTCACAGCTCATGATTTCTCAGACAGTACGAACCGATGCTCTTGTGCGATCTGCCTGCGCACACTGTATGTCCACATCACGGCTGAGGTCTTGGTCTGGACGTGCAAAACCACAGAAGGTGGAGAATGCTGCAAAGCACGAATGTGTTGCCTTTGGAATCTGTGCCATTCTCTCGGTCCGTGCATGTGCGGTTTGGCAGATTCTGGCAGTCAACAGTGCGAAACCCTCACGAGAGGGTTTGATATTCTTGTGACCGATCCGGGGCTGGTCGTGAGGTTTTAATCGGTTCTCGTTACGCCATGTTTACTACACGGAGCACAACACATGACTGAGCCAAAACTCAATCCCAAAACAGTCGCACAAGTGAAAAATCGGCTCAAAAAGGGCAAAAATCTGCATTCTCTGTGTCCGTGCATGCTCAGTTTGGCAGAATCTGGCAAATCGGCTTGTGGAACGACTTCAACAGTGAAACCCTCACAAGAGGCGATTTCAAGCAGGTTTGATATTCATGTGACCAATCAGGAGTTGGTTGTGAGGTATTAATCGGTTCTTGTTACCCCGTGTTTACTACGAGTACGAGACATGATTGAGCCAAAACTCAATCCCAAAAACAGTCGCACAAGTGAAAAATTTGCACAGTGTACGCCCGGCCTTAGAGAAAATGAGTGTCCAGTAGGAAGTTTATTTTCCACCAGACTCACGCGCTCCGTCCATTCTGATCGGCCCAAACTTTGCTGAAGCGTGTAGTGAGTCCAAATTTTCGATTTCTCTGAGTGCCTGTGTTCATAACGGCTGAAAAACCCGTTAACTGGACAAAGTTTATTTAGTTGAAAACATTTCACAGCTCATCAAGTAAATAGTAAAACAAACACCATCAGCGAAAAACTGCCCAAACTTTTGCCTGGTCGTGCAAACATTTTAGTAGTGACTGTTCTGTGATGCGACTTGGAAAAAAAAACCTCCCCGCCAGAGGAGCCAGAGCGTCTGCACTCTCCGGTCTGGGTCTGGGCTCGTGTCAGCGTCTGAGTAAATGTTGGTTTCGCTCCCGTGCCCATCCACAGCGCCTCAAGAGAAGCCACATAATCACTGCAATTAACATGTGCCTAATTAAGGCTTAGCATAGTGGTGTCTTAATGAAGCACACAAAGCAGACAAATGAATCCGTGCTCAGATAATGAATCTGATTTGACAAAGCACCAAATTGTAATCCTCTCAGCGCCGCTCTCCAGACGAGTGAGGAGACTGTCATTGTTTTGCTCCGCTCACTGAAGCGGGCCAGAGCCACAAACTGAGGAAATCCAAGCAAAAAAGAGAGTTACGACAGGTTTTGGCGCTTCTAATTTTGACAGGATAATTCCTTTTGTGAATAGAACTGAGATTTTAATGCCAATCAAGAAGGAATTTGAGAAGAAAAGCTGAAAAATGTGTTGAAAATTACAAGTAGAGTTCCAGGTGTTGTATTTTTCAGATTCATTCAGAGGCAGTTTTCCCAGTTTTGATTACGCCGTACTTTGCCAAGAAACATCCGAGGAGGGCGGCAGTAGCTCAGTTGGTAGTTTGTTGGTAAATCCGCATTTTTCTGGTCAAAAACATTCCAAAACTGGTGACATCAAATTGATTATAAGCTCTGATATTACACAAAATTGACTCCTGTGAGCTTTTGGCCATGTTAAAATGTTGTTTCCTCCACAAAAACAGACCTGGAGTTGTGTTTATATGATGACGGTCTGAACAGAAGACGCAAAAGTGACGTTGCGTCTTCACTTTTTATTCCACGTTTAGGCAAGTGTCTTTGGGAGGAAATCTGCGCGCAAACGGTGACGTAAAAGTGTGTGGAATTGGATTGGGTTTGCAGGCCAGACATAGAATCTTCCTCCTCATCGGCGCCGCAAAAAGCAAAACAACCATGGCTACCGGTACCGAGAAGAATTTCGTGTGGTCAGATGAAGTTGAATATTGCTTCAGACGATGTTCAATTATAAAGCAACAAAGGCGCAACAAGGTGTGGACTGGGAATCCGGCCAGACAAAATGTGACGTAAACGCGACGTGAGCAGATCTGACCAGAGTTTTGCGTCTCGGGCAGTGTATAGGAGTGGGCGGGATGAACGGTATACAGACCTTTTTAGTGTCAGCAGTGGTGACGTAGGCTCGGTTGCGCATTTTAACAACAGAAGTACGGCAGAACTCAGCAGCTTGTCGAGATCTGCAAAAGGATTACCGTCAAAAGATCGAGAATATTTCCCCATCGAGCTGAACTTTGTCCGACTGCCAGATCCTTGTGTGACCAGTGAGTAAAACTTAAAAACTTTAGTCTAGTGGTAGATTATCGATTCTGACAGACGCACACAGAACAACCAGACATTTTGGTGCTGGAAATGTTTTTAACTCCATCTCCTTCTGTCTGTGTTCAGCCTGAATGAATCAGAATGAATGGGGAACAATAACACTTTTGTTGCCAAAATGTGTGCAGCTTTTTTATCACGTCGGCTCTAAAAGGGTCTATACTGTGTGCCGATAGAAATTTGACCAACGATAGAGATTTTGGGTCATACCATCCACCACGAGCTCATTGCATCCTCTAGATGGCAGTAATGAAACATTTTGGACACCCGGCTGCCTCGAAGAAGAAGAACGACAGCAGAGGTAGAGCTCTTGAAAAAGTTTGGCGCAACATCAGTGATCTGGTCACGGTTTGGCTTTAAAGTGACGGACATTAAACAAGAAAACAAGATCTGCAAGATGTGTCGGGCGACAGTGATCACAGTCAAGGTAACACGAGCGATCTGTGTTACCATGTCAAGAGAAAACACGCTGATGAATATGAGGAAAGCCACAGACTGCAGTGTGATGTTACCACAAGAGTCCATTTGGCCTAATATGGGTCCTTTCAAAAAAAAAAGAGATCTGATTCCAACAGTTTTGCATTAAGAAATCGTTCAAATGAGCCGTTACCTCAGCGCATCTCACGTACACAACGTCTGATTAAAAGAAAACAAATGACCGCCACCGAAGGGACTGCATCCAGCCGGGCCGTGTGGTGCCCCAGTGCGTCCTGGGAAATGTCAGACCCGTTCTGGAGCGTGGATCCGACGGCGCAGCAGACAGGGGGCGCCACACGTCGTCGTCCATGCCGCGGTGAGTGCCAAATGAAGCAGTGAACGACAGGGTTTAGACGGCGGCGAAACAGGTCAGGCAGAAAACAAGACACATCTCCACAGGAAAACGTAAAGAGCCGTCTGCTCCCTGCAAATACGCAACTTTACAGCTTTGTTTAGATTCAGATTTAAAAATAGTTTATATCATTGCACTTAAATGTCCTATAATACCCATAAATTGACTCTTGTGAGCTGTTAGAATAATATTACCTCCTCAAAAACAAACCTGGAGTTGTTTTTTTGTTTCATGCACACGAGTTTGTGAAGCCCGTTATTATTCTACATCTCAAAATCTCAATTGTTGTCAAATGAAGACCTCCTTTTAATAATAATAATAATAATAATAATAATAATAATGCACCAGTTTTATATAGCCCTTTTTTGGACACTCGAAGACGCTTTACAGAGCCTCATTCATTAAATTTTACCTTTAGTTCAGTAGAAATGGGCCATTCCCAGGCTGAAATCATCCAAATAATTCTAGTGAAGGTGTGTGGAGTTAAAAAATACAGTGGAGCACTTCCTGTATCACCAGTTTTTTTCAGTTTTGCAGTGTAATTGTATTTAATGATACCTGTTGGTCCTGTTATGCCCTGACGAAAACCATCTTGCGGGTTGAAGCGCATTGGTGTCGCTCTACATTACATTATAGATCAGAAAAGAGCGTAATATGGGCCATTTGAGTCCATTTTTGTTTTCTCACGGGTAAAGGCCTCAGTCGTTTAGCTCCAGACGACGCAGAAATGTCAAACAGGTGAAAGTGAAGCTAAGCGAAGCCTCCGCAGCCGAGTATCTGCTCAGGCTGCAACTTTCCAACACGGCGAAACGCTCTGAAAGTGAACGTGACATAATTTCTCCCCGCTGAGGATAAACGAAGTCTTTATTTCCACAGATAAAGACGGGCGTGCAGTCAATCATCCGGCACAGGCTGTCAAACCAAAACAGAAAGAGCCCGTCTAGAAATGTTTAATGATCCGGCGGAGTTCAGCGGATCAGGGACGACGCCGCGAGAGAGAAAACAGACAAAAAACTTAAGGGAATTCTTAACGCTGATAATTAAAAAAGCCCTTATTTGTACACGGCTGCGAGGTTTAAAAATGCACCACTCCTGCTCCGGTGATCTTTAAACATTTAGAATATCCCGCTGCTTCCAAAGACCTGACCGCTCTTGCTGTTTTATGCACAAAGATCCATGGAGCTCCCCTCCGCTTCTTTCAGACTCGTACAGACTTTATTGTTCTGAATTTTGAATGATTCCTGCAGCTCTGTTGCCGGGCAGGTTCAGAATAACGATCCTGTCCCCCGGTGTTTCCTTCAGTGACACGTGTGAGGCAAAGGAGCTCATTGGTCTCCATCATTTACAAACAAAATCAAATTTCCCTCGCCTCAGATCATTGATTTTGCAGAAATTCGTGATGTGTTTCAGATATTTCAGACGTATCAGTCGCCATTGGAACTCTGACTGACCGAAGTATAAATAATTTTACAAGACACTATAGCAGGACTGGGGTCGCGTTCAGAGTTCTTGGCTGCTCTTGTGGTTGTCTGGCTCACTTTTTATTTTTTGAGCTTATATCATGGGATTTTAACCAACAAGGTGCAAGGGACTGTTGGAGTTTCTGAAATGAACATTTGATGCTGCAGACGGTCAAACCTGCGCCCATAATGTGACTGAGGAGTGTCTGTAGAGAGCATGATGCTCTGGAGTGGATGAATTGAATGATGATGAGACTTCAGGGCTTAATGCTTAATTCGTTTTTTGTTTTGTTTTTTGTGAAATCTGATTTTTTTTGCGAGGTTGTTCACATTTCCAGTTAAATGTGACGTGTGTGTGATCCCCAGTGTGAACTTTAAACGCCCCAAAAGTGTCCCACAGGTGAATTTGAGGACACGACAAGGACACGACAAGTTGATTAAACGGGCGAGTTTAAGGTGATTGTCCGTCCTCAGAACAGTCTGGACTCCCTGTACACCGGACAGTTACAGCGGATGTCCCAGAATGTTCTAAATGACGCGTAACATCGTCTAAATCCAGAGTTTAAGCTACTTCCCTCTGGTCAGAGGTTTTTAGTCCCAAGATCGAGAACAAATAGTTTTAAAAGGAGTTTCGTTCCAGCTGCTGTTGTATTTATGAATAAATTGTAGTTTATCATGTTTTTGATATAGTTCACATGTATTGTGATTTTTTTAGCTAAGTGAGATGAATAAATGTATTCATGGAACAAAACCATTCTGCACTGGAGAACTGCAACTCTTTATTTCTGTTTTATTTGTGTTTATTGTGCAGAGTGTGGATGAATGAAATGTGAAATGTGGGACCGGCCTCTCAAATCTGCAAAACAAATTAACCTACGGGTATAAATAAAGCCTAACCTAACCTAACATAACCTAACATAACCTAACCTAACCTAACGATGACGTCACAGCAGCGAGTTCAGTGTTTACAGAAGTCGCCTAAGCAGATTCTAAAGTTGCTGTTGTACCAGTCTCGCGGGAGGAGACACGTCTTCGGACTATTTCATGATCAAACACGTCGGCGTTGGGCTGTACTGGGTCACAACAGGAGCTTGTTAGAGCACAACAGCCAAACTCTCGCTTGTTGATGACGTGTAGGTCGGATGTAGGTTGGATGTAGGTTGGATGTAGGTTGGATGTAGGTTGGATGTAGGTTGGATGTAGGTTGGATGTAGGTTGGATGTAGGTTGGATGTAGGTTGGATGTAGGTTGGATGAACGGGTCCTGACCGTTTAGACTGAAGTCGCATGTCCAAAGATCGGATATGTATCAGTTTTAGGAGCACATATCCAGGTCAGATCTGTGTCGTCCAGACGGTCATTAAAAGATCAGATACACGTCAAATAGGGGAGAAAAAATCATATTTGGGTCACTTCAGCTGCAGTCTGAACGTCTGAACGTCGCCTTTGATAAACGATGATGATTTTAAGGTGCTGAGAGAACTGGGTGTGAATGAGGATTCAGAATTGTTCTGATGCTCCGGTCGTTATAAAGACATTGTCTTTGTATGTGTGATTTTATGAACTATAATATCCACCTGCCCGGGGACGACAGGTGGAAATTAGCTCTAGCGCTATAACTCGTACATTCATCTCTCCTGCAACTAAAAGAACTAAAAACGACAGTGTTTTTACACCACATGTGGCAGCAAATATAGCAGAAAACCTTTCCAGAGGCAGCACTTTGAGGGAATGAACCAACATCACCAACTGAAGCAGCACAGTGTTCCAGCCTACCATATGTTAGACACTTATATTACATAAAAAACAAGCTCCTAATTTAAATGAAATGGTACATTTACCAAAAAATATAACAAAATCACAGAGCATTTAGTATTTACAGACCATTTATCAAGTTTCCCAACAGCAGAAGAGGAGCAGAGAGGCACTGCCAACATAACCACCTTCCAGACACCGTGGAGGCCTTTACTAATATGAAATACGCTGCACAGGGGTGTAGCGATATCCAAGCCTCACGATACAATATGGTCACGATACGATATTTACTGTGATATCTTTTGAACACTCACAATACGGTGGGGAGGCTCACGATATTACGATATTCTACAGAATAACAAGGCTGACTCTAAAATGCTTTGCCCAGTCATTTGGTACATTTACTGTCATTAGGGATGAAACGAAATCCAAATCTCTCTGGACCAGATTTTCACCATAAACATCTCACTGTACCAGATTTATTACAATATAAAACTGTGAATCTGCTCCTTTTTCCTCTAAAAATGCTTCACAAGACTTAATCCAAAGAATGAAGATGTAAAAGTGCTTAGAACAGTTATTTCTTCATGTCGTCTGCACTGAAACGGAGCAAAGGATCATGGTCTATGTAGTTCCCTCTGTTTTTTTTTTTAGCTATTTCTGCATCAGAACTGTTCATTTAAGCAAAGAGACTTGGGATTCGATATATTGTGATGCTCCACGATATTATTGTGAGACCTTTGACGATACGATATCACCAGATTTCGGTTATTGTTACATCCCTAACGCAGCATAAATCATGTCCGTCTGAACAGATTTCTAAATTACCTCCTTTTAAACACTGTCTGTACAGAATAAGCTGCAGATCCCTCCTTCCAAGCCGTAAGCCTCAGTATCGATCTGCCTGCAAATGATTTCTTTCCCTGTTGCATATAAACAGTGAACAGCAGCTGGATTTGTGCTTTCTTCTCGTTAATGACGCCGTGGAGCTGGAATACGGGAGCCTAATTAAGATCTTGTAGATGCAGTTGTGCGGACTGACCTTTAGCCGTTTCAAAGTGCTTCTCACACACATCTCAGTCTCAATAATTCAGCGCTCCCTCGAGAAGCCTCACGATGATGCACAGTGGCGCCCCGTGTTGGGAATAGCATTAGGCCCCATCCCAGATATTGTTTATTTGGTGCATAGTCAATACGCTGGCAGCTCTATCTGTATGATTGATAAGGGCCTTGCTGTGAGCCCGGCTTCCCATTTCAGCCCGGCCTCCCGCTGATTTATGCTGTCGTGAGAGCAGCTCGTTTCCTCTTAATCCTACACTGTTTTTTTCCTCGCTGCTGTTTACATTTTTCATTGTGTCTAAACTTTTAACCCTGAAGCTGCTGTGGGAGATGCTAGAGACAGGAGAACTGAGCGGGGTTCTCAGACTTTCAGAGAAATAAGACACCAACACTTGGATAAACTGTCAGAACACGACCAGCACCACAAAAGTAAGTGCAAAAAGAAACTATAAAACTTGCATATATTTAATCACATATTCAACATATATCATGTTATATCCCCTAATTAAAGCAACAGTATGGAACTTTCTGGCACGTCACCTGCACCCTAAAAAATGTTGGGTTATTTTGGTAACGCAACTGCTGGGGCAAACAGTGTTGGGTCACAAGCCGGGTTATGATAACCCAAAGACTCCGGCACGTCTGAAGCTAAAGTCCGTTTCTAGAGGAGGTGGAATTCTGTCAGAAGCCAAAAAACGGCACAGATCAGTGTTTCCTCGGTGGAGATCTCACTGTGGCAGTGAGTCTGTCAAGGCAACAAACTAGTGTAGTGATGGGGGCAAGTTCTGAACTTCCACGTAAAACGACAATTTGCTTCAGACTGAAGAAGCTGAACACCACTTTAACCCATCTGACAACAGCCACGAGTCTAACAAACCAAACGCTCTGCCTGGTTCACTCATTAGTGTCTGGAAACGTTAGAAAACAACTTTATAAGCACCTCACACTTCCCTCTGCTGATTTCCCACTGCACAGGCCAAAGCCCAAAAGACTCGATCGTCGACTCCAGCGGTGGCGAGAGGCTCGAGCAACAAGTGAGAATCGACTACTGACGGTGAAGAAGAAGAAAAACTGAAAGTGTTGAAAGAAAATGGTTTGGGAATGTATTTTTTTAAGCATTTTTTAAAAAATATATAATTCACTCATAAATAAATGGGATTAGAAACAACTTCGGCAATCGGTTTTAATCAGTATATTAGTAAATTAACATTTGTCTAATTTTTAAAACATAAATGGGTCGACATTTTTCAAAAGGAAAAGCTGTTTTATACTAGCAAATGCTTGTTTTTACCGTCTTATAAATATTCATTTATTTCAAAGATGATTAAAACAGTATCTGCCAGTATAAGAGGCATTCCACCTTAAATATTCAACCCAAACGCTGGGTTAAAATTAAGGCAATATACGGGTTAAAATAACCCAACGTTTGCTTGGTCGATATTGGACCCAGTTGGGATAAAACTTTGGTTATTTTAAACCAAGTTACTTAAAACCATTCATCAGAACAGTCTCCACGGTGATGGATGCGTTTTATGTAATTCTGTGGAATCTTATAGCCAAAAGAACATTTCCATGAGAGCAGGAGGAGGTTCTTAGTGTAGATGAAAGCCCGTTCACACTGAGGACACTTGTATTTCAGTGTCATGAAAACATCTGTTTAAATCAGGCGCACACACAACTTTCAACCATGACGTGTAGTCAGACACTTTCCTGAGCAGCTGATCTCTTCTACATTCTGATCGAATCCCGAAGGGTCTGGACCTGGACCAAACATGAGACGATCCAACCACAGACACTCATTTCTCTCAACATTCCTTAAATTCCTCTGCAGGATGTGTAATCATAACCAGCGCCTAAGGAGATGGTCAGTCATCCTACAAAATTTATTATCTGGAAATAAAACACAAAAAAGGATCTGAAAACATGAAGCATTATCCAGAACTCCATAATACTGAATATTCAAACTGTTGGAACTTATAAGGGTGGAAGCTTTTCTGTTCCTTGTACTGCTGTCTCCTCTGCCCTCCGTTAAGGTGCTGTGGGCAGGACCTGGTTGGAGTTCCCTGACTGGAGAGGAGCATTTAAAAGGAGCCATGTGCTGCCTCTTTCTCTCTCTCTCCATTGGTTGGGAGGTTGGTGAGGCAAGTGCCCTTTACATTGCACCATAGTTGATCTTTGTTATAACTTATATACACCAGTCCATCAGTTGTTTCCACCCTTGTTGTTTTATCCCATCCAAGCGTTTTGTTTAGATCGGTTAAACTCGGCTTTTGATTTCTGTCCCTTCTCAGGCCAGGTTTGAGTTAGGCCCTGTTTTGTTATGATTTTGAGTTTGTTGATTTGGCACAACTGGCACACACCTCCTCCCACCAATAATGTTGTTTATTGTACACCCTGGTGATTCTGGCTTTGATTAAAAAAAAATCACCCAAACTGACTGTTGACTCTGGTTCAATTATTGTTTTATATTCAGTTACGTCCTTTAACTAACAAGGGACGTAACACACTTGTTCCTCAAATGCAGAAGAGAAAATACGAGCACACGTCTCTCTGATTGGTTAATCCACCTGTCAATCACGCGCTCAGGACACGCCTCCAGATCCACTCGTCTTTGTAAAGTTTTATTGAAGTGCGTTTTTTTCTGGCTGCTCAGGTAAGTCGACCAAACCAGCCTGAGCCTGTTCACCGTGTTTAAGCGTGAGTCATTCTGATTATTACACAAAACTATTACATTTCTTTTTATTTCGTTTCATAATAATCATAATTACTTTTAAAACTGGAGTTCGGCAGGTGCCACACGCCCCGTCCCCCACAGAGAAAAACACAATCTACGCAGAACTCCCTTTGAGATCCGGTGTTTTTAAAGAACACAAGATCATCTGTGTCCCACGTGCCTCAGGTAAAACCCAATATTTTGGACTGTGGCCTTAAATGGGCACCAACGTGAGGGGTTTTATTTTACTATTATTTCATAAACATCACGTCTTTGTCTCCAGGCACTAAGCGAATCTGTTCAAATCGAATGTGTGATTGTGTCTGATTGCAAAAGTATTTCGTACTTTCCCTCACAGAAGCAGCAGCTACAGCCACAAAAACTCTTCACTTTCCTGATCAGACAAAATGTGAAAATAACTTAGAAAAACCTCCTCTTGGAATCACATCTAAGCTCCACAAATCGCACTAGAAATCTGTGGAAAACTACAGCAAATGAACAGAATGAGGTTTGTGGATCTGCTCAGTCCAGAGGTAAAGAACTGACATTTGTAATCTGGACGGATAAAGAAGTGGACTGTTGGAGCCAGTTCCGTATTAGGAATAGATTTACAGGCAAAATAGAGAAATAAAAGCAGCAAAATCATGTAAAATGAGTTCATACAAACATTTCAAGACTAAAATGAGGCTCAGTGCAGCAGTTACAGAGAGAGGGGCGACCAATTTTTAACGTAAAGTGAACTGGAGCTGATGGAGCCAAAAGCACGGCCATGTTCACTTCTGTTTGGGATCGTGGTGGCGGATTTGCTGTGTCCATTAGATATATACAGTCTACGGTTAGATTTCATAAAGACCTTTTACACGACAACAGTAACAGGTGGAAAACGCAAAACATTTCTCCAGACGTCCATCTCATTTTGGGGGGTTGAAAATGCAAAAATTCTCCGTCAACATGAAGTTGGTGGTGTTATTATACACTTCATGTTGTTCTGAATTGAGGCACTGGAGAAGAGGACGTAGAGCAGCAGAAGTGTTATACTCAGGCGTTTGGCCTTGGTGGTGCTGCCCCCTACGCTCTGGGTGTGCAAACTACATCGGCAAACTGCAAGTTTTGTGTCTCCGTCTGCAGCAGAAGTCCCCAAAACACTCGTGTAAATGCAGAAGTGAGAACGAAAACGCACTTTTGTGTTTTTGCTTCAGACCGTTTCAGTGTCGCCTCAGATAACAAACACGTTACTATCACCGGCGGCTTTAATTCCATCAGTAAAAACTCTTTCTCTTGGTTAAATCAACAATTCCGTGAATAAATTGAACATAATCGAACAGAAGTAAATGACAATCACAGCAGCAGCTCCTGGAACCTGCCTTTAGGACCAACCTCCTCCAGGCTCTGAGCAACAGAGGAACAGACGCTCTGATGTTCAAAAGGCAAACAGACGTTTAGCTGAAGGCTGCTCTCGTAGTCAGGCCAGAATCAATGTAAATGGATCCGTTTTATGTCACACTAAGGAATATTACAGCCATAAGAACGACATTTCCATGGAAACTAGCAGGAAGAGGTCCTCCTCCAGGCCATTATGAAATAAGGTTTGTGGAGATTCAAACCCAGACTTTTACACACAAAAAAAAAAACATTTCAGTGTGATAAACACAATGAAAAATAAAACTTCTTTGTCAATTTTCTGGCTAGTAATAATTACATACTGTGGCTTTAATCTGTTACTGCACGAAAATAAAATGAAAAATTGAATGTGTTTCATTGATTGTGTAAGTCTGTGACCTGAGGCTGTTGTTTCTGTGTAAACAGTGAGAATGAAGCTGCTCAGACTATCTGTAATATCCAAACAGCCTCCCTGACGCTCATAAACCTGCTGCCGCCGCTGCTGCCGCTGCTGCTGCTGGATTTTCCATTCTCTGTTAAAGGTGTGACGGTTCAGAGCGGTTCTCATTTCCTGCTTTGTGAACAGAGCCACACATTTGTTTTATTGGACTGTAGCTTCACTTTCTCACGTTATAAAGTTTGTGTGGAGAACTCTGTGAGAGATAAACCCACAGCGTTATATTATCTCTGCACGGTTTCCCTTTACAGCCTCTTGTATATAGCCCAGATATGTTTTTATTTCTGTACTTTATTTTTACTTGTACATATACATTTATATTAATGCCTCATTTAATAATAGTAATAAAAATAACTTCCATTTATATTCCAGACACCCAAAGTTTCCTGACACGTATGAGTGCGATTAGGTGGGACTAAAAGACAGAAGAATAGAAATGTTTTGAGAAGTGATTTGAATTGATCTCATGGTTTCAGAAGCTTGTATCTGTGGAGGGAGTGAGTTCCAGAGTGTTCCAGAGCGTTCCAGAGTGTTCCAGACTGTTCCAGAGCGTTCCAGAGTGTTCCAGAGCATTCCAGACTGTTCCAGAGTGTTCCAGAGTGTTTCAGAGCGTTCCAGAGTGTTCCAGAGTGTTCCAGAGCGTTCCAGAGTGTTCCAGAGTGTTTCAGACTGTTCCAGAGCGTTCCAGAGTGTTCCAGAGTGTTTCAGGCAGTTCCAGAGTGTTCCAGAGTGTTTCAGACGGTTCCAGAGTGTTCCAGAGTGTTTCAGGCGGTTCCAGAGTGTTCCAGACTGTTCCAGACTGTTCCAGACTGTTCCAGACTGTTCCAGAGTGTTCCAGACTGTTCCAGAGCGTTCCAGAGTGTTCCAGACTGTTCCAGAGCGTTCCAGAGTGTTCCAGAGTGTTCCAGAGTGTTTCAGGCGGTTCCAGAGTGTTCTAGACTGTTCCAGCGCGTTCCAGAGTGTTCCAGAGTGTTCCAGAGTGTTTCAGACGGTTCCAGAGCGTTCCAGAGTGTTCCAGAGCGTTGCAGAGTGTTTCAGGCGGTTCCAGAGTGTTCCAGAGTGTTCCAGAGTGTTCCAGAGTGTTCCAGAGTGTTCCAGAGTGTTCCAGACTGTTCCAGAGTGTTCCAGAGTGTTTCAGAGCGTTCCAGAGTGTTCCAGAGTGTTCCAGAGTGTTTCAGAGTGTTCCAGAGTGTTCCAGACTGTTCCAGAGCGTTCCAGAGTGTTCCAGACTGTTCCAGAGCGTTCCAGAGCGTTCCAGATTGTTCCATAGTGTTTCAGGCGGTTCCAGAGTGTTCCAGAGCGTTCCAGAGTGTTCCAGGCGGTTCCAGACTGTTCCAGACTGTTCCAGACTGTTCCAGAGTGTTCCAGAGTGTTCCAGAGTGTTCCAGACTGTTCCAGAGTGTTTCAGGTGGTTCCAGAGTGTTTCAGACGGTTCCAGAGCGTTCCAGAGTGCGGGGGCCCGGACACAGAAAGCTTTGTCACCCTACAGTCCGCAGCCTGGAGCGGGGAACGGTGAAATGACAGGAGGAATAGGAACGGTGTGGGGCTGGAGCAGGTCTGAGAGGTTCTGAGGGGCCTCGGCGTGGAGGGACTCGTAGGTGAGGAGAAGAATCTTGGAATGGATCCGGTATTTTACGGGAAGTCAGTGCAGGTGGGCGAGGGTGGGGGTGATGTGTTGCCAGGGTTTGGTGTGAGTGAGAACCCCGGCAGCAGAGTTCTGGATGCATTTACGCCTGTCCAGAAGCTTTTGGGAAATCCGGGACAAGACTCTGTTGCAATAGTCGAGGCGGGAGGTAATGAAAGAGTGGAGAAGTGTTTGGACAACCGAGTTCAGGAGAACCTCCAAAGATAATGATTTGTCCAACAGCGCTCACAGATTTCTAACGCTGGACTGGACTGAGGGGCCCAGTGAACCCAGGTGATTCTTAATTAGGGGAATTTTTTCTTCTGGTGTCAGAATAAGAGTTTCTGTTTTTCCGTCATTAAGTTGCAAAAAGATTTCAGTTTTTGATCCAGGAGAAGCACTGCAGAAGAGTTGTTTTAATCTGCCTAAAAGCCGCTACGCGCTACAGGAGAATTTGCCCGATTTTTGCTGCGGTTTCTTCTCCCCGAGTTCAGGGAGGCGTGACCCGACTTTTTGTCTCCGTGTGCGATTCTGAAGCCGCTGCTCCTCGTGTGTGGAGTCAGTGTCAGATCAGAACCACCGAACATCAACAACGCGACGGAAACAGACGATAAAACAGAGTCAGGGGCAGAGGAGCGACGGACACAGAGACGCAACAAACAAACTCAGGACAGAGCGAAAATACAGACTTTATTACTCACCTGATGTAAAGTGGAACATTTAAAGTGCAGCGTCTCACCCACATTATCCAGAGAAATTGTCCTCCGCAAATAATGACTCCAGTCCACAAAACTGCACTGTTAATCCAGTTTGCGGTGTTCTTTGAAAGTAAAAAGACTGTTCCTCGTGTGTTTGTTTACACCCACACACTGAAGCTGCAGATCAGCGACAGTGACTCTACTTCCTGTGGACTGAAGTGTCGCTCCACATTTCACAAATAATAATCACACAGTTTTGACTTGTGTCTAAAGTGGAAGTGCAGAGTCTGATCTTTGAACACTTCAGAGTCTCAGAGCGACTGGTTTTACTGTAGACAGGAAACAGCTGAGGTGCTCACAGCTTTAGATCCTGTGGTCCACACACAGATCCCACTGCATCTGGGAGAGCAGAGATTTTTAGTCTCATCAGATTCTCCTCGTGTCTGTGGTGTTTGCATTTTGTCACACGTTTAAAAATCGCTTAAGACCGAAAAATAGTGTGTGGTTGCCTTAAAAAATAGTGCGTGGTTGCCTTAAGTCTGTTTCTGTAAACACAGGAGCAGAAGTGCGTTCACCACTTACATCATCAGCCATCTTATTTTTTGTTTTTTTTATTATTATTCCCATTTCTATGTTTTTCTCTTTGTTATTCTATTGTTTTGTAGTGTTTGAGTTTCTGTGTTCAAATAATTTCCCTTCAATTGGATCCATAAAGTTTGCCTAAGCCAAAGTTTGAGAGCGCGTAAAGAGGTTAATATGAAGCAGAATCCAAATAAAACCTCCCGCTTGTTTGTGGTCCCTCCCCTGTGGCCCCTCAGTGCTGCCCTCAGGTGGTGGAGGCCATTATGTAACACACAACGTATGTAGGCCAGAGTGGGAAGGAGCTGGAAGCCACTTGAAACGAGCGAGAGGCTCTGGAGACTGTGCCAAAGCCCCAAGCTGCTCAGCGCCGCACGATTCAAAGGAAAATATGGAGCAAAGAATGAGGGAAAACGACTCTATTGAGAAGAAAGAGAGGATCTGCGTGGGGTCGGCCTCGAACTGTTGATGTGGCAAACAAACCCGTAGCTCTTCTGTTCAGACGCTGACAGAGCATAGGCCTGGTGTTTCCAGAGCGGAGTCAAAGATCAAGAGCTTTGTGGACATTTCTTCGCTAAATGCACTCGCCACTCTTCACCCCAATTCACACGACGCTGTCCTTCCGAGAAAAAAAAGACCCAAAAAAGACCACAAAAACAAGATTATGTCTCTCTCCCGGACAGTTATTCGTCTGTCATGGTGTAATATCAGAGGGAGAGAAGGGACAAACTCACTCTGACAGCTGCGTGTGCGTATTAGCATGCCGGTCATGTTGCCATGGTTGCTTTGTTGTTGTTTTTTCCACGGGTCACGCTTTTCACTGTCAGCAGTGGAAACTCCAGCCAAATCTGATCGCTGAAAAAAGGCTTCTTGCATTTGGAATATGTAACCTGCCCCTGCATGATTTTTTTTTTTTTTTTTTTTAAAGTTGCACTGTGTAACATTTCTGGAGAGGGTCCGCTCCATAGTTTAAATTGTCCACAGTTTGGTATTAAACTGATCTGTCTCACATTTATTCAAGTACAGGTGTCATTTATTGCCCCAAAATATCTTAAAATACATCCATTCTTACGCCTCTCCACAGATCTAACCTGTAATTAAGCAAGTACTTACAGAAGCACAGAGCGGCAAGCAAAAAAAAAAGAGGCACGTCATTTGGACTGTTTTTTCACCAACAGCTCCCAGAAAATTTTTTAAATCTTTATATTTATTTTTAATTCATTAATTAATCTTTGCATTTATACAGCGCCGTTCGAGACACTCAGATCTCTTTACAGTTCAGTCTTCATTCACTCCGCACTTGGTGGTGTGAACTGTGAACTGTAGCCACAGCTGCCCTGGGGCAGACTGACTGTAGTGAGGCTCCAATCTGCACCATCGCCCCCTCCGACCACCATCACTCACACACCACTGTCATACTGGCAGTGTGGGGGAAGTGTCTTGCCTAAGGACACAATGACAGTTTTTGTGACTGGAGCCCCCCTGTGGCACCTGGAACTCCCAGCAGCTTCCCGTCCAAGTCCTGACCGGGCCCCGGCCCTGCTGAGCTCAGAAGCTCAGAAGATCTGACGAGATCAGGCTTTGAAAAGCCAGTATGGCCACATTTTTTTGCACCAACAACAAACCAAAAAGTTTCTTTTTACTGTTGATGTGGCTGATAAAAAAAAAATCTGAAATCAAACACTCCAGAGCCTTTTTTCCAATGTTTTCCCAGTATATCAGTTTAAATGGCAAAGTTCAGCACAGGGTGTATGTGGAGGAAAGGCTCATTCGGTGAGGCTTTGGTTCAGAACGTGGGACACTCAAGACTTGGAGTCTCCAATTCTGTATGAATTCACTTTAGCTGAAATGAAAGCATCAGAAATACTGTGGAGATTCCTGTGTCTGGTAGAACTGTCTAATGCTGCACTGTGGAACATTCCAGACAGAAACAAGCAGGTGACCCCTAACCAAAAAGTTACACAGTGCCACTTTTCAAGCTAATCAAACACTTTTCTCCATGAAGATGTCATTGCTCTGCCTGGAATGTTCCACAGTGTGACATTAAACAGCTCTACTTTACATTTATTCAGTTACAGGTGGTTTTATAGCACAAAAATACTTCAAAAAACAGACATTCTGACTGTGAGCGGGGGCCGCCTCTCCACAGATCTGACCTGTAACTTGGTCTGGTTTAGTCTCCATGAAGATATAAAGGTTTAATGCCATATTGCGTAACATTCCAGACAAAGTAAAGACAATAACATCTCCATGAAGAAAACACATTGGACGGACTCTCCACTAGAACAGTTACATAATTCAGGTTTAATTAGTGCTTTTCATGCTTTATTAATGATAATTAAGGTGTAGTTAAAAGTGTTAGAGCCATAAGAGTCAGAAACAGACACACAGACTGATTCTGCTCGATGCCACAGGGTTTTTGTTTGGTTTTTTTGCCTCCGCTCTGGTCCAGATGGAAGGAGCTGCACAATACGATTAAAGATTACATAACATATTGTAATCTAATCTAATATCGTCATTATAGGAGCTCCCCATTCCTCACGGCGATGCCCAGAGCCGTCCGCCGAGTCTTCGCTCTGCGTGTGTGCGTGAGCGCGAACGCCGTCTGCACGAGCGACGACACAGTTGCCATGACGACGGAAAATCTGAAGCAACCGGAGAGAAACGGCAGATCTGCAACAGAAGACACATCGGCGCGGCCATCTCCCCGTGCGAGTTTTTATTTCTGTACAAAAAAAACAAAACAAAAAAACAGATTCCCGGCCTCGAGACAGGATATTTCCGCGCTCTGACCAAAACCGGATAAAGAGACGGGAGCGCCGGGAGAGGTTTGAACTAGAAAGTGGGCAAAATAAAATAGAATCTTTGGACCTTTTGTGAGAGCCTGGATTCAGACTGTGGTAAGATAGAAGTAAACAGTGTCAAACAAACACTTCCCCCTGATTATCGGTGTGTCTGAAAACAAGGACGATAATGTCAACAAGAAATAATTTACCTTCTGTTCTTGGTCAGTTTTGGTGAAGTTCCAGTATTGCTTGACTGGTTAAGACACATGTGTCAAACATGCGGCCCGGGGGCCAGATCCGGCCCTCCAAGACCTTTAATCTGGCCCTCGGATGATTTTTCTCTTAAAATACTTAAAATTTTCAGATTTTTCTGTTAATTTTCTGCACCGTTTAGCATAGCAGCGTCTCCGGCGTTTCTGTGCATTGCGACTCCCACCAGAGCAGCACAAATGAAGACTTTCCTCTTTCCAAACGCTCTTAAAGGACGATCGTTTTGACTGTCGACCGTGACCCTCATCAGCAAAATGTCAAAAAATGAGAAAAGCAGATGCTGAGTTCAGGATTTCCCAAGAAAAATAGTCTAATTCTGATTTGTTGACAGAGGTGAATGGGAAATCTGTGCTCAGTGTGTTTGGAACAAGTGGCGTTGCTCGAGGAATATAATCTTAAACACCACTACGAGACACGGAGAAAAATACAATAACTTGAAGAGAGAACTGAGTTTTCTGATCCGGCCCTTTTGGGATCAAAGTAGGCTGCATACGGCCCCCGGACCAAAATGAGTTTGACACCCCTGGGTTAAGAGCTCGTGTCACACGGGCGTCCTGGGTTCGATTCTTATTTCTGATGACATTTAAGCTCAAGTGAAGTATTTGTTATATTTTCACAAGCTTACGTTTATCAGACATTAGACAAACGGGAATAAATTATAAATGCGATTAAACCTGCAGTTTTTCATCTCATCGTAGAATTTATCTCAGCTCGACTGAACATAAACATTTTACCACACCGACGCTTTAGATTTTATGTGACGCCTCCATCGAGCAATAGTTAAAGTGTGGCAATGAACAGGCAGAAAACACAATCTGACATATTTGTTGGTGTAAGTACTTTTACACATTAAAAAGAAATTAAACTGACGAGATGCTCTACAAATATGAGCATTTGTTACGACGTCAGCTCCACTCGCTGAGCATCGATCGTGAGTCTTCCACGGGACAAACTGTAACTCTTCCTTTTCTCCACGGACTTTTGGTGAAAACGTTCAGCCTGACGAACTGGACGCCCTGACGCTCCGGTCTGAACGGGCTTTTAGGTCACTTTATTTTATTTATATAGCGCTTTACACAGACACATGTCCCCAAAGACGCTTTTTAGGCTGAATCCCACTACACCCCTTGGCCTTGGTCCTCTCCCTCTGTTCTGTGCGTTCACGTGTAGGTTCAGGGGTGTCGCAGTTACCGTTATGGCAGAGGGGTCGGGGAAAGTGGTTGGTCGGGCTTTATACTCCTCCAAACGAAGATTTTTCAGAGACACTCTCCAAACGGAGGCGTATGAGCAGTTTTTCAGAATGCGAATCACCGGCGAGATCACTGCTGCCACGACCAGAGAGACCAGAGAGACCAGAGAGACCAGAGAGACCAAAGAAACCAGAGAGACCAGAGAGACCAGAGACCAGAGAGACCAGAGAGAGACCAGAGAGACCAGAGAGACCAGAGAGAGACCAGAGAGACCAGAGAGACCAAAGAGACCAGAGAGACCAGAGAGACCAGAGAGACCAAAGAGACCAGAGAGACCAAAGAGACCAAAGAGACCAAAGAGACCAGAGAGACCAGAGACCAGAGAGACCAAAGAGACCAAAGAGACCAGAGAGACCAGAGAGACCACAAACACCAGAGAGACCAGAGACCAGAGAGACCAGAGAGACCAGAGAGACCAGAGACTAAAGAGACCAGAGAGACCAGAGAGACCAGAGACCAGAGAGACCAGAGAGACCAGAGAGACCAGAGAGACCAGAGAGACCAAAGAGACCAGAGAGACCAGAGAGACCAGAGAGACCAGAGAGACCAGAGAGACCAGAGAGACCAGAGAGACCAGAGAGACCAGAGAGACCAGAGAGACCAGAGAGACCAGAGAGACCAGAGACCAGAGAGACCAGAGACCAGAGAGACCAGAGAGACCAGAGAGACAAGAGAGACCAGAGAGACCAGAGAGACCAGAGACCAGAGAGACCAGAGAGACCACAGAGACCAGAGAGACCAGAGACCGGAGAGACCGGAGAGACCGGAGAGACCGGAGAGACCAGAGAGACCAGAGAGACCAGAGAGACCAGAGAGGCCAGAGAGACCAGAGAGACCAGAGAGACCAGAGACCAGAGAGACCAGAGAGACCAGAGACCAGAGAGACCAGAGAGACCAGAGAGACCAGAGACCAGAGAGACCAGAGAGACCAGAGAGACCAGAGAGACCAGAGACCAGAGAGACCAGAGAGACCAGAGAGACCAGAGAGACCAGAGAGACCAAAGAGACCAGAGAGACCAGAGAGACCAGAGAGACCAAAGAGACCAGAGAGACCAGAGAGACCAAAGAGACCAGAGAGACCAGAGAGACCAGAGACCAGAGAGACCAAAGAGACCAGAGAGACCAAAGAGACCAGAGAGACCAGAGAGACCAGAGAGACCAGAGAGACCAGAGACCAGAGAGACCAGAGAGACCAAAGAGACCAGAGAGACCAGAGAGACCAGAGAGACCAGAGAGACCAGAGAGACCAAAGAGACCAAAGAGACCAGAGAGACCAGAGAGACCAGAGAGACCAAAGAGACCAGAGAGACCAGAGAGACCAGAGAGACCAGAGAGACCAGAGACCAGAGAGACCAGAGAGACCAAAGAGACCAGAGAGACCAGAGAGACCAGAGAGACCAGAGAGACCAAAGAGACCAGAGAGACCAGAGAGACCAGAGAGACCAGAGAGACCAAAGAGACCAAAGAGACCAAAGAGACCAGAGAGACCAGAGAGACCAAAGAGACCAGAGAGACCAGAGAGACCAGAGAGACCAAAGAGACCAGAGAGACCAGAGAGACCAGAGAGACCAGAGAGACCAGAGACCAGAGAGACCAGAGAGACCAGAGAGACCAGAGAGACCAGAGAGACCAGAGAGACCAGAGAGACCAGAGAGACCAGAGAGAGACCAGAGAGACCAGAGAGACCAGAGAGACCAGAGAGACCAGAGAGACCAGAGAGACCAGAGAGACCAGAGAGACCAGAGAGACCAGAGAGACCAAAGAAACCAGAGAGACCAGAGAGACCAGAGAGACCAGAGAGACCAGAGACCCCAGAGAGACCAGAGAGACCAGAGAGACCAAAGAGACCAAAGAGACCAGAGAGACCAGAGAGACCAGAGAGACCAAAGAGACCAGAGAGACCAGAGAGACCAGAGAGACCAAAGAGACCAAAGAGACCAGAGACCAGAGACACCAGAGAGACCAGAGAGACCAGAGAGACCAGAGAGACCAAAGAGACCAGAGAGACCCCAGAGACCCCAGAGAGACCAAAGAGACCAGAGAGACCAGAGAGACCAAAGAGACCAGAGAGACCCCAGAGACCCCAGAGAGACCAAAGAGACCAGAGAGACGAAAGAGACCAGAGAGACCAGAGAGACCAGAGAGACGAAAGAGACCAGAGAGACCAGAGAGACCAAAGAGACCAGAGAGCCAGAGAGACCAAAGAGACCAAAGAGACCAGAGAGACCAGAGAGACCAAAGAGACCAGAGAGACCAGAGAGACCAGAGAGACCAGAGAGACCAAAGAGACCAGAGAGACCAGAGAGACCAGAGAGACCAAAGAGACCAGAGAGACCAGAGAGACCAGAGAGACCAGAGAGACCAGAGAGACCAGAGACCAGAGAGACCAGAGAGACCAAAGAGACCAGAGAGACCAGAGAGACCAGAGAGACCAGAGAGACCAGAGAGACCAGAGAGACCAGAGAGACCAGAGAAGTTCACAAATGTATTTTCTCCTTTATTTATGGTTTCAAATCTGTGATCACCGCTGTGTTTCTTAAGTTTAACATTGTTCCAGTGCTTAATGCTATTTTTTTTTCATAAAATGCACATGAAAAAATCCCCAGTGCTGCGCTGAGCAGTGTCACGTTATTTGTGACTTGAGCGATCGGTTGATGCTGGAAATAAAGTCGTGAGTGAACTGTGAGCGTCCGAGCTGCAGTTATTTGGACACTGTGACCAAAGTCATTATAAATATCACTGGTTTAACCCTTAGAGAAGCTCAGGTTGTTTCTTTCCAGTGGCCTGTGTCTCATTCTGCTCTGACAGGAAGTTTACGTAAAAGCTGGTGGAGACTTCTGATGACGTACGTGATGGTTGAAGGTCTCAGTCCGTACCCCTTGTTGCTCAGTTTCAAAGGGTCGGGGCAGTAATTAGAAATGGGACTGGCCCTTAGAGAACTCAACTTACACATTTAAGCGCTCGGCTCTTCCACCACGTCTCTGTCTCTCGCTTTGGTTATTCCAGTGCAGTTCCTTCTTTGTGATTGTGCTTTTATGTTCCTCGTACAGTTCTGAAAGTATTTTCTGTTCGACGCGACCGTGTTTTCGACAGTCGCTTCCCCTGGGCTCCTCGTGTCCCTCGTGCACTCGCCTGATGCAGATTGGATCAGCGTGAATGAAGATAACGCTGATGAGGTGCAGCTAAACTCTGCGTTAGTGGAGCGACTTCAGCCTTAAGTTGAAGCTAAGTTGAGGCTTAATCACATTGACGGTGTTACCCCTCCGGTTTGTTAAGTAATTGACACAAATAAACGCCCGTCCCCCCCGCTCTTATTTGGTATTTTATGGTATGTTGAACTTCCATTGACGTTTCCATACAGCCTTTAATCACTGCACACTCCCTAAGTTTACGTGCAGGTTTGATCGGCGTCTGAACTTTTCCTCAAATACAAAATGTCGCACTTCTTCCACCGCCGATGCTGTGACATAAAGTGAACATTTCCTGGTTCAATCCACCGAGTCTCTTAACGGCTCTTGATTTACTGAAAGTCTCCATACGCTGAACTGCAGATAATCCATAGTTACAGCCAGTTAATGTCCACATACAATAATAAACTGAACTCTTCTTTATTCTCTTCCATCTGCTGCTCTGTTCACACTCAGACACTTCCCGTGCGTTATAATAAACCGACCCTTTCGTCGCTTTATGGCTTTTCTCTGCTGACTCAGTGTTGCGCCGGGTTTTTGTGTACTGTAAATCTTTACGGTTTCATTTTTCACGATCTGGAGTTTGATTACATTTTTCCGCTGCACTTGAAATTTGCGTCGAAACACTGAATTATGCCGACTGTGGGATAAATGAAAGTTTAGCCTTTTAACTTTTATGTTACCGATCAGTGCTGGAATGTCGTGTTTTGCTTCATTCGCACAAACCTGCACATTTAGGCTTCTTAGTTTTTCTCTCAAACTGAAAACACTCTGTTCCACCTTATGATGTCATACAGGAAGTGCTCCAGTGTGTTTTTAATAGTGCTGTCAAACGATTTTTTTTTTAAATCATATTAATCACACTTTAGAATTTTGATTAATCGCGATTAATCATAGTTAATCATTCTTCAAACATATATATATATATAGACAAAAGTGCAATTTATTATCAAAATGTTATATTATTGACATTCTTAAAGAGTTATACATTCAGTCAGTAATCTGCTCAGAAATACTCGATTGTAGTTTGTATGACAGATCACCATGTGCACGACGTTTTCCAGCCTTTGGTCTTCAGCGATGTGAATAGGCCGACGTGCTGTGGCTCTCCATTTTGTAAAGGCGTCGGTCAACTTATCGCTGGTAGTTTTGTTGCCGTTGTTTGTCGTGCTCGGCTTTGTCGTCGCTGCCGCTGAATCGAACCCGCGTTTTGCTTTAAGACGGTGTTTTAAACTTGTGCTTCATCGCTGCAAATATCTGCAAACTCCCTTAGTTTGATCTAAAGTCTCGTGGGGCAGTTTTTTTTTCCAGTCACCGTCTCATCTGTCGTCTTCACGTCCGTATGGACCTGATCACTGACCTAATCACCTGCGCCGCCTTCAGGACCATCCGCACTTTAACAGAGGAGCGTTCAGAAGAAACTGTGGGATTAATCTGCATAAAAAAAAAACATTAGCGCAATATTTTTTCATGATAATCGCATGTGTTAATGTGTTGACGCTGACAGCCCGAGTTTTTAAACTCCTTTTAACACTTTCACTAGAATCATTTGGATCATTTTAGACCTGGAATTGCCCATCTCTACTGAACCCTAATGGTAAAAGGACTTGAAAACGTATTATTATTATTTTATTATTATTTTTTTTTTTGGTCTGACATTATTTCTACCAAAATGTTCTAATAAAAATAAAGTTAAAAAAAAAAACTTTCTATCTCCAAACAGACCAAGCAAAAGGTCAGATCTGTGGAGAGGCGACCCCGCTCACAGTCAGAATGTTTTTCTAGGTATAAAATCACCTTTAACTGAATAAATGTAAAGATGAACTGTACTGGAGAAAGTGGAAATATTACAACCAAAACAAATCCTTATGTACCGGCATGTATTTATTATTATTATTATTATTATTATTATTATTATTATTATTATTATTATTATTATTATTTATTATATATTTTACTTGATTAAATTATTTATTATTATTATTATTATTATTATTATTTATTTATTTATTTATTTATTTATTTATTTATTTATTTATTATCTATTTTACTTGATTAAATTTATTATTATTATTATTATTATTATTATTATTATTAGTTTATATAAGTTTATTATTATGTTTATTTTATTTATTTAGTTTTTATTTATTTTTTTGTCAGTCTGACATTATTTCTACCAAAATGTTCTAATAAAAATAAAGTTAAAAAAAACCTTTCTATCTCCATGGAGCCCAAACAGACCAAGTTCCAGGTCAGATCTGTGGAGAGGCGACCCCCACTCACAGTCAGAATGTCTGTTTTTCTGGGTATAAAACCACCTGAAACTGAATAAATGTAAAGTAGAGCTGTTTAATGTCACACTGTGGAACATTCTAACCAGAGCAGTGACGAACCCCCCCGCAGAAAGTGACACAGTGCAGCTTTAAGTGTAATATTAATTAGTCCAGGCTCACGCGTGTTGGTCGAGCGGCGCCGAAGCTTTAAATATTGAACCTGGACAGAATGAAACACGATTCTCGACGGTAATTTCCCTTGTGGGTGAAGTCATTTCCACGGCGGATCAATAAGTCTAAGAAAGTTCCATTGTGTCGGAGCGCCGGGATGCACTTCTAAATCTTCAACAATGAGAGTTTTTCAATCCAGCCTAATGTATTTTTGCATAGGCCCATATCAACCGCAGCACTTTCCCCCACAGGGCTGCATAAAAATCAGATACTCCACCAACAAAATATACAGGACTGCAGATTTAACCAACGGGAAAAGCTGCCGGTCGATAAAAATAAGACGCTGCTGAAAAGTAAATGAGCCTCTGAAGCAACAATTTATATGGAGTCCGTCTCATTATTTCCTCTGGCCGGATCCTCAAAGTGGAACTAAACCCGGAATGAAGTTTAGCTGATACTAAACTGTGTCCAAGGTGTTTTAATGGTCTTGTTCCTAGAGTTATTTGTAGCTTCACAACATCCATTTTCTTCCTCTTTATCCGGGGCCGGGTCGTGGAGGCAGCCGTCTGACTTCCCTCTCCACAGACACTTCCTCCAGCTCTTCAGGTGGGACCAGTGTTCCCAGACCAGCTCAGTGAAGGCGCTTTCAGGCCGACAGAGAACGATGCCGGTGCTGGTTCCTGCACATATTCTGTACCGTTCGTCTTGCACATACTGTATCTGTTCTCCTGGTGAGGTTCCTTTGGATTCAGCGTCGCCGCTGCAGATGTTGTACCAAAGCTCGGCGCAGATAAATAATGATTTGTATGAGTCCAAATGTTCGCTGGTGTTGATGATGTGATCCATGAGTGTTATTTCATTCGACCTTGTTTTTATTTGGTGGCAAATCCACACTGTCGATGACGCATCAGGGTTCACTTAAACGGTTTGAACACAGGACGTTCACCAGGGAGAACTTTGGTTCCAGTGGAACTGGGGCAGGAACCGGCACCGTTCTGGCCGGCCTGAAAACAGCTTGTGAGGGTTTGGTGTTTTCCCTCCTGTGCCTGTATCTGGACCTCACCGGGGCGTGGCTGGAGATAATGCTGCAGTGAGGTTCACCTGCAGCTCATTGCCCCATCAGTCCCACTACTTAGTCCTGTCCTTGACCTTTGTTCCGTCTCAGTTTATTCTTTGTCTATTCGCTGTTGTCCTCGTTGACTCCCTGTCGAGCCTGTCCACGTCATCCTGCCTGTCCATGACCCGTGAGTCTACCCCAATGTCTTCCTTCTCGTCCATGTCTCCAGCTCCTTTCACCACATCCTGCAATCCTCGCCATAAACCTGTTTAATCCCTGCCCCTCTGTCTTTGGGGTCCTCTCATCCACCAAGACATGACACCCAGACACAGTCCCTCCAGCGTGTCCTGGGCCTCCTCCCAGGCCTCCAGGAGGAATATGGAACAGATGTCTGAACCTGAATGCGAGTGCCTGGTGACCGGGATCAGCCCCAAAGGACAACATGAGTCCTCCTCCTGTGGGTTCCCCACCCGCACAGGGGTTCACACTGCACAGAGGACTGGGTTTCTCAACAGCCCAGTGCACACACACAGTATCTGTCTGTGGCAACAGTTTGGGCATTTTTTGTGCATATTTGGGAAATTTTCAGCGTTCTGGTCAAAAGTGGACAATTTCATGTACTACATGACATCACACAGAACTGCTCTGGTTACAGACACCTGTCTGCAGGGGCGGAGTTTAACCCTTTAACATCTGAAGTTATATAGATATATATTTAAAAAATGTTTTTGTGTGCTTTTCTGTCTAAGGAGATGGTAAATTAAGATGAGATTATTCATTTGATTATAGTAAATTAACACAAATTTGGGCTTGTTGTAAATTTGCGACAACTAGAAACAAGCGCTGTCCAAAAGTTCCTCTGGAGGTTCAGCCTATGCACTGGAGGTTCTGCCTGTGCACTGGAGGTTCTGCCTGTGCACTGGAGGTTCTGCCTGTGCACTGGAGGTTCTGCCTGTGCACTGGAGGTTCTGCCTATGCACTGGAGGTTCTGCCTGTGCACTGGAGGTTCTGCCTGTGCACTGGAGGTTAGGCCTATGCACTGGAGGTTCTGCCTGTGCACTGGAGGTTAGGCCTATGCACTGGAGGTTCTGCCTATGCACTGGAGGTTCTGCCTGTGCACTGGAGGTTAGGCCTATGCACTGGAGGTTCTGCCTATGCACTGGAGGTTCTGCCTGTGCACTGGAGGTTCTGCCTGTGCACTGGAGGTTCTGCCTGTGCACTGGAGGTTCTGCCTGTGCACTGGAGGTTCTGCCTATGCACTGGAGGTTCTGCCTGTGCACTGGAGGTTAGGCCTATGCACTGGAGGTTCTGCCTGTGCACTGGAGGTTAGGCCTATGCACTGGAGGTTCTGCCTGTGCACTGGAGGTTAGGCCTATGCACTGGAGGTTCTGCCTGTGCACTGGAGGTTAGGCCTATGCACTGGAGGTTCTGCCTATGCACTGGAGGTTCTGCCTGTGCACTGGAGGTTCTGCCTGTGCACTGGAGGTTCTGCCTATGCACTGGAGGTTCTGCCTGTGCACTGGAGGTTAGGCCTATGCACTGGAGGTTAGGCCTATGCACTGGAGGTTCTGCCTATGCACTGGAGGTTCTGCCTGTGCACTGGAGGTTCTGCCTGTGCACTGGAGGTTCTGCCTGTGCACTGGAGGTTAGGCCTATGCACTGGAGGTTCTGCCTGTGCACTGGAGGTTAGGCCTATGCACTGGAGGTTAGGCCTATGCACTGGAGGTTAGGCCTATGCACTGGAGGTTCTGCCTGTGCACTGGAGGTTAGGCCTATGCACTGGAGGTTCTGCCTGTGCACTGGAGGTTAGGCCTATGCACTGGAGGTTCTGCCTGTGCACTGGAGGTTAGGCCTATGCACTGGAGGTTAGGCCTATGCACTGGAGGTTCAGCCTATGCACTGGAGGTTCTGCCTGTGCACTGGAGGTTAGGCCTATGCACTGGAGGTTAGGCCTATGCACTGGAGGTTCGGTCTATGCACTGGAGGAGCGCAGCCTCTTCCTCTGCTTATATCCTGATCCAAACGGTTTGATGCATATTTGTGACACTTGGGTTAAGGGCTTAAAGTGTGGACAGCTGTTAGACGGCATGTGGCTGAGTGGCACTCGTGCCTCACAGCGAGAAGGCCCAGGCCTCTCTGTGTGGTTTGCATGTTCTCCCTGTGTCTGGATGGGTTTCCTCCATCAACCCAAAAACATGCCCCAGGTCCCAGGTCGTCACTGTAAATGAGAAGCCGTTCTCTAGACTAATCACACTGTTCAGTACATGTGCAGACCCAGATCCAGTGGCCACTTCGGTTTCAAGTGCTGCGTCACATCACACAGAACTGCCCTGATCACAGACAGAAGCTTCTGATCCAAACAGCTGTGACGGAAACACTGAGTCCTGAGTAAAGATTCTGTAAAACACATTTCAGATGTTCTGTGGCGACACAGAAGGTCAGAGGTGACAGGAAGTGTGTTCTCCTGATGATTGGACAGTAAAACACCGGAGACTTCGCTGCAGACGAGCACAGACCTGTTTATATCAGAGCTGTGACCTCAGATCCTGTTCAGGCCGTTTGATGAAACATGGTTCATGCGGCTGGAGAGTTTTTCTCTTTATATTTCATAATGAATTCAGTGTTTCGTGTTTTTCTTCGGTTCTGTGGAGCCGGTTTGTTCCTGGAATCACACTGCGGTGGTCTGGAGCTCCGGGCTCCCAGGGGCCCAGAGGTGATCCGTGTAAACGCCTCCACAGCCTCTGGGACCAAACAGCCTCTGTGATTATGGAGCTAATGGAGGAAGCAGAGAAACTAAACCATCAGCGCCCTCCTCCTCCTCCTCTCTTCTCTCACTCTTTCCTCCTCCTCTCCTTCCTCCTCCTCCTCCTCTCTCTCTTTCCTCCTCTCTTTCCTCCTCTCTTCTCTCACTCTTTCCTCCTCCTCTCCTTCCTCCTCCTCTCTTCTCTCACTCTTTCCTCCTCCTCTCCTTCCTCCTCCTCTCTTCTCTCACTCTTTCCTCCTCCTCTCCTTCCTCCTCCTCTCCTTCTCCTCTCCTCCTCTCCTCCTCCTCCTCTCCTCTCCTCCTCCTCTCCTCCTCCTCTCCTCCTCCTCCTCTCCTCCTTCTCCTTCTCTCCTCTCCTCTCTCCTCCTCTCTCCTCTCTCCTCTGCTCCTCCTCCTCTCCTCTGCTCCTCCTCCTCTCCTCTCTCCTCCTCTCTCTCCTCCTCCTCTCCTCTCCTCCTGCTCTCCTCCTCCTCCTCTCCTCTCCTCCTCCTCTCACCTCCTCTCCTCCTCCTCCTCACCTCCTCTCCTCCTCCTCCTCTCCTCCTCCTCTCTCCTCCTCCTCTCCTCTCCTCCTCTCCTCCTCTCCTCTCCTCGCTCCTCTCCTCTCTCTCCTCCTCTCTCCTCCTCTCTCATCCTCTCCTCTCTCTCATCCTCTCTCTCATCCTCTCTCCTCTCCTCTCCTCCTCCTCTCCTCTCCTCCTATCCTCTCGTCTCCTCCTCCTCTCCTCCTCCTCCTCTCCTCTCCTCGTCCTCTCCTCTCCTCCTCCTCTCCTCTCCTATGCTCCTCCTCTCTCCTCCTCTCTCCTCTCCTCTCCTCCTCTCCTCTCCTCCTCCTCTCCTCCTCCTCTCCTTCCTCCTCCTCTCTTCTCTCTCTCCTCTCCTCCTCCTCCTCCTCCTCCTCTCCTCTCCTCTCCTCTCCTCCTCCTCTCTCCTCTCCTCTCCTCCTCTCCTCTCCTCCTCTCCTCCTCTCCTCCGCAGACAGCTGTGATGAGGACGTATGCTTCGTGTTTATAATCATCCTTTTCAGCTTCCCTCTCGATTCCTCCTGATTAAAACACAGTGTGAGGACGGGGAGAGACACGTGGAGGTGCGGGGGAAAAAACGGCTACAGGCGAATGTGAACGCTCTGAAATCATGTTGTTATGAAAGCAATAAACACCCCGCCACGAATCCGCCAGATTCCACCGCCGTGTTTAAAGTGGAACTGAACATAAACTCCGCCCACAGCAACGTTCAAATATTTTATTATTCTGAGACTGAGCGGAGTCCAAACCTTTCCTCTGCTTAAAGAGGAACTCCGGCACGTCTGAAGCTAAAGTCCGTTTCTAGAGGAGGTGGAATTCTGTCAGGAGCCAAAAAAACGGCACAGATCAGTGTTTCCTCGGTGGAGATCTCACTGTGGCAGTGAGTCTGTCAAGGCAACAAACTAGTGCAGTGATGGGGGCAAGTTCTGAACTTCCACGTAAAACACCAATTTGCTTCAGACTGAAGAAGCTTAACTCCACTTTAACCCATCTGACAACAGCCACGAGTCTAACAAACCAAACGCTCTGCCTGGTTCACTCATTAGTGTCTGGAAACGTTAGAAAACAACTTTATAAGCACCTCACACTTCCCTCTGCTGATTTCCCACTGCACAGGCCAAAGCCCAAAAGACTCGATCGCCGACTCCAGAAGCAACAAGTGAAGATCGACTACTGACGGTGAAGAAGAGAAACTGAAAGTTGTTGAAAGAAAATGGTTCGGGAATGTATTTTTTTAAACGTTTTTCACAAAATATAATTCACTGGTAAATAAACGGGATCAGAAACGTCGGCGGTCGAGCTGCAGGAGCTAGAACAGAACCACCGTCCTGTGGAGAGCAGGATCTGAAGCACCAACCTTCAGATCAGAGGACAAACGCTCCACCAGCTGAGCTACTGTCGCCCCTCGCTTCTTTCAGAGGGCAAAGAGAGGTTTTGCTGTCACAATAATGCCAAGAACTAGCATACTAACAGTGCACTTACTGTTTCATGGAGGTTAAAACATGTTAGAATAAGATGCAGGCAGCACACTTAAGAGCTGCGTTTACAATATATCTGTACTGAAGCAACACAGACCTTATCTTATGACATGAAATAATGGAGTACAGACCCTTTAAATGTTTTTCTCAGGATGTCGTACAGTACTGAAAAAAAACAAAAAACTAAATACAGAAATCAAATCAGAAGAAGCTGCGGACGTCCCATATTCTGCTATTTTCTGCTCTGTTCTAACGGCGTTTCCTCGTCACAAACAGACTTGGAGTCGTGTTTTGTTTCACTCACAAATGTTTAACGCACAAACCTGCAGATTCAGGCTGAGTTCTTCTCCTGAAACAGAAAAAAAAAAAACATTCTGTTCCACCTTGTGATGTCATGTGGTGATACAGGAAGCGCTCCGCCGTGTTTTTAAAACTCCCCACACCTTCACCAGAATCATTCCAGTCCTGGAGTCGCCGATCTTGACTGAACTAAAGGTAAAAGGAGCTGTTCACTTGAAAGCTTCCACTTCATGACATCACAAGGTGGAGCTGGTTTAGACCTGGTTTAGACCTGGTTTAGACCTGGTTTAGACCTGGTTTAGACCTGGTTTAGACCTGGTTTAAATCTAGTTTAGACCTGGTTTAGACCTGGTTTAGACCTGGTTTAGACCTGGTTTAGATCTAGTTTAGACCAGGTTTAGACCTGGTTTAGACCTGGTTTAGACCTGGTTTAGACCTGGTTTAGACCTGGTTTAGACCTGGTTTAGACCTGGATTAGACCTGGTTTAGATCTAGTTTAGATCTAGTTTAGACCTGGTTTAGACCTGGTTTAGACCTGGTTTAAATCTAGTTTAGATTTGGTTTAGTCCTGGTTTAGACCTGGTTTAGTCCTGGTTTAGTCCTGGTTTAGTCCTGGTTTAGTCCTAGTTTAGACCTGGTTTAGTCCTGGTTTAGTCCTGGTTTAGACCTGGTTCAGACCTGATTTAGACCTGGTTTAGTTCTGGTTTATACGTGGTTTAGACCTGGTTTAGACCTGGTTTAAATCTAGTTTAGACCTGGTTTAGACCTGTTTAAGACCTGGTTTAGCCCTGGTTTAGACCTGGTTTAGACCTGGTTTAGACCTGGTTTAGACCTGGTTTAGACCTGGTTTAAATCTAGTTTAGACCTGGTTTTACACTTGTTTGAGTCCTGTTTTGGTCCAAGTAACTGCCAGTTTGGTCCTGGTTTCGATCTGGTTTAGGCCTCTGTTAAGTCCTGTTTTAGTCCATGTGGTAAAACAGAAAATGCTCCACCATGTTTTTAAACTCCACACACCTTCACTAGAATCATCTGGACCATTTCAGATGTGGATTTGTTGATCTCGACTGAACTAAAGGTAAAAGAACATGACATCACAAGGTGGAACAGAGCGTTTGGAGCTCTGGAGATGTAGACGTAGATGAATAATAGTTATTCAAACACGTGTGAATGAAATAAACACAACTCTGGGTCTGTTTTTGAGGAGGAACCAGTGTTAGGACACGACTTAAATCTCACAGGAGTCGGGTTTATGTGATGCAGCGCCTTTAAAAACTTCTAAATCTGACTAAAGTGTCTTTCCAAAAGTAACCGGGGGCCTCTTTATCAGGAATAATGGGCTTTCTGAGCGAAGAGACACCACTTCCACATAAAAAATGACTGTCCGCACGCAGAAAGGTTAATGCACAATTCATCCTTTTTGAGGCACTGCAGAAAACGTGTTCCATTTCAGCTTTCTGTGAAGAGGCCGTTTCCTGCTCCAGCTCCGACCCCGACGCTCTACGAGAGCATTTTCCTGTTCAATTATTTCAAATGGCACTTGTTCATTAGCGAGTCCGATGTCGAAACCCGCCCGGATCACGGCCCAGAGCAGAGAATGAGCGGAATACCTGTGGGAAAGACGGGGAGATGGTCCCTCTGTTTCACTTTTCTCTCAGAAGAAGCTCGTGTTTTTGGTTAAGTGGGACTAAACTGGGGATGGTGAGAGCTTAAAAAAACACGACCGACCACTGAGCCTCATTAAAATCGGTTAAAATCGGTTAAACATTCAGACAGCGCTGGAGATAAAGGTGCGAGTCGAGTGTCTGAAGCTCATTTGAAACTTCGCCGTGGCTCATTTCAGGAAACGACCGAAGAGACGCCGCTTATAGACTGAGGAGCACAAGTCTGTCAACGCCACATGAAGCATTTATACACGGACACGTAAGGCTCAGTTTAACCCAGCGGCCATGACTTTAGTCACAATCTGCACAAAACCGTGAGGATAAAACGCCAAAGCATCCAACAGTCGCCGACACAACAAAAGCTTCTGTGGAAACTCAAACACCTGCTCTAAAGCACTAAAGCTGTAGAGATAAACAGAAACACAGAGAAAGCACTCAGGGCACAGTTAGCACGGTTAGCATAGTTAGCACGGTTAGCACGGTTAGTATAGTTAACACAGTCAGCACAGTTAGCATAGTTAGCGCGGTTAGTATAGTTAACACATTTAGCAGAGTTAGCATGGTTAGCATAGTTAGCACGGTTAGCACAGTTAGCACGGTTAGTATAGTTAACACAGTTAGCACAGTTAGCATAGTTAGCACGGTTAGCGTAATTAACACAGTTAGCATAGTTAGCACGGTTAGCACGGTTAGTATAGTTAACACATTTAGCATAGTTAGCACGGTTAGCATAGTTAGCATGGTTAGCATAGTTAGCATGGTTAGCATAGTTAGCACGGTTAGCATAGTTAACACAGTTAGCATAGTTAGCATGGTTAGCATAGTTAGCACGGTAGGTTGGCCTTTCTCACCTGTAGAAGAGGCTTGAGGATGGTGAGGTTACTGTATTTTAACACTGGATCACACATGGTACCATATTTTTTCGGACTATAAGTCGCACCGGCCAAAAAATGCACAATGAAGAAGGAAAAAGCATATATAAGTGGCACTTTTGGGGGGAAATTTATTTTATAAAATCAGAGACCAAGAGCCGACATTTCCTCTTGAAAGGCGAGTTACAGAAGTTATAGGAATAAAAACAACCCAATAGAGAAGAGTCCGTGTGTCATTCGTTCATTAGTTTTTCAATACAAAACCAAAAAATAAGAAAATGAAAAAAACAACTCTTTTCTTTATTATTTGTCTCTAAAACCAAAGTGAAAAAAGCATAATGATTTGTTTTTTTTTTCATTTTTGATTTATATATAGGATTCATATATTTGGTCTATGGACTGTCAGTGTGAAAAATTATTTAAGTCGCACCTGAGGATAAGTCGCAGGAACCACCCAAACCCTGGACTTATACCCTGTAACTTATAGTCCAGAAAATACGGTACATTCGGCATCAGTGTCATTCATTTTGCTGAAATGCCGCCGCACAGAACGTTTCTTTTGCTTAACCCGGGCTCTGACCTCACGTCTTCAGTTCCACGTTTCGCCGAGTCAGCGCGAGTCGCTCGGAAACGTCCTCAGACTTCCAGGTCGGACGGATAAACAAACACACCTCACGCCGCTTAAATGTGCGTTTAGGCTCCGGTCTGTGATCCTTCAGGACTGCAGAACCGGGACATTCACGATCAAGTTCCATTTAACCGACGGTTGACGTTGATTTGGTAAAACATTTCACTCACTCTCTCCTCTCTCTCTCTCTTTGTCTCTCTCTCTCCTCTCTCTCTCTCTCTGTCTCTCTTTGTCTCTCTCTCTCCTCTCTCTCTCCTCTCTCTCTCTCCTCTCTCTCTCTCTCTCTTTGTCTCTCTCCTTGTCTCTCTCTCTCTCCTCTTTCTCTCGCTCTGTCTCCCTCTCCTTTTCTCTCTCCCTCCTCTCTCTCTGTCTCTCTTCTTTTCTCTCCTTTTCTCTCTCTCTCTCTGTCTCTCTCTCTCTCTCTCTCTCTCTCTTTGTTTCTCTCTCTCTCTCTCTCTCTCTCTCTCTCTCTCTCTGTTTCTCTCTCTCTCTCCTCTCTCTCTCCTCTCTCTCTCTCCTCTCTCTCTCTCCTCTCTCTTTGTCTCTCTCCTTGTCTCTCTCTCTCTCTCTCTCTCTCTCTCTCTCTCTCTCTTGTTGCGGTGGTGTTCATGAAGTATCTCTCTCTCTCTCTCTCTTTGCCTCTCTCTCTCCTCTCTCTCTCCTCTCTCTCTCTCCTCTCTCTAACATTTCTGAACAGAGGTGTGTATGAACAGGTTTCTAAAGGATATAACCCTCCTCATTTTTTATTTTTTTTAAAGAATGATAAGGGACAGTATTATTATTGTTGTTATTATTGCTTCTCTATCTTTATTTTTATTCTTTGTATTTTTATTTGTATTTCATTTTTTGCATGTAATTTATTTTATTGCGTATATCGTTTTATGGGGATTTGTATAGAAAATGTTCATATCATATTTGGCTGTAATCGGGGCAGTGCTGTGTGATGTCACATAGTACCGAACGCAGTTTTTAACGTTTTTTATTGTATTTTTAACCCCAAAGCTGCACAAACAGGACCGAGCACATCGTCAGCACCATTAACACATCAAACACAAAGTTTAGTCTGAATTCGTTCGGTGTTTCTGCGGCACTGGGAGTCGGGGCAAAATAAATCAGAACTAATTATAAGATGCAAATAAACGAGTGACGCCTCCGGGTTTAACCCTGGAAACACATTCAACTAATGAACCGAACATGAAGAGGTAGAACTTCACTGCAGAGGCCCAGAGAACTGGAGCTTTACACTGTGGCTTTGCCTGTTTCCAGATTATACTTTTTAGTTCATTTAGATTTTAATATTCAGTTCCAGATTAACGCCAGAAAAAGTCAAGGAAACGAGGAGGAAAAAACCAAACATCAGGGTGGACATACGTTTAAAAGTCTGTAGCAAAACAGAGACAAAATAAATAAAAATATACACAAAATTTGCTTTTGTTTCATTCACACGTTTGAATAACTCTTTATTATTCGTCTGTTTACATCTCAAAAGCTCTAAAACGCTCTGTTCCACCTTGTGATGTCATGAATTTCAAGTGAACAGCTCCTTTTTCCCTTTAGCTCAGCTCAGAAACGGGCAGTTCCAGAGGCTGAAATGATCCGAATGATTCTCGTGAAGGTGTGCGGGGTTTAAAAACACAGTGGAGCACTTCCTGTACCACCACGTGACGACATCACGAGGTGGAGCGGAGTGTTTTCTGTCCGGGAGAAGAGCGAAACACGTGTGAGTGAAGCGAAACCCAGCTGCAGGTCTGTTTTTGAGGAGCAGCAGTGTTATAACCTGGTTTAAAGCTCAGGAGTCGTGTTGTGTAATCTGCAGCTTTTAGAGAGAGAATCTCCTTCAGTCAAGTGTTTAAATAAACCTCAGGCACCGGCCCACACCTCCACCTCTATTCTCTCTCTTCCTCTTTCTTCTTTCTCTCTCCCTCTTTTCTCTCCCCTCTCTCATCTCCTCTGTCTCCCTTTCTCTCCTCTTCTCTCTTCCTTTCTCGCTTCTTCTTGCTTCCTCTCTCTGCTTCTCTCCTCTTGTCTCCATCTCTCTCTTCTCTCCCTCTCTTCCTTCTCTCTCCCTCTCTCTCCTTTTCTCTCTTCCTTCTCTCTCCTCTTCTCTCTTCCTTTCTCGCTTCCTCTCTCTCCTCTTGTCTCCATCTCTCTCTTCTCTCCCTCTCTCTCCTCTTTTATCTCCCCATCTCTTCCTTCTCTCTCCCTCTTTCTCCTTTTCTCCTTTCCTCTCTCTCTCCTCTTGTCTCCATCTCTCTCTTCTCTCCCTCTCTCTCCTCTTTTATCTCCCCATCTCTTCCTTCTCTCTCCCTCTTTCTCCTTTTCTCCTTTCCTCTCTCTCTCCTCTTCTGTCTCCCTCTCTCCTCTTCCCTCTCTCCTCTTCTCTCTCTCCTCTTCTCTTCCTCTTTCTTCCTTTTTTGTCTTTCTCTCTCCCTCTTTTCTCTCCCCTCTCTCATCTCCTCTGTCTCCCTTTCTCTCCTCTTCTCTCTTCCTTTCTCGCTTCCTCTCTCTCCTCTTGTCTCCATCTCTCTCTTCTCTCCCTCTTCCTTCTCTCTCCCTCTCTCTCCTTCTCTCTTCTCCTGTCTCCTCTTCTGTCTCCCTCTCTCCTCTTCTCTCTTCCTTTCTCGCTTCCTCTCTCTCCTCTTGTCTCCATCTCTCTCTTCTCTCCCTCTCTCTCCTCTATTATCTCCCCATCTCTTCCTTCTCTCTCCCTCTTTCTCCTTTTCTCCTTTCCTCTCTCTCCTCTTCTCTCTCTTCCTCTTTCTTTCTCTTTCGTCTTTCTCTCTCTCTCGCTCTTTCTCTCCCCTCTCTCATCTCCTCTGTCTCCCTTTCTCTCCTCTTCTCTCTTCTCCTGTCTCCTCTTCTGTCTCCCTCTCTCCTCGTCTCTCTTCCTTTCTCGCTTCCTCTCTCTCCGCTTGTCTCCATCTCTCTCTTCTCTCACTCTCTCTCCTCTTTTATCTCCCCCTCCCTTCCTTCTCTCTCCCTCTTTCTCCTTTTCTCCTTTCCTCTCTCTCCTCTTCTCTTCCTCTTTCTTCCTCTTTTGTCTTTCTCTGTCTCCCTCTTTTCTCTCCCCTCTCTCATCTCCTCTGCCTCCCTTTCTCTCCTCTTCTCTCTTCCTTTCTCGCTTCCTCTCTCTCCTCTTGTCTCCATCTCTCTCTTCTCTCCATCTCTCTCCTCTTTTATCTCCCCCTCCCTTCCTTCTCTCTCCCTCTTTCTCCTTTTCTCTTTTCCTCTCTCTCCTCTTCTATCGCCCTCTCTCCTCTTCTCTCTCTTCCTCTTTTTTCTTTCTCTGTCTCCTCACTCTCTCTCTCTCCTCTTATCTCCACCTCTCATCTCTTGTCTCCCTCGCTCTTCTCTCCTCTTTTCTCTCTTTCTCTCATCTTCTCACTCTTCTTTTCTGTCTTCTCCCCGCCTCTCTCTGCTGTCCTCTCTCTCCTCTTCCCTCTCTTCTCCTCTCTCTTGTTGCGCTGGTGTTCATGAAGTAGCTCTCTCTCTCTCCTCTCTCTCCTCTCTTTCTCTTTGTTTCTCTCTCTCTCTCTCTCTCTCTCTCCTCTCTCTCCTCTCTTTCTCTTTGTTTCTCTCTCTCTCTCTCTCTCTCTCTCTTTGTCTCTCTGTCTATTTTAATTTATTTCTGTTATTTTCTCTTTTAGCTCGAGGTTTTAAAGCTTTGAGGAATTTTTCTTTTGTTTTTTTTCATTTTCTTGGAAATTCTGAATTCTTAGAAATAACATGTGGCCGTGTCCATGAACACTGTTCATATTTTATCTGCTAAAATAATCTTTTCTGAGTTCGACGAGTTTGTTTCAGAAATGTTGTTGTCCTGATTTTAAACGTAGTCATGTAAAACTGACTCTTATGAGTGTTAAACCGGGTTTTAATCCTGGGGTTGTGTTTTGTTTCTTTCACATGTTTGAATCCTTTATTATTCGTCTCTCTACATCTCCAAAGCTCTGTTCCACCTCGTGATGTCATGAAGTGGTGAATTTCAAGTGAACAGCTCCTTTTAATCTTTAGTTCTCTAGAAATCGGCAACTCCAGGACTGAAATTATCCAAGTGATTGTAGTGAAGGTTTTTGGAAACTGTGTTTTTGTAAATTGTAAAACTCTAAATATCTCATTTACCCGACGTGTTCGGGCCGTAGAACTTCCTCGTTGGTCGGAGGCGTCTCAATCAGCTGCTGTTCGGACGTGCTCAGTTTGACAAATCTGACAGATCAAGTTAGAAGAAAACACAAAGTTTCTACATAATAAAAAGGCAGCGCATATGTTCCAAGTATAAAAACACAGTGAAACATATAAAATGTCATGGTGTCGTTGTTCGAGATGTCCGGTTGTCCTCTTGGGGTTTCCAAACGAACAATTTAATTCAGAATAATGAATTTGGAATTTAAAGACATCATGTAAACGTGGCCATTATGCTCTGCTTTACGGTGACTTCATTTATGTGTGTGGGTCTGTGTACAAACCCGGGGCCCGTCTTTATGTCCCTCCGGCGTTCGAACAGTTTTACAGGACGGGTTTATGGAGGCAGGACACTCGGGAGCTGTGCGACGGATCGGCTCAGTCGTCAAACCGGGGCCAAGGGCTGAAGGAACCTCCTTCATCTGAACAGGGTTATGTAACGCTTTAAAACCGGCTCTTAATCATCCACCGGAGAAAATACAACATGACTTTACTGTTTCTAAACCCTGTTGTGGTCCGTTGTATCAAGTGCAGTTAAAAAGGTCCAGTCTACTCACTACTATCAGCCTGGTCAGCGATCCCTCCATCGAGCCAGACCCAAACACAAGTGAATAATTAGATTCGCTTATTTCAGTAACACGTGAAACAAAGGAGTTGAAAATAATGATTCTCTTCACCTCAGATTGACAGAGTTTTGCTCATTGATTCGGGGTCCGCTGCCTATTCCGACATCCCGTCATTACGTCATGCCTCTATTTAGATGTGCCGGTTTTCCAACACTTTGTAGTACCGCTATTCTGAAACACTTCATGTGCGATAGTCTATGATAGTCTACGAGAGTCTACGATAGTGTACGAGAGTCTACGATAATCTACGAGACTTGCGAGTCTTACAATACTCTTCACAAGAGTCTACGATAGTCTATGAGAGTTGAGACAGTCTACGATAATCTACGATAGTCTATGAGAGTCTTACAATAGTCTTAAAAGAGTCTACGATAGTCTGCGAGAGTCTACGAGAGTTGCGATAGTCTACGAGAGTCTGCGAGAGTCTACGAGAGTTTATGAGAGTCTACGAGAGTCTATGAGAGTCTCCGATAGTCTATGAGAATCTACGAGAGTCTATCACAGTCTACGATATTCTACGAGAATCTACGAGAGTCTACGAGAGTCTACGAGAGTCTATGAGAGTCTGTGAGAGTCTATGAGAGTCTACGAGAGTCTATTAGAATCTATCAGAGTCTACGAGAGTCTATGAGAGTCTATGAGAGTTTGTGAGAGTCTGAGAGTCTACGAGAGTCTATCAGAGTCTACGAGAGTCTATCAGAGTCTACGAGAGTCTATGAGAGTCTATGAGAGTCTATGAGAGTCTACGAGAGTCTACGAGAGTCTACGAGAGTCTATGAGAGTCTACGAGAGTCTACGAGAGTCTACGAGAGTCTGTGAGAGTCTGTGAGAGTCTATGAGAGTCTATGAGAGTCTATGAGAGTCTGTGAGAGTCTGTGAGAGTCTGTGAGAGTCTATGAGAGTCTGTGAGAGTCTATGAGAGTCTGTGAGAGTCTATGAGAGTCTACGAGAGTCTCCGAGAATCTACGAGAGTCTACGAGAGTCTATGAGAGTCTATGAGAGTCTGTGAGAGTCTATGAGAGTCTATGAGAGTCTACGAGAGTCTACGAGAGTCTATGAGAGTCTGTGAGAGTCTATGAGAGTCTACGAGAGTCTACGAGAGTCTACGAGAGTCTGTGAGAGTCTGTGAGAGTCTATGAGAGTCTGTGAGAGTCTGTGAGAGTCTATGAGAGTCTGTGAGAGTCTATGAGAGTCTACGAGAGTCTACGAGAGTCTATGAGAGTCTACGATATTCTACGAGAATCTACGAGAGTCTACGAGAGTCTATGAGAGTCTATGAGAGTCTATGAGAGTCTACGAGAGTCTACGAGAGTCTATGAGAGTCTACGAGAGTCTATGAGAATCTACGAGAGTCTACGAGAGTCTATGAGAGTCTACGAGAGTCTGTGAGAGTCTACGAGAGTCTATGAGAGTCTATGAGAGTCTACGAGAGTCTACGAGAATCTACGAGAGTCTACGAGAGTCTATGAGAGTCTACGAGAGTCTACGAGAGTCTACGAGAGTCTACGAGAGTCTATGAGTCTACGAGAGTCTACGAGAGTCTATGAGAGTCTATGAGTCTATGAGAGTCTACGAGAGTCTATGAGAGTCTATGAGAGTCTATGAGTCTATGAGAGTCTACGAGAGTCTATGAGAGTCTACGAGAGTCTATGAGTCTTACAAGAGTCTACGAGAGTCTACGAGAGTCTATGAGAGTCTATGAGAGTCTGAGAGTCTACGAGAGTCTATCAGAGTCTACGAGAGTCTATGAGAGTCTACGAGAGTCTATGAGAGTCTACGAGAGTCTATGAGAATCTACCAGATGCATCTCGCGCTGTTCTTTGATGTTCTAAATGTCAACTTTGACATTGAACTTATGACGTATGGACCTGAGGCAGTGTTACAGCCTCAGGTCTCCAGTTCTTTCATTTGTTTTGTGTGTGTTTTAATTCTTTTTTTTGTCCCATGGATTCCTGCTGTGTCCCTGATTGGTCGGACACCTCAACATCCAGCTTACTCCCACCTCACCTCTCGCCTCCTCCCCATATTTAGACGATTCCTCGCACCTGTTCGGGGCTGCAGCCATTTTGTGTCTGTGCCTCTGTCAAGTCTCTGCGCTTGACTTTGAGAAAAGGCACTAGTTTTTATATTTAATGTGTTCGTTTTGTTTTGTGTCTCTCGTTCTGTCACTGTGGCGACTGTTCTGAGACACTCGACGGTCGACACTGACCTTGTGTTTCTTTGTTTGTTTGTTTAGCCCCGTTACTGTGTATTTATAGTTACCCTCGCCCTTTGTTACCCTTTTAATTAAAACCTTGTGAATTTGTGCTGTAAATATTTTAACCTTTTACAATCCTGTTGATTAAATTACTTTATTTATTAAATTTATCCATCTTGTTTTTTTGTTACTGCCCCCGATCAGAGCAGAGAGAATAAGAGAAGAAATTACATGGATAATTTCTTCATGAAGAATGTTTCTGCTTTGTGGATCTTGTTGGTTGAAGATTTGGTGATGGGGCAGATTTATGGAGCTGGGGGAGAATACGCCACATTTACACATTTACCACAGAAAAACATGACCTGACATCGTAGCACTTCCGGCCGTTGTGAAAAAGGACTGTCATGCCCATCGGAACAGAGATTCAAAACTCACTTCAAATTATGCGACCGATCTCGATGAAGTTATGTCCGGCTACAGCAGCCTTTAGCAGACAAACAAAAACCACAAAAACACGACGGATGGAGAATACCTGGTGATTTCCTTATGCACACTCTTTTAACATTTATTCAAATCTTCTTTTCTTTCACTATCCACAGATGAAGCACACAACATACTCTATTATTTAAAACCAGATCAACGGAAATGTCAAACGCAAAACTGCAAATCACGTCCAAAACTGCAAACACGTAAGATATAAACAGTTAAATCTATCAGAAAATGACTCAAAAGTAGTGAAATGCTCTGTCCGTGCAGCGAGATCATTTTACTTGACAAGTTCTGTTCAAATAAACGACCTCTAGACCAGAATGAAGCAGCCTCTGGTCTAGTAAATCGATAATAAATCTGAAAACAAGACAAATAACCTGACGTAAGTTTTTAAAATCTTGGCCAGATCAGAGAAATTTGCAGTGCACCGAGTAATCCCGAAATAAAAAGCCCATCGATCGCTGGCGTAGCAGAGGTGCGAAGTCTCGATTTGAACCTGGAGTTTATTGTTTACTCGTCAGGCACTTTGACCAACAGTTCAGTACAATTCTACCGTTTCTCTGGTCGGGGCGCTGCTTTCAGGCACTCTTCAATTTCCACTCCAGCTCTGAGGGGGTCCCCGGGGACTCAAACCACCAACCCCTCGGTTAATAGCCCCGCGCTGGTCGATTGTGCCGCGGGGACTGTTTGGAGGCTTGAGTGAGCGCTCGGCCAGAAGGCGGATCGATGTTTCCAGTCGGTAATTGCCCACCAGCTGGCATCTTAATGGCACTGCCCACCCGGACCGACGAGGGCTGCGGAAAATGAAATCAGAAGATAAGGGTGAGATATTGTTGTAGGGAGTATTATCTGTCACATAAGGGTGAGATGTACAGTTGTAGGGAGTATTATCTGTCACATAAGGGTGAGTTATTGTTGTAGGGAGTATTATCTGTCACATAAGGGTGAGATGTACAGTTGTAGGGAGTATTATCTGTTATATAAGGTGAGTTGTACAGTTGTAGGGAGTATTATCTGTCACATAAGGGTGAAATATTGTTGTAGGGAGTATTATCTGTTACATAAGGGTGAGATATTGTTGTAGGGAGTATTATCTGTCACATAAGGGTGAGTTGTACAGTTGTAGGGAGTATTATCTGTTACATAAGTGAGTTGTACTGTTGTAGGGAGTATTATCTGTGACATAAGGTGAGATGTACAGTTGTAGGGAGTATTATCTGTGACATAAGTGAGTTGTACAGTTGTAGGGAGTATTATCTGTGACATAAGGGTGAGTTTTACAGTTGTAGGGAGTATTATCTGTCACATAAGGGTGAGTTGTACAGTTGTAGGGAGTATTATCTGTTACATAAGGTGAGCTGTACAGTTGTAGGGAGTATTATCTGTTACATAAGGGTGAGTTGTACAGTTGTAGGGAGTATTATCTGTGACATAAGGTGAGTTGTACAGTTGTAGGGAGTATTATCTGTTACATAAGGTGAGTTGTACAGTTGTAGGGAGTATTATCTGTTATGTAAGGTGAGTTGTACAGTTGTAGGGAGTATTATCTGTCACATAAGGGTGAGATGTACAGTTGTAGGGAGTATTATCTGTTATATAAGGTGAGTTGTACAGTTGTAGGGAGTATTATCTGTCACATAAGGGTGAGATGTACAGTTGTAGGGAGTATTATCTGTTACATAAGTGAGTTGTACAGTTGTAGGGAGTATTATCTGTGACATAAGGTGAGTTGTACAGTTGTAGGGAGTATTATCTGTGACATAAGGGTGAGTTGTACAGTTGTAGGGAGTATTATCTGTCACATAAGGGTGAGTTATTGTTGTAGGGAGTATTATCTGTCACATAAGGGTAAGATGTACAGTTGTAGGGAGTATTATCTGCCACATAAAGGTAAGATGTACAGTTGTAGGGAGTATTATCTGTTATATAAGGTGAGTTGTACAGTTGTAGGGAGTATTATCTGTCACATAAGGGTGAGATGTACAGTTGTAGGGAGTATTATCTGTCATATAAGGGTGAGATGTACAGTTGTAGGGAGTATTATCTGTCACATAAGGGTGAGTTATTGTTGTAGGGAGTATTATCTGTCACATAAGGGTAAGATGTACAGTTGTAGGGAGTATTATCTGCCACATAAAGGTGAGTTATTGTTGTAGGGAGTATTATCTGTCACATAAACTACAAAAAAGGATTTTCTAACATAGTTAAACTGATTTGAATTAAGCAGATTCATCTTAAAAGACCAATTTTAAGATTTTTTTACTTGTTTCAGATATTTCATCCTGATTTCTCTTATCTCGATATTACAACTTATTCTCAGCACTTTTTATATGAACTCAGTCCAGGTTCAGCCTCTTTAACTTTCTCCTCAAACCAATAAGGGGAAAAATCTGTCCATAAATACTTGAAACTCGTGTTTTCTGCTTAGAACAAGATTCATATTTCGTCTTGTTTTAAGAAAACTTGGGAAGTGAAAATTTCTTGCTGCACTGGCAGAAAATTTCACTTAAAATAGGGAATTTTTACCTCAAAATTTGTGTATTTTTCTTATTTTTGATAGCCTTTGTTGCAGTGTAAGGGTGAGTCATACAGTTGTAGGGAGTATTATCTGTCACATAAAGGTGAGCTGTAGTACAGTAGGTGGCAGTGACCTGAGGATGTGCCTGTAAAATCAATTTAACTGTAGAATCACGGAGATTAGATTTTTCTCTTTTTGTATTAAAATTTTCCGATCACATTTGGCAGTTTGGAGCCGCCGATCCCTCCGGGCCGACGGCCAGAGCCAATTTCTTATTAAAAGTCGCAGAGAATATTTGTACTCGTCACACGGGACTGAGAGACATCACACGTTTCTGCAGAACCGACGGAGCACGAGACGCTTCATCTGAGGCGACAGAAGTTTGGGTTTGGTTTAAATGATGGTGAAGAGTGAAACAAATCTGACCTGAACTTCGCCCGGCAACAGGGAGAGAAATAATAACATACTGTGGAACATTACAGACAAAGCAATAACATCCCCATGGAGACGAGCAGCTGAAGGACCCTCCACCAGAGTTACTCAGTGCTTTTTTAATGTTGACAACCACATATATACGACAAGAAATATATAATAATAATCAGTGCTGTCAAAAATATTGCGCTATTAACGTATTTTAACGGCGATCTTTTTTTATCGCCAAATTAACTCTCTTTGTGACTCAATGGAATAGTTTTGCTGTGGCCGTTGCTGTAACTATAGAAAAAAACTACAGGATCTGACTGTAAACAGGGAAAAAAACTATTTGTACGAAACTGAGACGTCCCAGTTGGAGGAGGTGGACCAAAGCACGAGGAAAACACCGAACAAAGTCCACTTCAAAACATACGGTGAATCTGGTCACATGTGCCGTCTCCAGGCATCACAGGTGGAAGAAATGTTCCTCCCTTATTTGTTTATTTGTTTATTTCTTTATTTGTTTATTTCCCAAGAGCTGAAAGCTGCATTCAGCTCTTCTCTCTGTGTCCATTAAAATCAAAAATCACATCTCACACATTATCACGCGGCTCTTTAGTTTATTTTTGAATAATAGTTTGTTTTTGAGCTCACACATTTTCTCAGGAATAATGCTCCATGTAGAAATTGCTCTGTACAGAACAGTTTTCTTCATGAAATTAGATTTAGGAAATGGGGTTTTTATACGTCCACTTTTTGCTCTTCTAGTGCTGTGGTCGTGCACTGAGTCACAGTAAACAGTTTGATTAGAAATGAAAACAGCATTTTAAGGTCCATCCATCCATCTTCTCCCGCTTAATCCGGCTGGGTCGCGGGGGCAGCTTGCTGCCCAATACTCATAGCACCTGACCCCCCCTATGAACCCCTCTGCAGGTGGTGAACCCACAGGAGGGTGGACAACATGGTCCTTGATGTTAGTTCAGGTGCTGCATGTTTTGGGTTGATGGGGGAAACTGGAGCACCCGGAGGAAACCCATCCAGACACGGGGAGAACATGCAAACTCCACACAGAAAGGCCCGGGCGACCCGGGGATCGAACCCGCAACCTTCTTGCTGTGAGACCTTTGAGCCGCATCACAGTGGAAAACATTTGATTTCTACTGGTTCTAACTGAACAACCAAGAACAAGTCCTGCTGCTTTGTTTTGGGCCACTTTAGTTTAGCTAAATCTTTTTGTGATGCAGAAGACCTCAGAACAACACGACAAACGGCCTCATGTTAAAGACTTGGTGATTATTTCTGAAGTGTCACGTTTAACATATTGAAAACATTTTTTTGTAATAGCGACACTTCGATCCATTTTGTTCACAAGTGTTTATATGTTCTGTCCAGGACCAGACCAACAGTTTAGCTTTGATACTTGTTGTATGTTTTCCCCATCAATGCTTAAATTTAATTGTGATTCACTTTAAACCTTTTGTTTTGCCCCGATTCTCGCACCTTCATCGTGTGGATATAGTTTTGAAATAAATGTTTGGCCTGATGTTTCTCCTGTTTTCCCTTTGTGTCCAACACGACTCAGAGACAAGTCCAGTGTTATTGGGGTTGTAAAAATAAAACTGAAAAGAACTGAACCAGGACTGAACCAGGACTGAACCAGGTCTGAACCAGGACTAATCTTGGACTTGAGAGTGACAGAGAAACCCCAGGTGTCCACAAAGCATAACGCGCTTCGCCCTGTGGGGCCCGGAGCTCTGCATCGGTTCATTCACCTCCTGGTTTAATTCTGGTTTAGACCTGGTTTAGACCTGGTTTAGTCCTGGTTTAGACCTGGTTTAGACCTGGTTTAGACCTGGTTTAGACCTGGTTTAGACCTGGTTTAGACCTGGTTTAGACCTGGTTTAGACCTGGTTTAGACCTGGTTTAGTCCTGGTTTTATGACCTCTGCAGGTTGCTTTCACCATCACCAATATCTTCGGTTTGACATTTAAGTTGTGTCTATTTTATATTTGTTATTTTTTCATACCTCCCGTCAGGAGTCAGGAGTTGGACAGTTCCCCTCGGTCCCGGGAGTCTGTGAGCGAACAGACTCCAAAACACAACACGACTTCTCTTTGGGAGTGAACGGCTCAATCTGAAAACAGAACAAAAGTAAAACATTAAACATAAAATCTCGCTCTGTTTCTGCACATTCTGTGAAAATCCGACCTTATTCCAACCTGAATTGCCTAAATTATCGGCCTGCGTAATGTCTTATCAGTAAGATGCGGTGTCCTTAATCAAAGTGAACAGGACCGGGGCAGGTGCGCCGCCATATGCTCCCCCGTCACACCGGCGTCTTTAACGACTCCTAACGCTGCTCATTATGGCGCCGCGCTCCAATATGGCCCCCGTCCCCCCTCCGCCGGCCCCGGATATTTATAGCTGGGGCTGAGCGGAGGCAGCGGCTCGTAGGCTCGCTCCGGTACTTCGAGAGCAGAGGCCCCACAGCTCGCGGGAAAAACACGGGAGGCGCTTCTGACCTTCGCCGTGTTTGTCTGAGCTCCGGTGCAGAGGTGAGGCGGTGTCGGGTTGTTGGAGCTCCGGTGCAGAGGTGAGGCGGTGTCGGGTTGTCTGAGCTCCGGTGCAGAGGTGAGGCGGTGCAGAGGTGAGGCGGTGCAGAGGTGAGGCGGTGCAGAGGTGAGGCGGTGCAGAGGTGAGGCGGTGCAGAGGTGAGGCGGTGCAGAGGTGAGGCGGTGTCGGGACTGTTCCTCGCAGCACTCGGGCCGCAGGTGCTCGTAACCCGCAGGGTCGGATCACACGTGGAAACAAAAAGAGCTCAAATGTCACAACACGAACCTGGGAAGTTTGTTTTTCTGGACTAAATAACAGAATCACTTCACGGCAGCTCACAAATGATGAAGTACACAGACAGTCGACAGGCAAGGGAGACATTTTTCGAGTGTTATGAAGTTTAATTTAACAAAAACAAAGGTGTTATTTATTTTTAGCAGTCAAATCATAAGTATTACGTGTTCTGTGCTCCTGAGGAAGTCGGGATTCTGAGGTGAGATGTCGGAGCTCTGACTTATTTGTGTTCATGAGTTTTTATGTCAGAAAGTTGGGATTTTGAAGTCATCAGTAATAAAATAGGTTTAAAAAAGTCATCAATAATAAAAGTGTCAACAGTTGGGGCAGGACACCATATGTTTTTTTTTTTTTTACTTGAACCTTCTCCTTTTGAGCACCAGGAATGGTCCCAAACATCTACATGTCCTTATGTTGGTATTGTGTCTTTCTCAAACAAATAAAAACGAAAAAAAAAAAAAAAAATTTAAACATCAGTCTTAGAGTCTTAATGCCCAGTGTCACAGTGGGACCACTGGAAAAACTGTTGCTGTGTCCTTAGGCAGGGCACTTATCCCCACTGCTTTGTGGTAATGTGGTGTGTTTAAGATCTAAACACTTCAATATCTCAGAAAATGACTTAAAAGTAGTGAAATGATGTGTCCATGCAGCAAAATCATTTTACTTTATGAGTACCAGCCTGACTGTCCAGTCCTTCTGTCCAGTCCTTCTGTCCAGACCTCTGCTGCGTCCTCATTTCGGACCCTCGGCCTTCACTGCTGCACCATCACCCTAGAGGTAAGATCTTAAGCCCGAGCCCGACGGGCCTAAAATGTCAATCATTGCTTCGGGTCGGGTCGGGCCGGGCTTCTCTCTCGCTGACTTTTTTTAAATAAATGAACAGTTAAATTCGTGCGCAGAGCCAGAGCCAGAGCTCTGCGCACGTGAACGACGCCCTCTTAATAATCTTCCCCTCCGCAGGTCCGCATGAAATTTCGTGTTTGCTTCGGGCTCGGGCCTGCAAATCAAGTTAATTGGTCGGCTCGGGTCGGGTTTTAATACCCGTGGGTCGGGTCGGGCTGGATTTTTTAGGCCCGATCTTACCTCTACTTCACACTGATGTGAGGAGCTGAGGACATTAATAGTACTCACAGATAATATGGCGGTGCCCCAGACGGCTGCGGCCGCGCTAGCTCCCGATAGAAATGTGCTTTTAAAGTTAAATATTTCGTCTGTATCGTCACAGTGTCCAACTAAAATCGCGTACAACAGGAGTACGTTACTCGGATTAAGGAACAGCAACGCCACAAAGGATCTCTCAGGAGTAAAACTACTCGTAGACCAGGAAACTTTGCAGGGCTGGGGATGGCTGGACAGCGGAGCCTCCAAGCCGGCGGGCTCCTCCTCCCGCACCAGCCGAAACTGGAAGCAGCTACAGCGGACCTTACAGACCTATGTTGACAAGAAGCAAGCCAACTGTGAAGCAAGTCCGGGTTTGGCCAGAGGGGGCCACAGCAGCTCTTCAAGTTTTGAAAACACAGACTGAACTATTTTCAGGGAGGCAGCCACCACCGACCAGCATGTCAACCTCACCGAATACACAGAGTCAGTAACTGGATACATAACAAAGTGTATGGATGATGTAACCATCACCAAGGACATAACAGTAAGGGCAAATGAAAAACCCTGGTTTACCAGGGAAGTACGTGAGCTCCTGAGAGCACGCAACACTGCTTTCAAGTCTGGGGACAGGGAGGCCCTCAAGACAGCCAGAGCCAACCTACGCCGGGGTATAAAAGCAGCCAAGCGTGTCTAAAAGGTCAGAAAATCAACTCCCATTTCACAGACATAAAAGACTCAAGACGCCTGTGGCAAGGAATCCAAACAGTCACAAACTACAAACCAGCCCCTCCGCCATGTGAGGACAACACAGAGTTCCTTGACTCACTTAACACCTTCTTCAGCCGGTTTGAAGTAAATAACAACACAACACCTATAAAAGCCCACGTCAACCCAGACGACTTCACTCTTCAGCTGGACCCAGTGGACGTGAGGAGGACCCTTCTCAAGGTGAACCCCAGAAAAGCTGCAGGCCCAGACAACATACCCGGGCGGGTGCTCAGAGACTGCGCAGACTCACTTACCAACGTCATCACAGACATTTACAACACCTCTTTGAACCAAGGCACTGTACCAGCAAGCTTCAAACCACCACCATTGTACCGCTACCCAAGAAGTCACCAGCATCATCACTGAATGATTACAGACCCATAGCACTCACCCCCATCATGATGAAGTGCTTTGAGAGACTGGTAAAGGGCCACATAACATCCAACCTCCCCACAAATCTGGACCCATATCAATTCGCCTATCGCCCCAAGCGCTCCACCGATGACGCCATAGCTGCAGCACTCCGCCTCTGCCTGGCTCATCTGGAAAACAAAAACAGTCACGTACGGATGCTGTTCACTGACTTCAGCTCCGCATTCAACACCGTCATCCCCCAACACCTTGTAAATAAGCTGAGTGAATTAGGCATCAGCACTTCACTGTGCAACTGGCTGTTGGACTTCCTCACAAACAGACCACAGACAGAGTCAGAGTTGGCAACAACCCCTCAGCGACCACCATCACCAACACTGGGGTTCCACAAGGATGTGTGTTTTCTCCTCTGCTGTTCACACTGATGACCCATGACTGCTGTGCCAGATTTGAAACAAATCACATCATCAAATTCGCCGATGACACAACAGTGGTGGGCCTCATCAGAGACAACGACGACTCAGCGTACAGAGAGGAGGTTCATCAACTCATCAGCTGTTGTGAGAGAAACAACTGCAACTTAATGTCAATAAAACAAAAGAAATAACTGTGGACTTCAGAAAAAAACAACCAACACATACCCCACTCATCATCAACGGCAGTGCTGTGGAGTCTGTGAAAAGTGCAAAGTTCCTCGGCGTGCACATCTCAGATGACCTCACAGGGTCCACAAACACCACCTCCCTGGTCAAGAAAGCACAGACACGACTCCACTTCCTGCGGAGGCTGAGAAGAGCAGACCTCCCCACATCTGCACTGACCACCTTCTACAGGGGTGCTATTGAGCCCTGACCAGCAGCGTTTCTGTCTGGCACGGCAGCTGTCTAGCTGCAGACAAGAAGGCACTACAGAGGGTGGTGAGGACTGCAGAAAGGATAATCAAAGCACCACTACCAGCCATTCAGGACTTGTACACCTCACACTGCTCCAAGAGAGCGGTGAACATTATCAAAGACCCCACTCACCCAGCACACAAACTGTTCTCCCTACTACCGTCAGGAAAGCGCTATCGCAGCATGCGGTGCCGCACAAGCAGACTGGGAAACAGCTTCTTTCCACAAGCCATCAGACTCCTCAACACATTGAGGAGGACAACATGAACAGTTGAACATTCAAGAACATTCAAGAACATGTCTTTGCACCTTATATATTGGTTTTAAACTATTGCACAAACTCTTATTGTCCACTGATTGCACTCCCGTTGCTATGAGCGATTGGACTTCTGCCTTACCTCACACTGTGTGTGTGTACGTGTGTGTGCACGTGTGTGTGCACGTGTGTGTGCTAATCGTACAGGTCTGTATCAGACTGCTACTCTTTTTATGCACATGTGTATGTATGTCTCTGAATGAGTGTGTTGGAGTGAAAGCACTATGTATGTATAGTGTGTATGTGTAGTGTAGTGTGTATGTATAGTGTGTATGTGTAGTGTAGTGTGTATGTATAGTGTGTATGTGTAGTGTAGTGTGCATGTATAGTGTGTATGTGTAACTCCGGTCTATTTTAGATGTTTTTATGTCTTTATATGTTTTTTAAACTGCACATTGGAGACGAGCTAAACGCAATTTCAAATTTCTATGTTCATAGACTTTTGACAATAAAGTGAACATTGAACCTTGAACCTTGAAAAGTAAAGGAGCATTAGACACACAGACACTAACACAAGGAGAAGCTGCAGAGCTGCTCACTCTTCTTTAACGTCTTCTTTTGTCCCACCAACAGCAACACGACAGACGATAAAACCACGAGCTTCTCTTGGCTGTTGAGTTAGTACATTTACATTTTCTGCTCTATCTTCTGTATCACAGAAAAACCTGTAGTGACGCTGGTGTTACTCAAATAAATCCACCGCTCTAATGATCATTCTTCATCATGTGGCCGATGTGTGAGATACAGAATCATCTTCACTTGAAACTAATGAAGAATAAGTGTGAGAATTATAATCATAATACTGCTAATAATAATAATAATAATAAGAAGAAGAAGAAGAAGAAGAAGAAGAAGAAGAAGAAGAAGAAGAACCCCGTTGACAAGTTCTCATAAAATAAACTCCCTCTAGATGAGAATGAAGCAGTGTCAGAATGAGTAGGTCGATAATAAATCTGAAAACTGAAGATCTGAGCTGTAAAATCCAGATCAGAGCCGTGCCCAGTGTGTCATCGGGCCCCAGGGCAAAACAATCTGAGTTCAGCACCTCCGAGTGTGGAGCGGCTGAAGAAATCCACTGTGTTATTGCATTATTATCACATGAAAGCGGGTCTCTGCGCCCCCTCCTGGCTCATTTGCCCCTGCCCTTCCCCCCCTCCTGCCTCTGTAGTGCCTCTGCGGGGCCCCCAGGAGCCCGCCCAGCCGCTGTTCGGTGCTTTGGTTTGATCACAGGCTGACGGCTCGTCCCCGGGCGGGGCTCAGGAGTGTGTGAGTTTAAGTGGAGATGAGGAGCGACGGGGCCCGGGGGACGGCCGTGTGATGTGAGGGGGGCCCCGATCACAGCCCGGCCGGCCCCTGGGGCGGGTTCAAAGGCCCCTCACGCCCCTGGCTCCAGCCCCGGTGCAGTTCAGAGGGGAGTGGGGCAGGTTATTGGCGTCGTGTCGAACAAGCGAAACACGAGGTCCAATAAACGTCTACGGCCGAACGTGTCGCTGTCCAACTGGAAACAGCTCAGAGAAACTTTTCTGTGGGAGAATTTAAATGTGCAGAAGCCCTGAGGGGAAAAACGACAGGCACGTTATTTCTGCAGGTTATTCTATTTATTTTATTATTTATTTTTTCCTTTGCAGTAACGGCTAGTAAAAACAGTAAAACAGTAAAAATCAATCAATCAATAAATAAATAAATAGCTGTTGCTGCAAAGAAAAAGAA